>VZDJ01007754.1:25914381-26060147 GCA_008694505.1 Cyanoderma ruficeps
TACCAAGAAATTATAAAAAGCAGCCAAAAGGTAACAAATCTTAATGAACTATGAGTACATCTCATGGGACGTTTAAGGCACAGAAGTTTAGGCACAACAGATACACCCACCTCAATTAAAAGAAATCATCACTCACCAACAACAACTTTGATTTCTTTGGATTGGTTCATGCAATGAGCTGCAGTAAGTATAAAATTTTCATTCAGAATAGTTCCACCACAAAACTCTTCTCCTTCCTCATTTAACAGAACAGCCTGTGAAGCAAAAAAGGTAAGTGCAGAAGGAAGAAGTGCAATTTAATGTTGATGAGCTATAAAGGGCTCACTGATTTCTCCGGACTCTACAGAGATGCTTCTTATTGCACCATGTACGTGGCCCTCCAGGTCTCTCCTAGTCTTGCATTCCCAGGTGCAGAGGCTATAGATTGACTTCTGCTGCTACAGACAATCTCAATTGTCTTTATGTAAAGCTAAGATTTGGCTTCCACATTACCTCACTGCCAGTGCTGAATAATGTCCCTCAAGCACTGACTGACTGAGTAGGCAGAGTGTAGACTCCACATCACTTGGACTTACCCCCCCAAAGAATGTCCCAAATACAGGAATTCATTTTGGCTGGCCCAAACTCAAGAGTAAAACTGAGACACGAGGGTGTATTTGTGAAGCAAAACCGTGGGCACTTGGATGTGCTGTTCTGCGAACTGCAGCCTCACGGCCACCCAGTTCAGCTATGTCTCACTGCCACTGGCATGTGACACGTGCCACCTTCAGAAGGCAACTGTGGGAACTGACAGTGGTCAAAGAGGAATTTCTAGGCTTCAGGAAGCAATGGCAGAGTCTGAGTCTGTGTGAAATCAAGTCACATAATTTTCTCACACTGGCCTGAGAAATTCTAAGGAGTCAAAAACAACCCTTGGATGGTGAAAGACCATTAGCAGGCACTATTTTTTTCTAACTTCTTGTTTACTTGTAAGAAACGGTCAAGAGGTGTTGTTCCAAATGACCAATAACATTTATTGTACCAAAACATTGGATAAAAGGAAGTGCCTCTCAATAAACTTTTGCTATATTACACTCCAAAGAAACTAGAGTTTTTCTGTATCGTTATTTGAGCCATCCCAAATCATAACGATAGGCAACTAGCTGGAAGGAGCCACTGCCCCCCTTCCCTCAGAGACACGCTCTGCCCACGTGCCAGGCAAACCCCCCCGCCATTTACCTGCCATGGGCATTGGCCAAGAGGACACTCATCCCCACCAACTATCCTGGTATCAACATATGGAGTCTTGCTGCTTGTTCTGTTATCAGGTGGAGGGGTTGGGGTTTCTGTGGTAATTGCAAAGTACTCCCGTGTGCTCATTTCAGTTGGGGGAGGGTCTTCTTGATCACTCATTCCATTGCTATAGTCAGCAGGTGAAAGAACAGACCTTTTTTTCCTTGCCACAAAAACTTTTCCACAAGGGTATTTTACTGTAAAGAGGAGAACATTAAAATTGAAGATGGAGAGAAACACCGGCAGAAGAGAAAATTACTTGGAAATGCCAAGTAAACAGTGAAGAAATATCGCTGTCATGGGTTAACACAGTTTGGTTTTTAGTTAAAAGGGAAACGGAATATTGCCCTGTCAGGTCCTTAAAGCTGTTTTAGAAAAACAGGGGACCTATCAGAAGCCAATTCTTAGCTACTGGCATATGGTTTGACCATTGAGAAAGTTGAATGCGACTTTTTGTAATACCCATATAGAGCTGGGACTTTGCCTGAGCTTCCCTTTTCCTTCCGGCCAGTTGAACAGGTAACATCGAGTCAGGCTGTTCTGCTGGCCGGCCGGGCCTTGCTGCTTCCCCCGCTCCTAGGGGCAGGGGGCCAGCCCGAGGCCTGGTCAGGCTCCGTTGGCTCTTGGCAGGGGAGGAGAAGCTGCAGCTTAATATCAGCTGATTTTAAAGCCTATCCTGGAGTTGGCTGAGCCAAGAGGGAGCTGGCCAAGCCGGGAAGGAGCCAGCCGAGCCGAGCCCCCTGATAACAGCTATAGGCCCTGTTGGGCCTGGCTGGCCCAGCCTGCCCCGACTGTCCCCCAAGGGGTGGGCATGGTTCCCGCCTCCTCCTCTAGTGACTCCCGGGCAGAGAGGAGAGGAAGGGAGAAAGCCCGGCCGACAGAGACCACATGACCATCACAGACTGAGGCAGATCTAAGCTTTTCCTGGCAAAATTAGACTTTTAAGGCTTACCTCTTCTTTGAAAGGAAGAAAAAAGGGACACAGTGAACATAAAGAAGACACGGCATGAAGTCCGTGGAGCAAGACTGAAAGGACTAGTTGGAAAAAGGGACTGAAGAAGTAGACATTTTTAGCTGGACTTCGCTGGTGTAAATCATTGAGAAATAGACTATTTCTTGTAATATCATAATGCTGTTTGGGGGAATGCCAGTTCTAGTCAAAAGCCATGGATTGATATAATTGAGATTTAATTGAGAATTTTGAACAGAGTAAGCTCCTCGATTCTGGGGTAAAAGGAGGTCTCAGCCTTTGAGACGAAGATGATTTTAGAGAGAAAGTGATTTGAGGCCCTTGGCTCCTTGGGTAAAAAGGAGGTCTCCATTTCTTTTGAGATAGAGACAATTTTAGAGATAGAAGACGAGAATCCTTGTTTTATACTAGAAGAAGAATTCTTAAATGGTACTCCAAATACACTGAGAGGCCTATGAGTAGCCAGGGGAAAGGCTGCTAATGAGTGGGATTGCACAACCTGCAAAAATTCCGGGTGGTTGCAGATTTGTGACATTGGGAGCCACCAGACTGTTTTTTTCTTGTGAATGCCTCCATAGGACTCTAGAGAGATTTCTCTCCCAAAGTGATGAAAGATTATGTTTAAATGGTGAAATTGACTGAAAAGCACAAGTTGTGTCTCTCTATGTTGTTTGTGAGAAAGTGAACAGTTTGTGGGAGGAGGAGAAGTGTTTTGGATATATATTTGTTTTTTTCTTTTTTCTCTTTTTAGTGTGTGTTAATAAAAACTATCTCTTTACTTTTAAGTTGGGGCTGTTTTACCTTTTCCTCCTAATCCTATCTCACAGCAGGAACACATTAAATCACTACACTAAATCTGGCAAACAGAAGAAGAGGTGAATGTGAAACCACTACAGTTGCTCACTAGAGCAATTTGTTATTTTTTAAAGGACATAACAAACAACATCCCGGGCATATGTTTGACATCTCTGACCAGTCTTTTCATGAGAGTGGAAAAATGCACAGGTGTAAGTAGCACTAATTATACTTATGTAATGTTTCAAGTTTCTATTAAAAAAAGAGGTTTTGAAAAGAAAAGTTTTGCAGGCTGCTATTTTATGTGACTTTTAAGTATTTAAGAAGATGAGTTATTACTGCAATTACTTTTCTCTGGACAACAGTGGAATTTACTCTGGTAATTTGCTGAGAGGCACCTTGTAAAGGGTCCAAATCACATAGATTGTGATCCACTCCATCACAGCACCTCACAAATGGAATGCTTTGGAAATATAAATCTCTTGGCCTCACTCTTGAGTCTAAGTTATGCAGGATACTGGTGGTTCAAAAGACATTCAACAGTAAACCAAGACATCCCTTAACTGTGAAACAAGCCTCACCACCACTGCTATTAGTTTATCCCATGGCTTTGTACCTGTTGCAACACAGTGTTTGCCATCCTCTGCTAGAGCATACCCATCTGCACAAGAACACAACACATCCTTCCGTCCATCTCTTCGGACGCTGCAGAACTGCTCACAGTCCCCGTTGTTTATTCTGCAGAATTTTGGTATGACTATAAAAGACATGGTGGGAGAAAAACTAGACATAAACACCGACTTCACAGAAGACCTGCAAGTTTCCCAAAACAAAACACACTCTTTTAAACACAGTCTTTCTCTCCACCTGCCAAGCACCTGAAGCACCCTTTAGGAATAACTGATGTGAGTGCTGAACATAAACTTGTGCCTTACAAAGCAGCTGCATCCAGGCCACAAAACCTTCTTGCCAAGTGCAAGTGGGTCTTGTGGCCATGGCATGGTGAGCTCAGAAAAGCAGAGACAAATTGTCAGGGGAAGATGGAACAAAACACTAACAGGGAACATAATTGTGTAAATCCTCACAGAATTCCTCCCTCCTGCCCTAAAAACCTCAACTCCTCCTCACTCCCCTCGGTCCTGTGACTGAACCTCAGTTCCACACTCCCACTCTGACTTCTGGGCTAATGATACACCCTCACGTGGCAAGGTCACGGTGGCAGCTCTATGCCACAGAAGTGAGTCCCAGGAAGGATTTCCATGCAAAACATGCTTCCTTGCAAGGCTCCCTGGGAAGTTCACCACCACAGTTCTCCACAGCAGAAACTTACCAAATTCACAGTTCTTGCCTTGATAGCCATCCAAGCACGTGCAAGTGTAGGAACCAATTCCATCTTTACAGTGGCCACCGTAGTGACAAGGGTTTGAACTGCATTGGTTCCCATCTACAAAAACAAACCATAACCCAAATTATCAGAAGTGTGCAAGCATTTTCAATGAACATGGAAAGGCTCTTAGTTTTCTTAAGCCATCTTTCATCCTTCCTTCTAAAATATAGGTCCTGAGAGTTGCCACATTCCAGATGGAACAAACAGTATAAATGCAATCATTCCAAACCTGCAGTGATTAATCTAGGTATCCTCAGTTTTACAATGTCTTTTTCGTGACCACTGTAGTATGATGTGTACACAAGCCTTTTTTTGTGGAAAGGTGAAGAGATTAGCTCAGTTGGTTAGAGTATGGTGCTAATATGGACAGGGTTGTAGATTTGATCCTGGTATGGGCCAGTTATTTAATATGACTCAATGATCTTTGTGGGCTCTCCCAACTCAGAATATTCTTTGATACTGTGTTTGTGGTCAGAATATACATACAGTGAAGCCTGTAAAAGCTGTCAGGACATTTCTTCATTGCAATTGCTGCCTAAAGATACTTAACTTCTGGGCCCTTACATTTCTCTATAGTTTTTGCTCTGTTTCATACAAAATTCAGGATATCCAACAAAGTGATGCTTGATAATTTTCTGGTTTAGATCACATGCTCTTATGCCCCTATTTTGCCACTTGTTCTTCCCCTCTTTGGAGCTGCTGAAATAGCAATGCCCATAGCAGAAACAACATGCAAGAAGCTACTCATCCTAAGGATCCAGCATGCCCCCTGTGTGGTATTGGTATTTCTGGACTCAGAAGTGACCTCATCTGCTGCAGCTTTGCCTGCCACAGAGAACAGTTGTTGGGCTTTGTGTACTGCACCCACACATCAAGATCCCTTTTCTACCTACATGTGGCCAAAATCAATAGCTCCCCAAGTGCTCCAGCCATGGAGGCTCTAGAAACTGATGTCCATGCTTAATAGAGGGAAGGCAAGACCAACATTAACAAAAAAAAAAAAAAGACACACTGAATGTCTACATCATACCTTCTGGTTTCTGCCTCCTCTGCAGTGCCATAGCACTCTATTCTGTAGTGGTGTTAGCTAAGCAGCATCCTATTGTTAGAAAACATGCTTTAGTCTTACCCTACACTGTAGTTGTAGCTGTGGTAATGAGTTTTATATCAATATTACATTAATTGCAAAATCCCCTACTAAAAAAAGCAGCAAGAACAAATTGTTCTAGCAACTTGGCTGAACATAGCTGTGGTTTTCAATACTTCTGAACACCCATAAGGTACTTGTGGACTGTGTTTTAAAATGTATGAAAACTAACATTTCCGCTAAGAGCATTGGCACTGACATTCTGCTGCTTGTATTCTCACGAGAAAATGGTTTGAAATATTCCAATCCTGTTTACTGTAACACTGACGCAGGCTTTGCTTGAAATTTTAGTCTGCAGGTTGCAGAGTTCAGCTGCTGCTTAGAGGATTGTGAAAGTCTGTGTCTTCATTTTTCTGCAAATTCCAAAGAAAAAGCTGAGCTGTCTTTGGTCAACATTTTTGAGGTACTCCTCCTAGTGTGCAAACTGAACATATATTTTCTGGAGAACATGTTAACAAACACTAATACATTAAAAATTTGTCCCTGCACAGTGCTTACAAGCACCCGAACCCTAATAAATAAAACTCACATATTTGGATAAAAAACTCAGAAGACTGTTAGGTAGTATCTGCTGAGCTACTGGCATATTTTCCTTGAATGCCAAACAGTTCTGTAAAAAGCACAACCCAAAAAATGCTCTTCAAGACAGGAATCAACAACACTTTGGCCTGGAAGGTGACAGGAAACTGGCAAATGACTATGCAATGCAATTTAACTTTATGTTGGTTATGGCATTTAAGAGACACCCTCATCTGTGACTCTCTGTATCTTGAATTCTCCCATCTGGGGCTGCCCCTCTGAAGGAAAACTATCTGGCAGTCCCACACACAGTTTCTGCTCCTCACTGTCCTGTGTGTGCAAAGGACCACTGTTCTTTTGAGAGGACAAAGGTCAGCCCAGCAACTGGAGGCAGCTGAACCTTGCCTTCAAATGAAGCAATTGGGTTCAAGCAACAGCAGGCAGTAAATCAGATTCCTTTTTCAGAGGAAACGCAACATGAGTGTGTCCCAGAGTGAAAAGAGAGGAAGCAAGGGAGCAGGAAGGGGTTACTTAAGAGGTGCGTCCTTTCAAACCTGGCAATAAGGAAGCTTAATCTTGTAAACAAACACAGAGTGTTTTCTTACCTACATAGATGTTCCAGAATTCCTCCTACAGGTAAGTGTGAGAAATGGAGAAAAAAAAGGAAATAGATAAGAAATACTGAATTCCTCAGAAAAATACTAGACTTTTCATACACAGGATACTTGCAGCTAACGAGTGTTAAAGGAAATATTTACATTATAGATACATAAAGTGCCTTGCAGCCCACCATTACTTTTTAAAAACTTAAAACCATACGATCCACACAGTGTCCAGCTCTATAGAAACAAATCTCATGCATTTTTCAGAAATATCTGAACTCCTTAGAGTTTTTCCAGTGTGACTCATTTGGCATGAGCCACTTGTTTTCTTGCATAACTATCTTTCCACCAGTTCTGTCTGAATTTACTTATATACCTGTAATGCCAAATTCTCAGTGTCGATGTCCAGCCCATACTCCCATCAATCAGGACTTCACAAATCCTGACATTTAAAAATATTTTGTCTGATTTGTGTTCTCCTTTCTGTCTGCACTCCAGGATGCTGTCTGTCCAAGACAGTCCTTTCCAGTGACATCTGGTCACCAGGCAGAACAGGCTGTGCCGGTTCCTCTATAGGTAAGTCAACATTTATGGTCTGAAGTACACGGGCGATGCACCCGTGACGCCCCACCCAGGACACCTCAGGGACACTCCAAGAATATCCTGGCCACCAAGTAATGCTAAAGGGAAGTGAATCTGGCCTTAGCTCCAGTTTCAGTGTAGTTCTAAACAGCCACACAGCTACAGACTATGTTTCCAATACCACCTTTTCTACTTACACCAGTCCACACAGCTGCCCCCTATCTTTAACTTTCCCTTCAGCTTGGGAGCAAATCACATTTCTGTCTAAAGTCAAGCAAGCCATTGGGGTAGGGCAGGTGACACAAGAGACACACAAACTTCATTCCAATCAACATTAAGGTATTTAAGAACTGTTCACAGTATACATTCTCTCAATTCAGATAAAGAGAGCTATGAAATTACAAGAAAAGCTGCTTGAGATAAGTTCAGTAAATTCCCTCATGAGGTTCCATGTCAGCATTTGCCTTCTCAGACTTCCCGTGGACTGCCTTGATCGCAGTCACGGCACTTAGGTACGTAACCCAGATAGGGTGAACAATATTTTCAACACTGATAGCAACAAAGCCATTGAAGGTCAAATAACTTTCAATGGCAATTAAAAAGATCAGAACAGGTAAAAGAATGGAGGATTTAACATGGGCTGGCCATGCAAGAGCTAAATTAGGACTGTTATGGGATGATTATTGCCTTAGCAATTCCATCCACAGTCAATCACTATTTGTTCTTTGTGTTAAGTGATTGGGAACTTGTGAGTTTTGGTGCCCAGCTCAAAGGACTTGAAAAGTAATTTTTAAACATGAAATATATAGACCTATATTAGTTCATTCTTACAGTTTTCTCCTGGTCTTCGAAAGCTTCTCTTGCTTCTTCTTTTGAGCAGCGCTCCTCATTGCATTCTCTTTCAATATTCCCTTTCTTCAATTCCTCTAAGAAAGAGTTGGCACGTTTTGTTCTTTCCAAAAACTTGTCGGCATTTTCTTTCCTGATGAATACTAGATAGCAGAGAAAAGTTATACAACTAGGTAACATTTGGTGGTGGAAAAGAGTCATGACAAATGAGCGAAGTAGAAACAAAGCCAAAACAGACCACACTACCTGTACACAACATTACCTGTGAGATTAGTCCTCACACAGGCTGATGCATCCCAGGGTCTCAGAGCAGTCTCTCTGAGAATCAGTAGCATCAGAACAAAATGTAGGACCCCAAAATTTTCTCCTACTCTTTTTAATCTTGAAAAGGTTGCCAATGAGGGCATATAATTCTCCTGCTCCTGCTCAAGACTCAGTCTTGAATGGAATGACTTTCCCTGAATGCAGGGGAGATTACATTCCTTGATTTGTTTTTAAAGCGGACCACCAGGCAACACCATTGACTGCTCCAGAGGCTTGCGTTGCAGAAACTAAATGCCACTCAAGATGCAGCAATGTATCTTCTAACAGCTGAAAAAAGCCCATGTGTGAGTTCTATTGCTTTTCACCACTCCAAATCCCACTGCACTGCCCTGGGATCTTCCTGCTCTCTTAACACCATCTCCCAATTGCCTGTAGAAATGTTCCTGCCTTCCTGATTTATGTGCATGTAGAGCTAAGGCAGCTGCCTTGTAAGATTTTACAAAGAGCAGGAGTAAATGAACATCAGCTTCAGCAGGAAGGTAGAGCCTGAAGTCAGTTTTCTGAGTTGTTTTATTTGTGAAAAGCTTGGTTTCACAGAAGCCTGAAGCTTGCTGCCTTAAAGATTCAGGTAGCTGTTGATTTAAACTGGAGGATCAGAGACATTGAACCATTAAACTCATCGCAGACACTTGCCTCTGTGAACAATGGCATTACTCTCCACTGACTTGTGCACAAGTCACCAGGCAGGAAAAACAAAAGCAACACTGGAGTAAGTTGCCAATCACCGTGTAAAGAGTATATGTTCTAGGAAAATGTGAAGAGTTTGGTAGTTGGCATTTAATCAAGTTCTATCACCTAGAATTTACACTGAGGAAATACTTCCCAATCACAGGCTAGAGTGTGGAAGAGTGTGCTACAGATGTGACTTCAAGGACTGTGGCTTATGCTCACTGGGAGGCCTGCACATTCCTTTTGGAACATTCTTCATACAGCTTAATTCAGTGATAAATAAACTTGCTAATAGTAATTATATACCCTAATATCTTCCAAGTGAGCACAGACGAGACTTATTCTGCTTTCACTGAAATTGGCGGATCATCCAGGGGGAGACAAGTTGTTTATATTAAGCAATCCCACATGTAATCTGAAGTCCCACTTGCTTTGAAAAGACTTCTCTCAAGGAAGGCTTACAGAAAGTACTTTTAACTTGCAGCTCAGCAACTGTTAGTTCATTCACCCACTATCTTATTTGTCCTTAAATCCCTTTCTTCAGCTACAGGAAAGTGACAGGACACAGCCGGTGGGGTTATCACCTCTATATTCCTTTGCTTTCATGCCACCCGGGTGAGCGGATGTTTTTGTAAACTTGAACTAGCCTCTTTCTGAGGCTGCTCATTCTTTTTCCCAAGCTCTCTATCATACTTCCTTCTTTAGAGACAGCAAGGAGCAACAGGCATTGGTCAACCAAAGCATGATATTCCAGAAACATGCCAAAGACCTTGGTTTAAACCCCAAGCAGTCAGACTCACTGAAGGAAGAGTTAACAGCTTTCGAAAAGTTCTTTGCTGATGCTGCCTTGGACTTAGGCGCTGACTGAGGACACTGAGGGCAGCAGTACCTGCTCCCCGCTGTGCTCCAGCTCCTCCACGGCCAAGCGCATCCAACCAAGACTTGGCCAGGTTTCCCCTCACACACGAGAGCACCGCAGGCTGCGAGGACAGCTGTCCTCCCGGTGCGAACGGCGGGCAATCCCACTTTCCTACACCGTCCCCGAGATGCCCCCAGCAGCTCCCTGCCCCCGAAGCTCAGCTCCCCGCTTTACAGCGGTGTGCGGGGTGGGCACAGGTGCTGATAAGCCCTCAGCCGTGTGGAAACCGAACCTGCCGGGGAAGACGGGCCATGGGGTGGCCGCTCCCCCTGCCCGCCGCCGCGGCTCCTGGCACCCTCCCGGTGCGCGCCCCCGGCCCGCAGCATCGATCTGCCTCCGGCGTTCACCCGGCAGCCCCCCGCCTTTCCCCGCAGACGGTGGGGAAGGGAGATTCCTCCCTCCCGAAAACCTGGGAAAGGTGCTGCCTTACCGCCTCCCTGAGCGCGGAGCTCGGCGGGCAGCGCGGCGCAGAGCAGCAGGAGCAGCAGGAGCAGGCGGCGCCCGGCCATGGCAGCGCTCGCCGGTGCCGCTCCCGGGGCCGCGCCGGCGGCACGGCACGGGCGGGACAGACGGACGGGGCGGACGGAACCGACGGGACGGACGGGAGCCGAAGTCTTCACCCCCTCGGGCGGGGTGAGACTGTAGCCGCGTTGCTTCACCCTGCCCAGAAATAGCGGAAGCGCCGGGACGGGGTGACCGCTGCGGGATTTCTTAGTCGGGGCGTGAGGCTGCTCTTCTTTTTATTCTTTATTTTTTTAAAGGCCAAGGCAGCGGGGGTGGGTGGGTGGGGGTGTGTGTGTGTGTGGGGGGGTGTTTTGTTTTCAATTGAACCTTTTACTCTGGAAGAAGGGAAGTGAATCGTCCTCTCAATAAGCTGGCGTGGCCCCGGCCCGGCGCTGGGCAAAGCCGGGCTCCCAGCCCCCAGCAGCCGCCGTCCTTGGCTGCTCCCAGCCGTGTGTCCCATCCACATCCAGCACTGTCACTTGTTGGCTGCGCCCTTTGGACCAGCGACCTCGGCCAGGCGCTCGCCAGAAACTGGCCCAACTCTCCTTTCTTGAGAGGAGGTCACAGTGGGCTGCGGGGGCTACTTCTTCGGTGCTTCCAGAGCCAGCCATCAGGTCTTTATCTCCTTGGCTTTCTTAAGCAGGCTGTTATATTTAAAAACATAATCTAAAACCCAGGTTTGTTTTGAAAAAGTAATTCAGCGTTTTACCCTTGTTTCTGCAAGGTGATTTGTTCATAAATTCCGTGTTTTCAGTATTGTTCACTGGAATGTTACAGGGGAGAAATCATCTCATGGATCATGGAAAACACAAACTATTCTGCCTTGAGGGATCGTCAGGGCTTGATTTTACAGTGCCGAGCACCTCATCTAAATGAAGATGGGGCTTTATTTGCTGGTCACTACTTACAGTCACCTTTCTCCTTGAGACTGGACTCTTTAGGAGTAAGGAGACCCTCTAGTGCATGTGTATATATATATACTGTAACATCTCTTGTTTTTCTCCTCTCTGAAATTTTCTGCCTTTCCTAGTTTAGTTCACTACCTAAATGAACAGTAAAATGAACAGTTTACTGTGTTGGTAAAACAGATTATAGGATGTTCAATATTGCATGGTATATGTACCATACGATGACAATGTTTCCCCCTAATAAAAGAGTATGATCAATTTGTCCTACTTGCTGATAAGCTTTTGTGATTGAGTTGATATTCTGCATTGTTTGCACAATCTAGAGCGTAAATTCTGCATGAGGTAGTTAAACGGTTTTCTAATCTCCTAGTTCAGTTTTATCTTCCTCACCTTTTCAGTGTTTTCATGCTGAGGTTAGAAAGTACATTTTTGAAGTGTTTATGTTTTCAGAGAGCTTCAGGTTCTATCATTTATGTCCTAAGACTTTAGTGAATAGTCTTTGGTCAGCATTTTCCAGAGGGGTATACAATTACCCTGTTCTGGTTTTAGATCTCAGGTTAGAGAGTGCAATTGAGATTTTACTGGACAACGGGTAAAATTCCCTTTCACTTGTGGTCTTTGTATTGAGAAGCATAATATCAAGGCAAAGATAAGATTAAATCAGTAGTATTCTTTACCACTTATAAATACAGGGTTAAATATTGCACTTACTGGCCTTACAGCAATAATGCTTGGTGCAAGAAGATTTAAATCAAGTTTTCATAGCAGACCTGTAAATATGGAATCAACCTTTTCCCAGATTTCTTGTCCTGGAGAGTGTCTGCAGTTCCTCCCCTTCAAATCTCCCTGTTGCCACTGCAGCTGTGAGAGAAAGCTGCTTTAAAGAAACACCTTTTCTATTTTTGTTTCTGCTATTTCATCATTCTGTTACAGGATCCATAGCATAGGAAGTTATGAAAGCCAGAAGCATAAATGTCTTCAAAGGAGATTGCACACAATTATGGACAACACATGCATTCATCTGTCTGACATAATGCAACTTCTGGCTCAGCAAGTCTGTACTTCACTGATTACCAGAAGCTGAGCGAGTAGCTGAGGGGAGGCTTATGGTCTGCATGATGTGTTGCTGCCAGTCTTTTCTCTCAGCATCTAGCTCTGACCTTTGGCAGAAATGGATGCAGAACAGGAGGGACATCGTGTCTGATTTGTTAGGGTCATTCTCTGCCTGCTTGACAAGATACACACATTCACAAAAAACAAAAGAGGGAAGTTATTTTATATTTTCAAGTAGACCTTAGGCTCACTTCAAATTTTTAATAGTGTTGTGGGTATGGCATGTATCAAATATCTAAGATAATGAAGGAATCCTTCAATGGGAAAATAGTACAGAGGGTCTGGGGGTAATAACATGACCTGGGAATGCTGTGGCTCAGCATCATTCATCCATGTGCTTCCTCAACCAGTCAATGTATTTGGATACCCTTGTGTAAACCCCATATCTGCCTTCAACAGCGCAGCCCTTCCCCCAGCTGACAATCCCAGTCAGAAACCAAGTGTTCTTGTACTGTGTAGCATGAGGACCACCACTGTCTCCCTTGCAGGAGTCCTTAGCCCCAGACAGGTCTCCTGCACAGAACATATTCTCTGTAATATTTAAATCTGTCTCCTTTTCACATTCTTGTGTCTTTACACGTGGCAAATCAACTCTCATCAGAACAGAAGAGGTGGCACCTCCATCTATTAGGCGTCCCCATCCGCTGACTGTGGAGAATTTGATGGTGGACAGTTCATACACAGCAAACCTTTTCTCAGGCAAGCATATTGGCACCACATAGTCAGTGAAATTCACCGGGGTATCCAGGTTCAAGAGGGCAATATCATTATTGACGTGCCCATTTCTGTATTCTTCGTGAAGGATCATCCTGGCAACTCCCCTTTCTTGCTCAGTTTTCTCATCAACATTTATTTTGTGTTCACCTGGAAGAGTTATTAATCACAGGTCATGTCAGGTAGCTCCTTGATTCCTTGGAAGTTCGAGGATATAGAGTGTTTCTAGTTTGACACCTCTAAGGACAATTACCTTGTACTGCCAAGGCCTTCTACTCTGATTTTATCAGGATGAGAAGCTGCTAAGATGAGGAGGGGAAGATACATACCCAGTCTCACCCGAAGCTGTTTAGGGTGAGTATGCTCCAAACAGTGAGCTGCAGTGACCACCCACTGTGGGGAAAGCAGGGTGCCACCACACTTTTCTCTCTGATCCTGAATTATAAGGGCCTGCCAACATAAAGCAAATTTATGTCTTACATCAAATGTGCTTGACATAAATCTCAGTAGAGATGGACTTCATATTGCTTCTGTCTGTCCTTTTATGCAACTGTGTTTGACAATACCACACTGGCTGCATGGAGAACTTAGCCGGGGAGATACTCGCCTGGACATTTTCTTCATCTTGTAGCATGGACCCTGCATATTATGGTTAGAGTATATCCCCGGAAGCAGCAACTAAAATTCTTGCTGGTAGTGAAGTTAAGGACTAAGGGATCAGGAGATAGAGACAGCTGTGCTATCACTCTGCTCCTATGAAACCAGGTACTCAAGAACAAAGCTAAGGTGACAAAGTGAAACCGGGGCATCTACTAGCTATGGATGAAGAAGGAATTTGGTTATCCAGACATGTCACTTTTTTTAATTTTTAACATCATAGATTTTAAGGAATTAATTTATTGTAGTGATTTCATGAGGAAGTTTTTAAAATAAAAGCAATGAAAGATTTTTGAAAACTCACTTGCCATGGACATTCACCAGGAGGGCAGATTAAACCACCTACTATTCTCCCACGTACAGTTGAATTTTTTTTTGCCAGCACTGGTATTTTTCCACATGGGTATTTCACTGGAAAAAAAGAAAACAAAAAACCAAAATCCAAAACAACAAAAGGCAGCAAGTGGGATTCTATTGTACTAAATTCACAGCAAAATGTGTAATGTCTTCAGTGAAGCTATGTCAGCTGAAAAACTGATTTCTAGTCTAGGAACATGGATTTCCAAAAATAATATAAAAAAGCTCAGCAGGTAAGTAGTCTTTTTTTCTTTGGAAACAACCAGAAATACTCTTACAATTAGAGTTCAGGCCCTTACGGCATCATTGACATGGAGTCACCTATCATAGGTCTTTGCAAACAATAAACCTGCTTAAGATACACATCAACACAATGAAGTAAGCTGCAGGCTGGAGAGGAGAAGTGACCCTGATAACCTCTGTAGTCTACATATTTTCCTTGTCTCTGCTGACATTAAGTTAGTTGTACCATGTGCACAACATCCATGGCAGGGTGAGACAGAGGCTTAATTGTGGGGTGTACATCTTGCCATCCCTTGTTTGGGCAGAGCCAAAGACGCCCCAAGGGCAGACACTGCCTTCTGGTGTGCCTCTCCCAGACAACCTTATTTGCTTGTGTCCAGAGCGTGCTGGATTCTTCCACACTGCCCATCTCTGTTCTGCCTCAGCCAGCATGTGAAGACTGGCAATAGAGAGAATCAAATCCTGACTGAACTTGCAGTTGAGCTGTAGTGCAGAGAAAGTCTTGGTGTCTTCAGTACATCCTTCACCCAGCCGAGTTTTCCTGTGAAGGAGAAGGTCTGTCCTTGGGGGTGCCTGTGTGCTATGTGTCTGTGCTGTAACACCATCCCTTCTGCCTGGCAGTCACTTCACTCTGTGATAACACTGTGAGGAGGAGTGCTCTTTTTCTACCTCTATGGGAGCCAGGGTTCTATAGTCTCTGCTGAGCTTTATGCAGCATCTCCATGGAGTTGTAAGTACTTCAGCTGACATGAAGACAGCATCAAGGTTTTACAGGTACACACAAGGAATGGAGAAATGGGACTAGCTTTTTGGGGGCAGCTGGTGAAAGATTGAACAGACGTAACACATAACACCCATAGTCTCTAATGCTGTGTGTAGGGAAACATAAATTTGGGCCATGGTGGGAGATGGCAGAGGGACAGTGAGGGGACTGTCAGCCTGGCAGTTACACAGTTTTTCTACTTGCAACACATGGTCAGTTCTATGGCTGTTTTGGTCCCCAAGAAGCAAGCAGAAACAAATACATCTTCCTTGCAGGGAAAGATGCACTGAAAAGCCTGTAAGGAATTTTGAATTCTTTGTTCTCAGCTTTTAACAAAAGCAGCTTTCCCATCACGTGGTATTGCAGAATCTGTTAATAAGGGATAAACACATTACTAGGCATTTTTTTCTAATGAAATTGCTGCTGTTGAGAGCTAGGTTGTCATTACCAGCTCTCTGCATGAATGCTTCATTGAGGTGTGTGTAGGGGGGCACCACCCCTCAGAATTACTTTGCATGCTCCCTGTGGCTCTGTCCATTATGTTGTTATGTTCATATCCCCAGGGGTCTCTTTTTACCTCTAATAAAGTAATTCAAGTAGGCATCTGCAAAAGAGTCAGGTGCCAGCTTATGTATTGGCAAAAAGATTAACTTGTATTACTCTAGTCCCGGTTGAAATTTACCCTGCTAAATGAAAAATATTTATCCATAGTGTCTATAGGAATACCAAAAGTGTATTATTCCTAGCAACTAGGAAAAGAAGAGAGGAAGGAAGGAAGGAAG
Source organism: Cyanoderma ruficeps (assembly GCA_008694505.1). Lineage (NCBI taxonomy): Eukaryota > Metazoa > Chordata > Aves > Passeriformes > Timaliidae > Cyanoderma > Cyanoderma ruficeps. Next base: position 25,930,458 of record VZDJ01007754.1, read on the forward strand.
GAAGGAAGGAAGGAAGGAAGGAAGGAAGGAAGGAAGGAAGGAAGGAAGGAAGGAAGGAAGGAAGGAAGGAAGGAAGGAAGGAAGGAAGGAAGGAAGGAAGGAAGGAAAAGAGATTAACTGTTTTTCTTTGGTTTTAATAGGCCTCCTCCTCTCTTGACTCCTGTGCTGAAATAAATATAGTAATAAAATCTAGTCACAATTTCAGATTGGAGAGACAACAGTAAAACAAATCTGCCCCCAAAGTATTTTCCTACTGTGGGTGTAAGCTAATACAAAAAAACTACTTGTGAGGCCCAAAACCCCTCCACTCACCAGATACCCCTCAGCCTGATCCCAAATCCCTGACCACCTGCTGCCCTGCTTTATTTAGATCACATGGTGAGGAGTGAGGAACTTGTCTCCACTGCTCAGTTCCTTTCTACTTGACTAGTGGTGAGTGTGCTCCCAAAGGAAGAGAAGGATTCAGCTCCCTCCTCGCTCTGAGCAGGTGGGATGGTCAAACTTGAATTTCCCACATTCCAGAAGAGTGGACCTCTGGGGCCAGGAAGAAATCCAAAAGGATCTCTGCTTGGTGATCATGCTGACAACTGCTTTTCTGGGATGGCTAACTTGCAGCAGATGCCAAATGTACGATTTGGGACTCTGCCCACGGAGAAGAGGTGAGGAGCTGGTATCTGAGGGTTATGCATTGCATGTCCTGACACGTACACATTAAAAACTTTCCTTCCAGAGCTGGTCTAGACTTAGTATCAGGTTGGTAGTGTCTTACCTTGAGGGATGCAGGACACGCCATCACTCGCTAAAGCGTAATCATCATCACAGAAGCACAGTCGTATTTTGGACTGCCTGTCAGTACAGTACTGTTCACAGCCACCGTTGTCAAAAATGCACTTCAGTTTGTCAGCCACAGCTGAAGTCAGAGAAAGAGCATTTAGGATTCAGGACTCGGATTTTTGTGCTTAACATTAATAACTTGCAAATGGAATGTTGTCAGGAAAGCAAGGCAGGCAAAAAAGATTTCTTTGATTTATGCAGAGCAACTTCATCAAAAGCACCTTCCATCAAAAGTTAAGTAAGCCTGGATCTCCAGGGATTAGAGAAGAATAGACTTTGCTTAAGAAATGTATACTTAAAATTAAATCAATCAGCATTTGTACAGTGCCTGAGCTATCTCAAGAATGGAGATCTTGTAATTGTGTGGTAACCGTCGTAAAACATGACTGAAAAATTGCAATTCTTTGACATTTTGCCATTTAGCAGGAGGATGGTCTGAGATGACTGTTGAGACTGCCTGCACACACTTGATGAGTGCCTAGCCCTTGTCCAGACTCTGCATGCTCTGAGGAAGCAATACTCAATATTCAGTGTCCTCTGAAATCAGTGGAACGGTTTGTATTAACTTCATAAACCACTGGATCCTTCCCTTTGGGCTTTGTACTGTGCATATGCAGTGTAGTTCTCACATACTGCACGGAGCTTCTAAATCAAAATAACTTCAGCACTTGAGTAGGAAATAATTCCTCCTTTTCTCTCAGATGGTACACAAATGCAATTTTTCTCTTTTTATCACAGAGTCATTCTAGGGCAATAAGTACCTTGCTACCTTGCAATGCCTGACTGCTCTCTGGTTAGATCCATCACACAACGCCAAAAGCAGTATGAACAGTAGCTATCACAGCTAGAATGATCCAGAATCACAGAATATCCCCAGTTGGAAGGGACCAATAAGGATCACCAAATCCAAATCCTGAATTATAATGACTGCTACTGTTCATCTCAATGCCTTGCCTTTGGATTAATAATGGCATTTTTATTTTGTTAAGTTATGCCACAGCTGACCTTTTTCACAGCTTTTGCCCTCGTATTCAATGGGACAGCGGCAAACATAATCCTGAAACTGGTCATCACAAATCCCACCATTCTGACAGGGGTTGGAGTCACACTGGTTAGGGTCTGTAAAACATTCAGTGTCAGTCCAGCTCACGCAAAGACCTGCAGCAGTGGGAGTGTTCCACAGCTGTTAGAATATCCTGAATGATCGTACCGGAATAGGTGAGCCAGAACTCTTCCTGGAAAAAAAGATATGAGATTTAATTAAAGAAGAATCAACTCAAGTCTTACAGCCCTTGTTGCACAGGATGGGTTACAGTCAGTCACAGTGATGCCAGTTCTGTCTTTATAGTTTGTGACAGTTAATATCCATAAAATATTCTATTTTCTAGATTGTACGTTATTTTCATATACTAATAGAGAAGGGCCTTGTTTAGCACACATAAATGGGCCATACATAAATAAGTTCTGTATAGCTGAGGTGGGACTGACTTAAAAAAAATGTTGCACAATACAATAATTTAAAATATTGTCAGGGCAGGCATTGCTGAGGGATGTCTTAGAGATCATCCATTTTCCCACCATCCCCTAGATGGTTACTGCTTGGGATTGCCCATGCAGTATGCCCTCCTGCAACTCATTGCTGCTGTATACCCCTGTATATAGAAAAGAAAAATGCAAATAGCAGGACACCAAGTGTTTTTTTAACTCTGGTGGTTTAAAGTGTCAAAGCACATCCTTGAGTATGGAGAGTCCTTATGACAATGAGTGCTCACCCAGCTCTGTGTTACTTACTGTCCTTTCAATATCACCGTAAATCTCTCTTGCTTCCTCATAGGAACACCTTTCTTCTATGCATTCTCGCTCTAGTGACCCCAGTTTTATCTCTTCAAAGAAGCTGTTGGCTCGTCTTTGTCTTTGCAAAACATTGCTTGCCTCTTCCTGCTTTAGAAAGACTGAAAAACAGTGGCACGTTCTGTTTGTCATACAGCTGCACTTGCCAGACAGAGAGGAGATGGGGGACGCATTCCCCTGAAAGCTTTACTGCTTCCTGAGATTTTTCTGAGACACTTCAGAAAAGAAATGGGCACATGTGAAAGAGTCTACTTTCTCTGGCCTGCCTCACAGGTAAAGTGATAACACAGGAATTTTAGAGATCCTGGAGCTTAGGAGAAGATGGTGTGTTACAACAGGGGTGTGTATTTGTGTGTGTGTTGTATGCATGTCAGTGATTCCTAAGGTACTGTGCATGTCATAGGCATCTTAACATGTGCAGCAGTTTCTTACAGCTGTAGCAGCTGGACAGCCTATGTCACTTTATCTAACACTGGTGTACATGGTAAAAGCTGATTTTTCTGTACTTGATACAGTCAGTCACAGTGACAGGTGGACTATAGTCATGCCTTCACCCACAGTCACACGTTATTTCACATCTCTCCACTTGTTGGACCTGAAGAAGAGATTTATCCCACCACTAGTAGACCACAATTTATGAACCACTGCTTTAATATATTATCTTTAATTTTCTTCTGTGGAAAAGGTTGTGTTAAGGTATGCAGGAAGACTAGACAATGCTGACTGCATTTCCTAGTGAAACCTGTGAATGGCTCCTAGCTCCTGCCATCACCACAGACTACAGCTGTGAAGGGGTCTTCTTGTGTGTCTCTACCATGCTTTGGAAAGATACTGGGTACATAGATTTGATAGCAGGCATCAGCAGAGCTCATTTCCTAGAACTGCATCAACTTGCCACTGGCAGAAGTATGCGCTGGAAACACTAATGTCATTGTCACCATGCTGACCTGCTCTTCAGCCTCAGGATATAAGCACATCACACAACTGTGCTCTTCCAGTATAACTCAGGATCAGGAACAAGAAGTCCGAGTGCTGTGTGTAATTTTGCTTCATGTGCTACACAGAAAAAAGTCTTGAAATGATTAATTTTTGTCTTTTTTTTCCCTCCTTTATGTCAGTAGGGGAGCTTCTGGAGCTTCATGACAGCTCATATTTCAGCACTTTAACTATTCAACTTCTGCTTGTGGGTAGATTTAGGGACTGAGGCTGATGCATATCTCCTGCCTTTCCTCACGACATTCTCTCCAAAAGAGTGGGAGTTATCTTCTACCTGCTGAAAAGGCCCTGAGGGATGCTGAAAGACAGACTCAAGTGTGTCATCACTAGTATACAATCATATATGCTGAGAGGGTTTATTCCAGTCTGAAGTGATGTGAGGTTTCTCCATAAACATTTGTCTCTAGTTCAGGATATTTGCTGAATTACATGCAGAATAGTGGTAAATTTCACCTGTATTTCAAAGTTACTTAGAAGAATAAAGTATTGTGCACTGAATTTATCCCTGGGTGCTTCATAAGCATTTGGTCATTATAGGAATGTCAGGTGGGTCTTTCTGCCTTGATTTCAGTCAGGTTGTATGTATTTGATATGGCTTTCCTTAAAGGCTTTTAATTAACCTTATACTGCAGGTAAATGGCATATGTATCAGTGCATGGGCACAGACTCTGGCCAGAGGCTGTGGCTGGAGGCGAGCACATGGCTTGGGATGTCCATCCACTCATTTTGGCATTATCCACTTATTTGTATTGGATCACTTCTGACTTTGCTACCTATTTTTCCACTTTTCCTCACTGCAATAAACAAGACATAGTCAATGGCTAATGGGGAATCTGAGAGCATTGGATCTGCTTTATTAATATGGGAGCTTGTTTTTGAACATATGCAGAGCAACTGAAGAACTACCTCTTCTCTGCCTTCTACTGAAACAGGGTGGATCCTCTCCACTTTAATTACTCATCAGCTGAATGACAGGCTATTGATGCTTTGCTTTGAAAAATGTCCCAGTTCTGCTTGAAATAACTGTAAATCCCAATTTCTTTCTTTGTGTAGACAGCTAGTGGTTTTCCTGCTGTCTGTGCACCAAGATAACAAATTAATTTAGCACTCTAGAGGTGCTTTCCTTAGTTGGCAGAACAAGTGCATAGAGCCATTGCTGGGAGTAAAATAGAGCTTTAGAATAACGCACAGGCACAGCAGGAGACAGGACAAACATGCAACAGTGCTCAAACTTGCAGTGGAAACCATCTCAGTAATAGGAAAGAGGTCCATTGCCAGTAAACATAATTACAGCTATATCCTACAACATACCTGCATCCAGAGAAAGAGGGATCAGTAGCAGAAAGCAGAGAAACAGAGCCACATACTGCCTGGAAATCATGATGAGCCCTGTGAGCCTGTGTTCTGGTAGTGTATTGACATTTCAGCAAGGACTGTTTGGCCAAAGGGCTCAGCTTCAAATGCTTGGAGCCAGAGGAGGGGCCAGCAAGTCATGGAAACAGCGAAAGATCCATGACAGCCTGGCGAGCTGAGCAGAAGGGCACATGCAAATCCTGCAATGTGCCCTTTTCACAGAAGCAGGAGCTTGTTTTGAAGTGTGCTCTCCTGACCCGTGCAACAGCTATGCTGGTTACACAGGCCTTGGGCCTATCTTTTCCACTTACCACACCTTTTCTATGAGAAACATGAATGCTGGGACCCTGAATCCATAGGACAGGGATGCATAGGACTTGGCCACATAGCACCACATGCGGAGAGCAGTGGTGTGATATTTATCTTGCATCAGTAGTCAAGATATGGACTTTCAATGCTTTGGAGTGTGATTGTACCACTGGCATCTATTCCCATTTTTCCATCACCAGTTGAAACTCAGCACTTCTTCTTGAATTTGCTTGGAGACACTAATTAACCAGCAAGAGACACCCTTCACTGGTTCTCTCCATCTTTGCTGCCAGACCCATGTGGGCTGCACAGGTTGTACCAGCTGGAAGTGGCACTGAGCTGATCCATATTATACTTCACTAGGAACTACCAGGGTTTGAGGGGCTACTCTGCAGACAGTGCTTTATCTGGAACAGTCCCCTGATTTAATGGAAATCAATTAATGACATCAGACTGGAGAGCTGACAACATTCTGGGGGAAATATTTACTTTAGATAGCAGCAAGGTAAAGAGCATGTTTGTCTATGAGAAGTGGAGCATTAGATGAAGGCTGAAGTGTTTTCCAGGCTTCCTGCATGGAAAGGAAGGAGGGTTAGCCCTGCATCTGAATACTACAGTAAAGGAAATCAACAACTGGCTTTTTACTTTGTGCTAACACTCAGCAAAACTCCTGCAGAAGTTGTGATTGCTTGGGAAAGTCAGGCTCCTGGCTGTTGTTTCCATGCAGTCCTGTTGTTTAGGGGCAGTACACACAGCTGGATATTCTGCTTTGAAATCACTTTCCCAAGAGGCGGTATCCAGGCACTTCTTTGGATCACAGCCTGGCTAATTCCCAGCAGCCCAGTTCCTAGGATGGCTGGCAACAGATGGCATGTGCTGTCCCAGGCAGAGGAAGGAAGACAGTTACTGGAATGCAAAAGAAGCTACAGCAGCCCTCTGCTGCTTTTTAGGAACTGTCTCCATACCTCTCAGCCCACCAACACAGCCCTTACTCTTTGTTCATTTGTCTGTGGCAATAAGTTAAAAATAGCAAGTGCATGTTCAGATTAGCAAGACTAAAACTATGCTTGAAAATTTCTTTTTATTTCATCTCTTGGGAATGATCTAGCTCCATCTATCTGCATGAGCCATGCAGATCAGAGAATGAAGTTCTGCCTTCTCTGCCTGAGGCCAGCCTGAGATAGCACCTGTGCCCCCACCACTCCCTTTATTTCCTTACACAGGGTGGGCATTTCCCTGCCAGGGACAGCAGGGTGTCTGCCACTCCACAGTGCCATTGCAGCACCTCTGCAACCTCCACCTTCTTTGTAATGTGCAGATTCTCTATACCCGTAGGAGACTGATGCAGTATTTTCCTTTTGCCTTCCTTCCTCTGCTGGTATCCCTTAAACCTGAAAGGTTTTGCTTTTATTTATTTTTTTTTACAGACAAACAGTTATTTTTAGAACCCTGGAAGAAGCCCAAGTGCTGGGAACAAGGATCAGTTCATATAGGAACCATCCTTCTTCCAAGAAAATTAATGCAATTAGGCTCCATCAGGATAAACCTGAGAAGGGTCACTGAGGATTCAGCACTTCAAGACTACATTCCAATCTTTAAGAACTTTGTACTGACAGATCTCATCACACAGGTGGTGTGACTAACTTCACACTGACTTACTTCAGCTGGGCCTGTTCATTGCTTAAAGAACCGTGTTTTTGAAGGAGAGCTCCCCTTCCTTGCAGTCTTAGACCCCAAATGTCCTGGTTTCAGCTGATGTAGAGGTAATTTTCTTTTCAGTACCTTGTACAGTGCTGTGTTTTGGATTCAGTGTGAGGATAAGGATAACACACTGATATTTCAGCTGTTGCTGAGCAGTGCTTCTGTCAGGATCTTTTCAGTGTCTCATCCTCTGCCACTGTGGAGCTGCACAAAAAGCAATGAGAGAGCATGACCAGGATAGGTGACCCAAACTGGCCAAAGAGATATTCCATACAATAGAATGTCATGCTTAGTATATAAAGTGGGAGGACTCAGCTGGGAGGGGATGATCACTGCTTGAAAGTAGGATAGGCATTGGTCAGTGGGTAGTGACCAATTATATTGTTTATCACTTGTTTCCTCTTGGGTTTTTTCTGTCTCTGTCTGTGTCTCTGCTTTTTATACTACTAATATGATTACATTTGTATTATTAATATTATTATATGTTATTTTGCTTCAATTATTACACTGTTCTTATTTCAACCCATTTTTCCTGATTCTCCTCCTCATTTCATGGGGAGGCTGGCACTGAGCGAGCAGCTGCCTGGTGGTTAGTTGGTGTCTGGGATTAAACCATGACAGTCCCCTTAGTGCTCAAAGTAGGGCCTGGAAAGTTGAGATGATGACTGATCTGACTAGAGGGTATTAAAACAAGTTTGTTATAAGCCTTCATTGCATTGGTTTAATAGTTACTGGTCACAATGCTGATTTATTTGCCACCAGAGTGATTGTGCTTGTTCTCAGGGTTGTTATGCAATACCTTACTTGCAGCATTTGTTGCTGTTTTGGTGTCTATCGCCTTTGGGGCCTGGGTTCTGCGGTATTTCCTCGTATCGGCTTTTGATCTGATAAGAACCGCTGAGAAATGAACCCGGTGAGTTCTCAGCATCGCTGCCCCCTTTGTATCTCGGGAGCCATCTACTGGGAATTATTAATAAGTACATCTGGCCGCAAACCCCAAGACAAGCACTGCTCCGCAAAGGAGGAGGAAACAGATTCAAACTCCAGCAACAGGCTCTGAAGCCATTCAAATTCTATTAACGAGCACTGGGGAGTAGCCCCAGTTACTGGTCACAATGCTGATTGGTTTTATCAAAACCAATCCAGTTGGTTTTACTTGGAGGGATGTCCAGCACACCTGAAATTGAGCACAGCCCCACATCTGCCATGGATGGATCCAGAGGTAGCGGAACAGGGTGAAGTTCTGGAACACCTGCACTATGTTGATGATATCATTGTGTGGGGCAATGCAACAGAAGTTTTTGAGAAAGGGAAGAAAATAATCTTAACTTGTTCTGAACGACAGTTTTGCCATAAAAACAAAGTAAAGGTCAAGGGACCTGCACAGGAGATGCAGCTTTAGGGAATACAGTGGTGAGAAGGGTGTTGCCACATCCCAATGGATGCAATCAGAAAATAACAGGAATGTCTCCACCAACTAACAAGAAAGAAATAGAAACTTTCTTAGGCACTGCAGGTTTCTGGAGAATGTACATTCCAAACTGAGCAACAAGCCTTTGGACAAGTCAAGCAGGAGATATTCATGCTGTAGCCCTTGAGCCAGTCTGAACAGGGCAAGATGTAAAGAATGTGCTTTACACCACAGACAGGGGAGACAGTCCTACCTGGAGCCTCTGGCAGAAAGTACCAGAGGACACCGAAGACTGGTCCATATGGAGTCACATTGACTCCAGAGGACCAAAAGGCCATGCTATTGTAACTGATAGAGCTACTGTCAGCTTATGAAGGTGTTCAAGCAGCTTTGTAAGTGATTGGTACTGAAGCACAGCTCCTCCTGGCACCCTGGTCACTTGTGCTGTATTGGATGTTCAAAGGAAGGGTCCTCTCTTCACATCATGCAATTGATGGTGGCACAGTGATGACGGAATCAGAACTGGTTTCAACATGCAACAGTCCAACACCATCTGCCATCTTTCCTGCCCTGAAAAATTGTTATGAAAGATGAGGACTCGGGTCCTGGATTGAATTAATTCAGTGGACTTGTATAAGGATGTCATACAGACTTAGAGAATGGTATCTGTTTGTATATCCATCAAAAGATGGAAAAGGTGATGGGGTATTTGGAAGTGTGGGACCTGGCATGACACAAGTGATATGGAATAAGGGTTGGATACTGTTCTGGTTTCAGCTGGAACAGAGATAATTTTCTTCTTCAATGCAATGCTGGGATTTTGGATTCAGTATGAGAATAATGATAACACACTGATGTTTTGGCTGTTGCTCAGCAGTACTTACCCTAAGTAAGGGACTTTGAGTTTCATGCTCAGCCAGTCAGGAGCTGCAGCAGAAGCCATAAGGAAGTATGGCCAGGACAGATGACCCAAACTGGCCAAAGGGATATTCTTTCTTAGAAGTCATGCCCAGTATATTAACTGCTAGGGGCTGATTGCTGCTCAGGTCTGGGCTGGGCACTGGTCATCAGATGCTGAACAATTGTATAGTCATTATTTGTCCTTTCTTGGTTTTGTTTGTTTGTTTGTTGGTTTTTTGGTTTGGTGTTTTGTGTTTTTGGTTTGTTTGTGGTGTTTGTTTGTTTGTTTTTTGGTTTTTTGGTTTTTTGGGTTTTTTTCTCTCTCTCCTAGCAGTATCATTAGTTTATTACCATTAATATTATTGTTTTGCTTTGTTCAATTATTATAGTGTTCTTGTCTCAACCCACAAGTATTCTGTTCCTGGTGCTCCTCCTCAGCCCACTGGGTGGGAGGGAATGAGCAGCTGCAAGGTCACATCCTGTTTGGGGTTAAACCATGTTACCAACCAGAGGAGCAAACAGTTTCCTTTTCTTCCCTAGAAGATCCCTATGTCTTATTTTGTTTTCCTTCTTGTGTGGTCTTGCTCTAGTTCATGAGATCTCCCCTATAGTCCTGCTCTATAAATCTCCTTGCCAGTGCAGGCTTCAGCTCTGGCTTATGTTTACTGAGCAATTCCAAGAAAAATTAACTGCTGTTCAATTAAAAATTAATATATATTAATGCAAACATGTACCTCTGCTGCTCATGGGTGCTACTAGAATCAGTCTGGGAACACCTTTTTAGAAAATACAATTTAGGATATTTTTTGATGTGCCAAAGTTTTTTTATTTAAAAAAGTAAGGAAGTTAAAAAATTAAACATGAAAAATGTTAACACTACAAAGTAAATCTAAAGCAGAAACATGAGCCTGAAGACATGATGATGCATCAGAACATGTCCTTCTTTACATTTGCTTTGTTTTCTGCTGAGTTGAAAAGATATGTATGGAAGCTATTGGGAATGGGGCAGATTGATCTGATCCAACAAGTCACTGGTCATTTCAACGTGAGTTTTCTCATCAGGAGACAATTTTAAAAAATAAATCAATATTATCTCCATTTTGAAGAGGCTATCAAATCATTTAAGTAAGCTGACAAAACTGTGTCTAGGTAAGAAAGCTTTAAATTCCTAAATCTGCTTCTTGAATTTACAATAGCAACTTGCCACCAGTCGTTTATCAGACTGACTAAAAGCTAAGAATTTGAGCAAGTTAACTTCTGTAATATTGATCTATAAATATCTGAGTACTATGCTGCTAAACTTTAAAGCAAATTATTTGAGCTACAGACCTCAAAATAGAACCACATTCTGGGAGAAAACTACCTATTTGACTGAGCTCTGTACCCCAGTTATTCTCATAAAGAGGAAAGAGAAGATGGGAAGATGATTTTTTGTGACAAGCTCTGAAGAGAAGGTTAACATTACATTTTTAAATTTTGATGTGGGTTATTTCTTTCTGTTCTTTCACTGCTTGGGAAGGATATTTGAAAATACAGAGAGAATAAAGGAAGAAAAATATAATAAAGGCAGTGTGCTCCAAAGTTTCTGTTTAATGCCACATATCCAATTGGTAATGAGAGATACTAACTCTGCTACAAACCTTTTTTTGACTTAGGCAATCACAGCTACAACAGCACTACTAGCCAATCCAGTCTTTTAAATGTAGCTGGGGACCTCACTGTCCTGTGAATGGATGGGGAATAAATAAAAATTCAAATGGATGCCCAGAGAAGGCACTTCAGTAACTAAATGTCTTATTTGGTAAGAACACATTTTACATGAAGTCTTAGGAAACAACAGAATTTATCTCTTCTATTCCTGCATCCTTAATTAAGGGATCTCATTATTTTTACCTGAATTTACCAGAATACCACTGAATTTGAGTTGCTTCATTATACCAGGCAGATCTGGTTCTTGCCACACACATCTAGGGAGACTGCTAATTCTGGGGACTTGTGTGGACGCTCCAACCTGCACAGTGGAGTTCATAGTAACATCAATACATCACTGGGAAGGGGAATGGGAGTTCCTGTCATTTTGAGTTAGGTGATGTAAATGAGTTACGTTACCACTTCCTTGGTTTTGCTCCATGATGACATCTGTGCAGGATGGAGAAAATGTTTTATATTCCAACTAGCAAACGGCTTCTGTATCTATGAAACAGTTTGTGCCCCAACTTTGAGACAGTGATCTAAGAAAGCAATCATTTATTATGTTTTTATATAGAAACCCCTTTACTTTTAGTCTTTACTGAGGTACATTTGGACTGTAATTATTTCATTCTTTTGCTCTAACAAGTATGATGTGGATCTACTCAAAAAGGCTGAACCTCCTTTTGCTCAGAAAAGTAAGACTACCTATTGCAGAGGGAGTTGTTAGGATGGCAAGATCAAGAGTGCACAAAAAGCAATAAAGTCTCAGTAACACCATAACTGGATCATGTAATGCACGGGGCCAACAGCTTGGCGCAAATCACTCCAGCCAGTGTGAAATTCACCTGGCATGGCATGATGGTCCTGAAAGTCATCAGCCAGTCAATGTGCAAGCATGTCGCTCTTCAGGTGCAGCAAGGGTGAACATGGTGTCTTGCTTCTCACACAGCTGTGGCCAGATGCAGACCTCCACCTTGCTCTGCTAATACCACAGGATCCATGGATACACAGATTTCTTTGGGAAAACTCAACAGTTATGTGCTCTCTTTCAGAAAAGGATGTCTGGGAAAAAGGGAATCAATCCAATTACCTGGCACTGGCTTTCATTTTTTATCCTCAGCCTGCAGTCAGGCTTTAATTCCCTAGTGCCAGGCACATGATTCTAAATGAGACATGACCATAAAGGTGAAATGGTGTTTTTCTGAGATGGTGCCAGAATGAGCAGGCTGAGGATTTGAACATACAGACCTAGTTTTCTGTTCCAAATCCTAGAACCTTTCACTGTTTTAATATGATATCCATAAAAACCTTTCAAGACTTGGAGACAAAATAAACCCCAGAGCATGTCTATATAAAGGCATTCAGCAAGAAGGGCTGAAATTTATTCAAATTAATTACAGTAGAGACCTCTGACTTTGAACTTCTAATTCACAACAGCAGTAAAAAAGGAAATGGTGAAATGGGTTGTATTAAAGTGCAATGATGTGGAAAAACCATCAAAATAACACAAATGAGGCTGCAGTGAGAAATGAAACAACAGTCTCCTCCAAGCAATGACAGCAATATATAAGTAAATTATGTTACAGATAATTTACAAAATAACTTACATCAATGAAGATAAGATAAGCTGAATCTCATGTTGCTATTCCATTGTTAAATATCAGACTAAATATTCCTGGTCAGCACAGTATTATATGGAATAATAAAAAAAAAGATCAGAGGATTTTTGTGTTGAAAAAGATGCCTGAAGTAAAACCCTGATCAGCATTTATATTGCAGTACTGCAAGAAAACTAATTATTTATGAATTGTAAAGTGACACATTCAGCAGCATGAAGACTATAAATACATCTTTTACATTGATACATCATATCTACACACATATACATATCTACACAGGCAGATACATACACACAAGCATATACATGCACACATATATGTGCATAAATATATGTGTGTGTGTATACATGCTTCAATTTGTGCTGACCAAGGTCAGCTGCATTTTGATTGCGTCTGGGTTAGGGTTGCTTCTGCATCATTCTGAGGAGTGTTTGTCATTTAAGTTTTCAAATCTGCAGCCTCTGAAATACAAAATTCTGATATGGCATAAGGATAGAATTCAGGGCTCAGCCATCAGTGAGTCTGACGATTAACAGCAGTTCCCATTGACAAAACCTGCTGTGCTTAGTGCTTCTGAAAAGTTATGCTCTTCATGTCCACATTATTTTTAAATAATGTGGTGTAGGAATCAGTTAAAAACCTCTTTTCATATAAGCAAAAATATTTGAGAGATGGAAAGGAATGAATACAGTATTCTATACATGCACTTTTTTTTGTACTGTTTGTAAGGATGGTGTGCAAAGAATGTCTGACAAAGTGAAAATTTACAACATCACCTTACATCATACCCTGAAAATGGCAAATTTAGCATCACCCTTCCTTTGAAAAACATTAAAATTCTTATCTGTAGTATAAATCTGACTCTTTGTGATTTTTTTCCTCCTGTGCTCCCCTTTTATAGAAAAATTATGTCATTGGGGTTTTTTTTCTCTTTAAATTAATCTGGAACAAACACTGTGAACTAAAAATATGTTGGATTTCCAGCCTCATAGGACTGTTTGAAGGAAGGCTCTTGACCCATAGTGCAGTTACAATAGTTTCCTCTGCCTGTAACTGCATGTTGTGAGAGCTGAAAGTAACCATGCAATTACTGTTTATTAAAAAATCATTTAGTGAATAAAAAAAATTGTGTTTCATTGTGCACCTGCATAAGGAAAAAGATATTACTAAATTGCCAAGGCTACGTAAACATAGTGATCTTGGTAAAGAATTTGGTTGTGAAGCCAAACAAAACACCTCAGAAAAAAGCTATTCCATTGCACATGTCACTAAAATGTTGGAAAGGATAAAGTAATAGTTTCTCTTGATGTTGTCGTGGTCAGTGAATTGGTCATGTCTGCATTCCAGCCTCTAGGAAGCAGAAGAATATCCTGAAAACCCAAGAGAAAAGGGTGGACCAAACCGCCTTCCTTGTTCCTGTAAGAGTCCCATTCATTGCATTGACCGAGGTATGTCCTTGGAGAAAGGGTTTCTTGGGGAGAAGAAACTGTAAACTTGGATTTATTTTCCTCATACCTGTCCTGTACAGTGTCACTTGTTTACAATGAGCATTTAGCACTGAACACATTTTGTTTTCTCACATTCAGATTCTGGCTGTTACAAAATGATACAGTTCCGCAGAAATCTGATTGTGTGTCAAGGAGAAAACGCACTTTCTGCTAACAGCTTTTGAGAGCAGAAACCTTTACAAAATCCTATTTCAAATCATTTAACTTTTATTTACAGCTTCACATTGCATGCACTTTTCATTGGGATCTTCTGAGAGAACCTGTAAAAGTCACCACTAAAAATACTCAGAACTGGCAACACAGTACTGGTGGTTCTCCAATAAAGTGCAATGTCCAGAACTCTGCAGCAAATGAAGCTCTCCTGATTTACCTTCCAGGGAGGTGAGATGAACATTTCATATTAGCCCTTAATGTCAGAGAAGCTGGTGCTACTGACATTGCAGCTATCACTGCAACTTGATGATGTGCTCAAATTGCTGGAGGCAGTGCCTGATTCTGAGAAAAGAAAGGGAGAAAAAAAAAACCACAAGAAAATATTATATAGTGGTTGTTCTTCATTACTTTCTTTGATAATAGGAATCTTTAAAGAGACAATTATCTTATTTAAAATACATAGCCTACCAGAGCTGCTTAAAGATTGAACTGATTTTGAGTTGCCTATGAGCATCAGCAGATTGTTTGCTGGAATCCAACCTTCTCTACCACTGCTCAGGTTCTTTACAAACCTAAAAAAACATAAAAAAATTACAAGTCAGACTTATTCATCTGATGCCTTTGAAAGTTTTGCCCTAAACATCTGCCTTCTAAACACAGTTCTGCATAAAAAAAATTCCAAACACAGATCTGCGTACCAAAGTCCATCCTCCCCTTCACGAATCAGTTGAACTAGATCTCCACTTTTCACTGTAAATTCTTCTCCTTTGTCATAATCAGTCACAACTGTATATTTACCAGGAGTCTAAATGCACACAGAAGAAAGAAAAACAAATTATTTCTGTTGAGTACTTAAGGGTATATTGCAGCTTTTGTTACGTAATTATAATACTTTTCCCTTCTTTCTCATGTACCTACATGCTGAAGATGGTGTAAATATACATACTGTGGCATTAAAATTCCGCTGATTGATTACATGCAAATTCAATACATTAATTCTCATTCCCTGAAAAACATTCAGTGAAATGTTCCTGCTACAACAATTAATTTATATGGCTACAGAAAATAAAACCAAAAGAAAAAGAAAACCTGGCAAACCCGTGCCATGGTGTCTGTGTGGAAGTCTATTGACATGGTAACTAAAAAAGTTATGGATGGCTGTATGATGACTGATGGCTGTATCTCCTGACTGCTGTATCATGGCACAAGCAGCCACAACTCGCTGGGCTGCAGGTGTGCAAAGGCACACAGGGACCTCCCCAAGGGACAAACACAGGGCTGATTTAAGAGAAAGAGCTCTTCTCCATTGCCCTGGGAATTTTGCCCAGCTGAGCATTTCAAGGCAGACACTCCCTCCTGCCAGCTTCAAAAGCATTCCTGTATCCCACCACACTGTGCTGGTATCACTTGCTCGGCTCCATTGGAAAGCATTTCTGGTTACCAGCTTCATCTCGCCTCCTCCTCCTCCTCCTTCTTCCTCCGCATCCGATGAATTCAGCGGTTCTTCAGCACTAGACCAGCCGTCATTTTCTTCGGATGCGTCGAGAGAATGGGATGGTTTGGCCCAGCCTTGGGGAAGGAACAGCCAACAGTTAACTTTGCAGCAGTGAGCCACTGACTGGGAGTTCTCCCCACTGAAAAGCTGGTAAGTGGTCAACATAAACAGGAGAAAAACTGACACAGGGAGGTTATTACAGTCACTGGGTGAAATTCACTGCTGGCAAAAGTTGGCCTGCTTCCATCTGAGTAAGTGGAGTTGTGGAAATGCATAGCAGTGAATTTAGCCCTTTGGCTATATAAAGGGAAATGAATGGAGAGAATGCGAATTTCCAAATGAAAAGCAAATATAAAAAATACTTGTACAATAAATATATTTTATACAAAGATAAACGAGGGATAGATCATATTTTTTCTTGAGAGGAAGCAAAAGACAGGAACATACACTTCTTGGGAAGAGGTTGAATACACAGGGTTGTCACCCAAAGTGACCTAACCAGCTTGCTGGAATAAGGAATAGATAAGCATTGCCTCCTTCACACTGTTAAGCACTGTCAAAAAATTCCACACAAGTCACAAGCCCTCTGTACTTCACCTGACAAGGCAGCCCATTATTTAAGAGGTCTGACAAAAGAATACTTAAGTACTCGGAACTACCTTGGTGTTAAGTCACTGCACCAAACACCACAACAACCATCTCCTGCCTGTCATTTATTGCTTTTTCTCTCTCAGGGTGAAGCATTTAATTTACTCATAAAGCTGAATCATATCCAGAGTGCACAAAATCCTCTTCCAAATAAAACTACATCAGGTTTTATTAGTGGTATGTTTTACACCAAGTTCAGCAGCTGCTGATAAATGTGTTGAGTTTATAATGAAAAAAAGTCATAATAAAAGAGAGAAGTATTTGTAAGCAAGCTTTTGTTTCAAGCCAAATAGTAACAACAGTGAAACTCAATGAAAAGAGCGAAAGGAAGAACAAACCCCCCATTTTACGTAACTATTAGTTAAATTGAGAAAGCAGCAGCATTTTTGCTTTGCACTGCTCCTGAGGCATTTGTCACACAGCTGGTCATGCCAGTGCATTACGACAAACCTGAGCAGCATCAGAATAAAGCCAAAGAAATCACAGAAAGGAATCACACCCAGAGCACACCAGAGTGGCATTTTTACCTTGCCTATGCTGCTGAGTGACCTGCACAAGATTGGAAGTACTGACCCATTTGGCCCTGTCCAGGCTTAAGAATGAACTTCTATCTGTGCAGAAACTGAGTAATAAATTTCTGCTGTATTCCATAAAAATTTCCTTGGAAGCTTACATCTTGTATTTGGCTTGTTGGACACAGCTGAAAACATTTCTGTTAGTTCTAAGTTAAGAACAATGTAACAAAAGAAAACTTGGTTTCTCCTAAGTGTTCCAAGGTCTTATTAGAAACAGAACCAACGAGCTGCACAAAAGAACAAGAAAGTGAGATCATTCTAAGTGCCTGTAACCTCATACTCACTGGGTAACAGCTTGGGTACGTTTTGGGTAACAGCTCTTGTTCCTCTTTCTTTCTTTCTATTGTGCTGATGTGCTAAGAGCAGACTGGCCAGGTCCTGCCATACCAATGATACTACTCCCCCTCAGACAAGCTGGCACTCTACAATTAACAAGTCTATATAAAAGACCAACTCCTCCTGGGAAAGGAGGTGGTCACTATGGTAGTATTTGTGTTAGCAAAATATGGGCATGAAATTATGCATTCAATCTGTGTGTGTGTGTTCTGCAGGGTGGGACTACATCAAAGCTCCCTATAAAGGCAAAAAAGGTAGGAAAAGGGTAGGCAGGCCTGAGAAAAGATTAGGTTATTCAGAAATTATTTTAGATATAACAATGCCAGGAAAATCAAGAATTTATTAACTACTTCTCTTCAGAAATAATCTGACAGGTTTCTTAAAAGAGCTATGATCAGCCTACAACATGTAATTCTGACACTAATTCACATTCCTTGAGCTCCCTTCAGCATAAATCACAGCAATACAGCAGTGAAAGGAAATGAATGGGGGTCATGCGCTCTGCTGTGGCCATCACCAGGTGCAACTTCATCCTGAAATACCCGGGACATCTCCCTGCTTATCCCTCTTTGAACTAGGAAAGGAGAAGAGATGAAGTGCCAGAAAAGAGATTGGAAGGTGCAAGACAGAAGGAGGAGTTAGTACATGTTTTAAATTAATTGACTTGGTTTAGCAGTTTCATAAAGTAAGATGTTTCTGGGACAGAACACCAAATCAGATACGCCTGTTGCAAGGACACAATAATCTTACTGTAAATCAGCAATGTTCAAAGACTCTGTTCCTTAGAAAATTCCATCACCTGAGGAAGAGGCCACAGAACACACTTTTCTTTCAGACATTTTTTGGCCCTCAGGATTTCCATGGTACCTGGAGATCTGAGTTTTGCCTGCTACCTGCAGAAGAATAACCTTGTAACTCTCATATCCACCCTTGTGGTGTTTCTGCACGTCTCTATCCCAGGATTACATTGCCTGCTGCTCAACAAGGTGACTGGTGTTGCAGTTTCCCCAGCACAGCAGCTGAGCTTGCACCATTTCCACAGACAAGACAAAGATTTCAGAAACCTGGAGAGGAGGCTTGAAACAGCTTCACCTTTAGACTAGTATTTTCTAAAGGAGATAGTGGTGGAAAGAGTCAGGAGGAGGGGGACTGGTCTCCTTGTACTCTCTACTACGCTAGTTAATTAGCCCTAGGGATTTGTATTCAAACTTTCACCATCAGCCCTGCTGGTTAGAAATGGGTTGTTTAACTGAAATACTTCCCCATTCTCTGCTTAGCTGTGAGTTGGAATCATGGGAGGCAAATTTCTGCAAGGGGTTCAGTTAAGTCACCTGGGCTTCACAGGGTGGTAAAAGTTCCTACTATAACCCAAAGAAAGATGCAACAGGTCTGTGTCTGCAGTAATAAATCCAGATCTAAAATGGAAATTCCTCATGACAGTGATTTTTGGATTTTTTGTTTTGCTTTTTTAAAAGTTAAATCCTCTCCACAGGGGCCCCAGTGACAGAAGGATTCTAACACATGGAAAACCACGGTCGCAGAGCAGCTGGACACCCCTGTAATTCCATTAAATACAGCTTCTTGTCTCTTTCTTCAGCAACAGACCTCTTTCCCCCTGTCTTCTAAAAACAAGTTACCCATATGCTACTTTATTTAAACCAAGGTAAAGCTTCAACCAGTTGTACTATCAAAACCAGTACATATAGTTCCACTTGGAAAAACACAGCTGATGTCAATACTCCTGCACACAACAGCATCACACAGGTATTCTCAGCACTCTGATATAACATATTACATGAGGGATGTGTGGGTACTTGTGGAGTACAAGATGTGGCATCACTGTACCTCTTAAACCAAAAGGAGTTGGGTCACTCACTACTTCGTGCCGTTTGGCTTTTTTGTCAGGACTGGTAGGAGAAGCTGCAGGAGGATGAATAGGTAAAAAAACACAGAAGAGAGATATTGAAGAACTGGAAAAAAGAGAATAGGTGGATCGCATGCTAAATACCTTTGAGTTTACACTGGAAAACTAGTGGATTTTTATAATCTAATTTTAGCTGTCACTGGTGCATGGCAGCAGAAGGAATTAACTATTTACAAGTAGTTACTTGAAGATAAATTGGAGGATTTATTTTACAGTAATAGATGAAAATATATGTAAACGTCTCTAAATTGATTAGACATCAACTGAACACAGTTAACTTCAATTTCAGACAAACATTACCAAATTAAGCAATTATTTTTATGTAAATCTAGTGCTACAGCAATACCTGGTCCTGTAAGAAGGATCATTGGCAATGTCTGGCTTTTAGCAGAAGGAGATGGAGTTTCTGTCAAGGCAAGCATGGGACATTAGTGCTCACCTCAATAGCATTAGATACACAACCCTGGAGTCTCTCCAGAAAGAACTCAAAGGTAATTGGGTTTTAAACAGGCATTCTGGAAAGATGCTTGTGGGGGAAAAAAATACCATGCTGTTGAAACAAGTGTAATCATCTTAATGCAATTCAGAGTGTTCAAAGACAGCTCTTCAAAGCAAGAAGTGACTGTACCAGTGTGATTACTTGGCAGGAGGAAGCAAGTAAAGTCTCAAACTATTACTGCCTGTTTTAGAAAAAAAAAGAGGCAAAGACCATTTCTGGAAGAATAAGGAAATTCTTACTTATTTTTCTATCCAGCAAAACAACATTGTCAGACATATGCTGCTGTAGTTATTTATACTTGGAGAATTTTGTTAGCAAGGATGTCAATAGAAAAATCCTTCGTAAAACTTTCACAGAATCACCTTGATTCCTTTTTGCCAAGTACTAGTGCATTTGGGGCAGATCCACTGAAGCTAGAAGCAGGCCAGGTGTCTGGTCAGAAGACAACTTCCTTCCTCTAGTTTTTCTACAGGAATGGGGCACTATAAACTCCATCCTCGGCCTTGACAGTGAGATTGGAGGCACTGGAAACCACACTCCTCTTGCATCTCCACAGCCCCACTTTTCCTAGCTGCATCTCCCCCTCCCACTCTGGAGCTGGCTTCCCTTGAAATCTCCCTGTCAGAGGCACTGACTAGGGAACCTAGCTTGACCTTGGAAGAGCAAGCTAGTGTGTACACCGAAACCTACCACACTACACACACACACAAGGTGATGCCCCAATTACAGCCTTACACAGAAAACAGTCTAGCCTTTTTTTCAAAGTTACCTTTCTGACTTTTGAGGTTAGTAAAGCCCTGCAGTGTAAAGCGCTTTTTTGACAGTACAGAGCATTCTGAGGTAGAGCTAGTGTTGTCTACAAAGGAAGAGAGAGACACAGAAAGGGAGAAGGCCATGAAAAGATCAAGGCAAAAAATAATTTGCAGCTGTGCCAGGGAATCTGCATGTTAGGATGAGAAGGGACAACTGAAAGTCCAGGTACAACACAAGTGTCCAGTTGTTCTTGCTGTGCAAGGGCTTGTACTGCCACCAGTTCAATAAATAATTTCCATGATGGGAAAAAAAATTAAAGAGAAAACTGAAACGAAACGAAACAAAACAAAAAAACCTTCCTCTTAGGTCAGGTAATGCCAAGAATTTTTTTTCAGAGAAAGAAAACCCAGAGAAGCTGGGCAGCTTTAAGAGAAAACCTACTGCAGATTTTGGCCTCCTAACAAATAGTCCCCACCTGCCTTTGGCTACCATCCATTCAAGAAAGCTTTGGGCCTGTCCACACCACACCTGGAATGCAGAAATCAATCCCAGCTAAGGGCAGATGGAACCAGCATGCTGGAGCAGCGTGGGCAGCACTTTATGGGCGGGCTGCCTCAGGGCTGAAAACAGCAAAGCCCTGCTCCTTCAGGAGTGCTGCTGCCTCCCCTGCATTACCATGGCTACTCTGCTGGTGGATCTGCCTGTGCATCTGCAGGGCAGGCATGCTCCTTGCAATTAAAGACCACAACATGTTTGGGCTAACTCACCTTTGCCTTTCTCGGGGTACTTTGGTGCTACTGTAGTGCCACAACCTTCTACACTTGTGAGATCAGCTTTTTTCTCCTCCATTTTTTTGGTATTTCTGAGGTGGTTTCGTGAAGGACTGTTTATTAGAAGAGAATGAAGACAATCAATCCAATCACAGACTTTTACACACAGATATACAGGCTGAAAACATTTTATTTGTTACTTCCCAGACTGTAGCTTCCAGGACTGAAAAAGTTATTGGTGATTGTGCATTTAAAGACCATGAGAACATACGAATAAGAAACACCTCTCCTGGCTAACTGCAGCCACATCTATGATTGCCACATCTACTGTGGCAGTGGGAGTTAATGGGAAGATTGCTTAGGACAACTTCCACTCACTTGCAGCTAACACGTTCCTCCTGAGGGTACTAGGAGTAAAACAAGATAGATAAAGGAATAAATTCTGTCTCTCAGTAGCTCTTAACATACGAACAATGAGGGACCTTGCAGTGGATTCTCATCACAACTTCATCTGGGAATGGGATAAAGACGCTCCACAAATACAATGTATCTGGAAAATTCTCCGTGAGCAATAAGTAGATACATAAAAGATGCAGGGCAGAGAGCTACTAATACATATTTGAGCACACACCATACGGATATGAGCACATGGGCTTATGGATAGGTATATACACACACATGAAAAACCAGACTGTGTAGCAGAGGACAAAGAGAGTTGTCAGGCAAGGGCAGAACAACAGATGGGAACAGAAGAATATATAGGTCGGTATGGTGAAGGACAGAAAAAAAGAAAAAACTTCACCCAGAAATTGGAACACTGCAGGAATTAACACATTACTTAGGTTAAAAAAAAAAAAAAGTCAATTGGAGTAAAAGAAGAGACAGAGAAAAGATACAGACATGAAAAAGACAAAAAAGAAGGTAACGTGACATTGGAAAAGGAAGAAAAAGTAATGGAAAAGAACAGTGAAGGAAGAAAAAGGCTGCTCCATAAAACTCTCTTATCTGGACTGTAATGCATATAATCAGCTGCTCAACAAGCAGACACATAATACCACCAGGATTTTGGCTGGTGCAGAAAATTACATTTCTGTGGCATTGTCTATGAACTGGCTGAACACATGTGAGTGCTGTTCAGTTTAGCAGTTCTAGAGATGTATAAACTCCAGGCTTTACAGCTTTGTAGTAGGAAGAGCACTAATGCAAAACCTTAAACCACAAGGACCAGTGTTAAGGGGTAGAAGCAAGGAAGAGCTGCAAATCAGATGTATTAGTTTATTTATAAGATAGCCAGGCTGATGTGACAACATACTTGCCTTGCACAAGATGATGCTGGTAGTGGTAGAGGTAAGCTCTGTGTTTGTTCTAGTGTCCTGTGCTGACTAGCTTCTGTAATGGAAGAAAGATAAAGAACTATTAAATTTTATCCGTGCCCTACACAGGGAAGATCTACAGGGCAGGATCTGAAGATCAAAGAGAAAATAGATTTTAAAAAAATTGGAAAAGAAAAAAGAGAATCTCCAAAGTATTTTACCTCTGCATGCCTGCAGTTGACTTGTCAGCACTTTTCTTATTTCATTTACCCAAGTAGCTTTAACTTCAGGGGTTGGTGCCTACCCAAAAATAAATACAATCAGCCACCAAGCACAGAACAGCTATTACACAAATAGTTGCAGGCCAAAGCATAGCCTCAGAGGAATCATTCAAGAGAGACAGACAAAACTCCCTCTCCAGGGCTTCCATGAACAGAAGCTGGCTGTAGCCACTGGAACAGGCTGAGGCAGAGGCTGTGTATGTGCTACAGCCAAACCCCATCTCCCAGGCCATCCACTACTCTATAGTAATGGTGTATACAATATTCTCTACGGACATTGCAAGATGTGATTATTATTTTCCCCCAGAAGACTCTTCCATTGAAACATGATTAGGTTTTCTTTTTTTCCCTACATTTTCTCATCACACTCTATTAGTGATATAACAGAGGTAAAAACTTCCAGATCTTCTTAGGGTTAGACTCCTGCTCCCCTTTTCTTCTTTTTTTTTTATGTAGGGCCATGTTATTTACCTGTATAATGTAAACTTCTTCCCTTGCATTATACCAAATTTCAAATTTTTTTGCATCACCTTTGACATTTTCTGTTATTCCAACTGCAGCCATCTGGAAGCAAAGAGAACAGAAGGTGACCTACTGCATTGCAATTATGTTAACAACAGAAGCAGGCAGCTACTGGTATTCTTTGGTACCTTATTTCTGAAAAGGAAAACCCCCTCTGGCTTCTTGCACGAGGAAAAGAATAGCTAACAATTTGTGATCTGCGTGTTGGAGACAAGAGATTTAGTGCTCTGTATCAGCCTGGCTGCCTTGGAGGGAAGAAGGGTTTGGGTACATTAGATTGTGACTGACGTGTAAAACGTCATTTTTAAAATCCAGACCACCAAATCCTTCATGATTTTTACATTACCTTTCCCTGTGTTCTCTGTGTGATTAATGCAACTGCCATTCAGCTGGACAGACAGCAGCACAAAATAACACAGATTTGCAGCACCAGTCAGGTTTGTCTGAAGGAGTGAGCTTCCCAGTAAAATGCTGCAACACAGGTCTGCACAGATGAAACTAGAATGTTGTATTACTACAGGCTAAGCCCGAAGTACTTGACTGTCAGGATTGATCAGTGTCTTACATTTAAGGAGTGTTTGTAGCTATAAGAAGGTGCTTTCTCATATCCCTCTCCATTTTCTTCTCGCTTCTTACAGAACAGCACTGCTTTCTCATGGAGGAAGAGATGTCGCTGCATTGGCTTGAAGCGTGCCAAATCTTTCACTTTTGTGTGACCCTTTTTATGATCAGTCCAGACATTGAAGGATCCCTGCATTAAAAGCTTGCCCAGTTCATTCAGGTTTCCCTGGAACAAAAAAAAAAACCCAGTGATATTCATAACTACAGAGATAGCATCAGATTAAAATACAGACTCTGAACAGGTCTTTAGAAGTCTGTTGTTGCCAATAATCTCTCCTATCAGTGTTTAGTTTGGAGTTGGAAATGCAATAAAGTCAGTGTTGAATTTTTTACATGTAATTTCCACTGGCCAACACTGTTCAGGCAGGATTTTACAGTCAAGAGTACCAGTAGCAGAGGCACAGAGAGGCACGCATAGAGAGAGGGAAGCACAATACACATTTGGTTGTTTGGTTTTGCCCCTCAAACTCTGCTCCAAATCTGCTTATGTATTGTTTTGGGTTTTGTTAGTTTTTTTGGGAACTGAAAGTTTTGGGTGTAGTTTTACATAAAGATCAAAGAAAAAAAAAAAGCTTAGGTAGACAGAGGAAAATATTAGTCATAGCAGGAAAACTTCAAAAGAGTATAAAGACATCTCTTTTCTATTCTATAATTTTCATTACACATTTAAAGACATGTTTTGTAAAACACTCTTCTCATTATTAGCACATAGTATAGGGCATGCTGTACATATATCTAAAAACCAAAGGAAAATAAAGTTAAAAGTAACCAAAAACTGCTACTCACATCATAGCCTGTAATGGCTATCTGGTGCATAGAATCATTAACTGCTTTAAGAATGCCCAGTATAGAAGTTAGTGCTTCCTGAAGATCTTCAGCACCTTCACAGTTCTTACTGTACTTCAGCATTTCCTGAGTGCAAGGGAATGACAACACACTTCCTTAGCTTTTGAAACAGTAGCAACTAGGAATGTTCAAATGTTAACACTGAATTTTAGGCAGGGATGTTGGAATGAGATGATCTTTAAGGTCCCTTCCAATGCAAATCATTCTGTAATTTTGTGATTTTAAAGTTAGCAAAGTCAAGCTTTATATCATACAATCTAGTTAGTTCAATAGTGGCTGGAACTCAGTAGATCCTAAAGATTTACTTCTCATTTCTCCTGCTCATTAGCCAAATAAATTTTGTTCATCTACAGGCTTCGTAAGCTGTATGTAAGAATTTCACAAGACTATCTTTGCAAACATCATTTTCATCACAATTCCAAAAAGAACCCCCAAAAATCAAACCAACAGTCCTCAAACAAAAGGGTAGGGTTTTTCCATTTGTTACTTTTTAGAAGTGAACAAATTTAAAAACACAGTCAAATTTAATTTACTCTTTTAATTATGGCAAGGCCTGGCATGCTAGTAACAGATTTAAACTTTCTGCATTGGGTATTGTCTACACATTTAAAAAGGAATCCCTCCTCTAAACAGATTATTTGTGAAGCAGCATCTTCCAATTTGATACCAGCAGCAAGTCCATGTGGAACTCCTCTGATTTCACAGTACAAAAATAAGAATTTATTCGTGGACTGTAGGAAGTTAAGGTAAGTCAAAAGCCTTTATAATTCTCCTCTATTTACACAAGACTAAAGTGATTAATTCTTTAAAGGCTGTTAACAGCTCAAGTTGAGTAAATCTGGTTTGAGGTGATTTTTTAAGCTACTGTTAAATACAAGAATTGTAACATGTCTTTGTGAGAAATATTTCTTTCAAACATGGCAAAATATTATATAATAATTTCAATAAATTTAAGATAGTATATTGCTCTTATTTTGTTCTCTCAGTATAGCATATTTAAGTTAGTCACAACAGCATCCTTCATACAAACACCATACAGTGCTCTCCCTCAAGTGCATTTTCTAGAGTCCAGCAGGGCAAGTTCCTGCAATATGGGTGGGGTGACTATAACTGAAGTACTTCAGATACTCTGTCATCTTTGTTTCAAAGTTTTCTTGGACCTTCTGGTTTCCCATCATCAACTTCTCACCTTCTTTTCACCTTCAATCTAAGGGCAAAAGTAGTTACACAAGAAGTCTCTGTGTAATGTTTGCTTATTAGAAGTTTTTTGACTGAAAGAAAAAAAGAACTGAGCTGAAAACTGATGGACAGGGATTTGTATGTTTCCATTTACACATCTGTCCACTAACTTTTAGGTTTCTCTCCAGCAGGATGAGAGAAGCAGCATTCAGGAAAAAAAAGGCACAAAATGTGCTCAGCATTATAGTTTAGTAATACTTACCTTCAGCAATAATTGGTATTTGGTTATCCTTTGAACAGGTTTCAGCAAATATGAGTCCAAACTGAGCTTGTGGTCGAGTTTCCTTTGACATTCCTGTAATCAGTGTTGGATTTCAACAGGACACTTATCAGTATTTGTGCTATTTGTTCTTGAGAAGATTCAGTAAAAATAAACCAAACAAAAAACCCCAGACCCCAACAAAACCAAAGGCACCATTATTTTAAGTGTTCAAGTGAGCATACCTGGAAAAATACAGAATCTGAAAACTGCCTCCACAAACTTTCAGATCGAGGTTTATTTTGACAGTATTTTTCATAAATCTGGAAGTCTTCCATCTGGCATTGGGGAGACAAGCAAAAAGTTCATTAATTCTTTGCAACTTTAATAGACAAAGTTCATAACAATTTTTTTCATTTTCAATAATGTTATGAAAAAATCCACCACCACCAAAAATTGAATCATTGTTTTTTGCTTAGGATGCCTCAAGGAATTGCAAAATCACTGATTTTGTAATGACTACTAATTTGCAAAATAAGACATTCCTGTTAATTTTTGCTTCACTTGAATGTTAAACACTTTATGAAGAAGCATATGTTACATTTACAAATATATTTCTTCTACAATATGAAAAATATCTTTATAGTGCCCAGCCATGAGACCCACTGTGCAGCTTTTTTAAAAGACTCTGTTCTTTTTCTTTATTTTCATTTCACAAGTGTGTTTTTCACTGAGAGTTGTAAACCAAGGTAAACCAAGCAGTTTGTTCCCCCTTATTACTTCAAAAATTAAATAGCATGACTTCAACACTTGCTGAAAGCAAAAGGAAATAAGGACTGTTGAAAATGTTGTCGTAACCATGGATATAAAGGAAAGACCAGGTAGGAAATCAGCAGGCATGAAAGTACCTCCATCCCTCAGTTTTAGGAAACAGCATCTCCATGGATGTAGTGAGTAAACAGAAGGGACAGGGATGGCTCCTCCCAGGAGCTTTAGAGCATCAACAGGCAGCAACAGTAGGAGTCTGATTTCCACACACACACATTCTTATTTAGCCTTTAGTATACTACAAGTGAGACTTATTGTTTAGTACATCTCCAATTAAAAAAGTTCATTTTTGTCATAGCTTTCTCTTTTTGGAACAAAAATGGACTTACTCTGTTGAGGTGTACTCTTTAAAGAAAACAGAAAAGAAGAAAACAACAACCCAATAAAGAAATCTAACCAACGAAACCAATCATTTATAGTGATGTGAAACAATGCAGTGCATGACTGCCACTTTAAAAAAGCAGTTTTCTTTTAATGAGATAGTAGTTTTTTCTAACAAAATCAATTGTGCTGCACAGAGGAAAATATCTCTAACTCTCAAATAACATCCACATTCTCAACCTGTTACATGCTCAGGACAAACAAAGGGGATGTGGTGGTAACTGCCACATGAGAATCACTCTCACATGTTACATTCCTAAAGAGGTTTGTGAATGAAGTGCCAGCAAAAGGCGACACGTACCTGATCCAGAAAGCACCGTCCTACTAGTTCTGGGTATTCTACATAGGTTTCTAGTTCTCTCAAGAATATTCTATGAGAAAGATAATTTTCTTAGAGCACACTTTAAAGAAAGTTGTTATAATGTTCACAATCTGGCAATTAGTTTTCTAAACTTTTGGGAAACAGATTTGTAGTGCCACAAAACTAAACATAATTCTTCTAGATCATGTACTTTAAAAGGGATAGCAAATTAAAACAAATATTCTGACCAATTCCTTTTAGCTTACTGTTGCTGTAACTGAAATCAAATACAGGGTTGGAGAAGGAAGGGGGATTCAATTTCCCTTCCTTATGTATTCAGCTGCAGGATTTGTACAGTTTAAAGTGTTTGGGCTCTGCTTCCAAATACTACCGAACACCACACACCAAGCAACCCAAGAACCACCCTCCCAAAACTAAAAATAAACCCACCAAAAAAACAAACTAAAAATATCAGTGACAAAACTCTCATTCTAGTTTTGTCTGAATAAGAAACAACTACTTAATATGCTTAACTTCTCTTGAAAATTAATTTGCCTTTCCTATGAATTTAAATATTATCCTACGAAGAAATACCCCTCTAGCAGCAAGGATTCAGACTTCAGCGAGGTCACTCAGTATATATGTTAATATAGATAAATAAATACGGGTTTATATATTAATTTTATGTATTATTTAATCATCTATAGAAATATAAAATTAATCACCCTCAATCAGATGTAAAAGTTGAGAATTTGTGGTTTAGAATCAAAATTCACTTTACATAGCAAAAGTAATTTAAAAAAAGAAACCCAAATAAAACCTACTTTAATTATCTTATAACCAGATCAAAATATATTGCTTCAGAAAGATGACCACAGTGTGAAATTCTACCTGTGTACTGCATATATGCTGTTTCACACAGCTTTGCTCATCTTTTATAGATATTTTGCTTTTCCTCTTCTATGAAATACAATGTTGACATGCCATATAGACAAGTAGGACTTTGTAAGGATCTTTTAGCAATCTAAGGCAGATTAAAATACAAAGTAAAGATTCTCATCCAAATGCTGTTCTTAGAACCGAATGCAAATCCTCACCTATTGTGAAAGTGATAAATTTCCTCCATATTCCCAAACAAGATATCTTTCTTATTTTGCAGTTCTGGTGAAATGAGATGAGCCATTAAGGGGTTGTCCATCTCTGCAGCATAACCCTACAACACAGGAGAGGCACAATTATTATCTCCCTTTACTTGCAGTACTTCTCTCTCTAACAAGGCAGTCACCGTTCAGGCTGACAAACAAGAAAGAGCTCAGTATCAATCATGAAAAAAGAATATAAATTCTGCTTTTCCATCGCCCCACTCAGACACACACAGAGTCTTTCTAAAGACTTGAGTAAATCCTACGATGCTAGATAAGTGAGGATAAAACAAAGTTTGCAATAATTTTCACCAAATAAAGGCTCTACGTATCTATACTGCTTCCAGATTATTTTTGCTAAGATTTCAAACACATGAATTTAGAGCCACAATTCCAGTACACAAACCTTCATGCCTGTCTTAGCCATTTTTATGAAGGAATAAGCTGACTGTAGTTATTTCTGCAGGTAACAGAAACCATTAAGTTAAAAATTCTGTTGAAGGCACTTCCATTTGCTTTGGTACCAAAAGGAGTAGCTTTATATTCCCACATCTTCCACTTGTCATATAAGCAAACTTTCTCTAGTCTGTTTATCTGGCACAGAAAAGGACACAAGTGGCTTTAGCCCAGGGCTATTCTCCTCTGGCCCTGAGGTCACTAATCTGCATTCTCTCAAAACAATAAAAAACCCCTAACCAAACAGAACACTTCCAACAAATCAACCAGAAAAACAGCAGGAATTATCTAGCACCTGCATTATAAGCAGATTTCTTAATGTAAGTAAATTTCTTAGCATCCAGGCATTGAAGGAAGATGATCCTATCTTCTTTAGATTTGGACTAGATTTTTCTCTCTTGTCTGTTTTTGGTTTTGTTTGTTTTTTAATTTTTTAAATTAAAGGTGATCCTGGCATTAAATCACACTGATTATAATGAACCACACCAAATCATAACAAAGTAAATAACTAAAAGAAAAGATAAGCAAACGTGCATCTACAATTGAGGCTTTCAATTTTGACATGTGGTCCAAACTACAAAAAGTAGAAGAACTAGCTGGTAAAGTCAACTAACCTGAGAAATTCAAGCATTTGGATAGGTCAGAAATATTTTTTTTAAAGAACCCAGAATCAGCCCTTTTAAATATCTTTAGGTATTTTTTCCTCAAACACCACCCAAAAAAAAAAAAGGGGGAAAAAAAAAGAAAAAGAAAAAAACCCCCAGTGGTATAGGCAAAGATGATGGAGCTCATAAAGAGCTAAACATTGGTTCCTTTCTCATATTTCTCTTGCCCTCAAGTAGGAAAATGCAGAGTCTGAAAGACAGAGGGTGGAATAAGTAAATTAAGAAAAACTGCACAGCCTTAGAAATTTTAAAGATAATTTAGCTAAAATTGAGTTAATTTTTTTTTAACAGGAAAAGAACTACTGCAGCCACCACACAGTTTAGATGAAGAGCTGCACCAAGAGAGTGATTTCCGCTTTAAGTCAAGATGATATCGACCATTGCAGCACAGCCAGCACTGGCAAAAAAGGAGGAGTGTTGAATTTAGGTGATGTCAAAGGAAGCCTGACAGAGTTCACTACTGGTGAATTTTGAAGGAACAAAAGTGAAATACATACACGGACAAAAAGTTTTCATCATTTTTTTTCACTTTAGGCTGATATACGTTTAAAATTTACTATAAAAACCTTCCCATTTTACTACCTATGTTGTAGTTGTGTTTTAAGAAAAGAGAGGGAAAGCTACTTAATGCAGCCACAGAGATTATTTAATCATACTTAGATTATTTAATCTTACTTTAAAAATGTTTAAGGCCTTACTTCATCTGTCATTTGAAAGCTGTTCTAAAACCATTCAGGTAAGTAGAGAAAAGGGTAGAATTCAATACCTAAAAATAGACTAGATCAGTATTTTTCTCCCAGTGAAGATTACTGAATTTCACAGATTAAAGTGGGATGATCACGGTTATTAATGAAAGAAAAATTACTGATCTTGGATAAGCTATAGCAGTTTCCAAATAATCAATCTTGGGAAACTACCTTGCTTTTTTCCCATTGGAATACTTGTCAGACAGAAAATGCATGGCAAACAAATAGGACCTAATTAGAGTAGACACTGTCTCTACAAAGGAGTACCAGCTTATTTTACATGAAAAATTGAAAGACGAATAGAATAGGAGAAACAAAGGGAATGGGAGAACAGCCAGAACTATGGACTAATAACTAGAATTACTCAAAAGCTGGAAGACTGCCACTGAACCATACCTCAGCAAGTATCTGATCCAGAATTGCTGCTGGCACTCCCAATCACCCAAATTCAAGCTAAAGGGATACCAAACTGCAAGGAGGCACAGAGGGGTGTGCCTGGCACAAGTACTGGAGTGTCCATCACAGTGGCACAAAACCAAGACACTTGGCCTAGCAAGACAGGAGTTGCACTGCACTCTATGGAAAACAAGAGTAATACCACAGGAATAGAAAGATGCTCCAGTAGCAGCAGTAAGGACCAAAAATCCTCCAACTATTCAAGTCTTGATTTTATGAATAAACCTCTACAGATGCATTGCATACAAAAGCAAAGAAAAAAGTGTTCTTTAAGGCCTACTCCAAACTTGGGAGTTTATTATCACACATCTGGCTTCATTATCACATGTCAGATGTGACCATCCCACTGTAATCAACATTCCAACACTTGGACTGAACACACGATGTAAATGCTGTGGAAGCTCAGCACAAACTAGCAAAACCAAGACCAGAGTCCAAAACCCTCAAACACTACTCTTACTTGAAGGTATGTACTCCAAAATTATCAGTCCTGGTCCATAGCTTTAGACAGTTCCTATTTAGGAGCTTAACACTGGTATGGACACCAAGAATATCCACTTGTTTCAACTCTAGTTCATCCTGATCAAATTATTCAGTCATAGTTATCTGCAACTTCATCATTCCCTGCAATCAGAGTGGATTACAGAAAAATGACACATCCATAGCTGAAGACTTAAACTTGAGGGGAAAAAGAATACTGCAGTGTATTTCTACAAACATCTCAGCAGTGCTGCAACCTTGCCTCCACAACTGCGGAGCAAAGGGAGCACCTTTGCCTCCTTGATGATTTCAAATGAGGATTTTATTACAAGGCATTCTGTTCCCACATTTGTACCCAAGATATGTGGAAGATCACCAACTTTTCTTCTCTGACACAGTAGTCTCTTGATGCAGATTCACATTCCTGTGTGACTCATGACCTTCCTGGAACTGACCCAAGACTCTGGAAAGAACTTTTGCAGGAATTAATGATCACTACAAATCTCACTATGATTCCATCTAAATACTAAGGCGCATCTTATTTTCTACTCAATTTATGTTTTCTAATACAAAATCCTAGTTGTATGACTATTTCCAGGAAAAAAAAATGACATATTGCTGCCTCTGTGAAAATATGATGAGAAAGGAAAAACATAATGACCACATTGCTTGACAGAACAAACAGAGGCTTTATGGTGGTAAGGAAAATGTAAGAGCAGCCATGAAATGCAAGAGATTCACTAACATCCACAGTGAAACTTAGTCTTTACCTCAAGAACACAGAGAAGTTCTTCCACATATGCTCGTTCAGTCTCGATAAGTTCATTCATTACATGCCTGTGGACAAAGAATGATAATTAAGGTGGGCCTACTCACTTCTGTAAAGTAATAAGGCAACATTGATTTTGTCCGTGTTTCTTCTTTACTTCAGACAATAAAAGAACAATTTCCGGGTAATGGAAAATGTGATATTCCATGGATATTCCTGTCATTACTTTATATATCCTTATTGAGACATATGAATTTTTAAAACATTTTAAGATTTTTGAAAATGTATTTGAACGGGAAAACATAAAATCTGGCAGTTTCAATGCTGTAGTAACTGAATTGAAGCAGTAGAGTGTTTTATCATTGTATGTACAAAGTCTGGTTATACTGTGTTTGCAACTACTATTGGGAGCTGGAGTTCCTGGAACTGCATAGAATTATCAAATACAGACTTAAAGCTATACTGGTAATTTTAAATTAGAGACCTTTAGGGCACACTTTAAATATCTCGGTGATGCTTTAAGTTTAATTTCCATAATGATCAACCATTGAATCATACTTCCCCCCAAACTCCTTCCCTTGTGATTTTGTGTGAGGTAACAGAAGGTTATAACAGTAAAAAGACCATGTAAGTAGCCAATTTACAAGTAAAAATGCAAGGTCTGCTATATGCAGTGCAGGTGGTACTAAGTAATTTCTTTTACATATGTTATGCTCTTCAGTTTTTATAGAAGTGATTTTTTGGTAACAAATATCAAAGCAGGGACTAAAAATAGTCCAACATAAAGACAAAGTCTCAAAGCATGGAGACCAAATTCTTCAATAGATTTACAGGGGGTTTAATACTCAAAAAAATGTATCATCGCTGAAATGAAAATATGTAGTTGTCCTGCCATAGCATCACCTCATTGCAGCAAAGGTAGACTCTGGTACTACCCGAACTCTAAATAATGCTGCAGACAGACTGAAATGTCTTCCTCTGTGCACAGAGCATAGTCAATGCCTTCCAAAAAGCACTGAGGGTTATTTCAGAGAAATATACTTGTTTTATCAATCCTTAGCCAAACTCAGGTTTTGCTGGAACCAAATCAGAGAAAACCCACACTCTTATCAAAATATACTTACTGCCGTAACACAGCTAGGTTTTCTTCATCATCCATTGTAGATCCTCCTCTGCTTTGATGGAGTTCAGACATTTCACTCTAAAGACAGAAGTAAACAATGAAAAAAATAATCATGGCATCACAGATGCAGAAAAAAACACTTTAAAATACAGAACTTTGTGCTCAGCACTTTTCACTGTAAAGACTGTACTCCACTAAAAATGAAGGCACTTTGCAAGACTGCTGTGAAAAAAACTGAGTCACCCTGAAGGTCTTGAAGCACACAGCATTTGGATATGGAAAGTTCTCCATCAAAAGCCAGTTTAGAAAAGATGGTGGTTCAAAGCCCCTTTTCAAGAAGGCATCAGAGCACTGGCATAATTTTGTAGGCAACACTAGCCTTAGTCTGTTTTCCAAGCTAAAAATAAGGTACTGTGCTAACTTTCAGGTTATTCTTAACCTGACACAGAAATTCACTCTTAAAACTTTTACTGTAATGCCTAAACCTAACTATGGCTTGCTGAAAAAAGAGAGGGGTTCTGCTTTCAAGCCCTCCTTCAACTCCTCCTTCTCTCCAAATGCTGTCCATCCTGGCCATGTGGTCCTGCCTTCCTTGTCTTTTGCTGAACCTTTGCTGAGTTGATTCAACTCTAACCCAGTGAGAAACCACTTGTTTCTGTTGCTGCTGTCAGGATACTTCCCCTCCTGCAGGACAGGCAGGAAGACCATCCCCACTTGGGAATGGCAACCCACTAGGTCAGGTGAAGCTGTCTTGGAGCCAATGACAACTACTTCTTCACTTTAAGAGTAGCCAACTACTACTGGCAAATAAAAAATATTTTCTGTTCATAGACTTAATATTTTGCTGCCCCTAAAATTTTTCCTAATATTGGCAACTATTTACTTTACCCTCCTCGTAACCAGCCCAGCAACAAAGCAGCCCCTATTTAAACCACATGACTGTTTCACCAGTGTTACTTCAACTGGGATGATGCCATCACTTTTTCAGTAGAATTCCCTTATACTTATTGAGAGTTCCTGAATATTCTGTTGTACTATGACTTTTTCAAGTAGTGCATGTGTGAAACTTGCGAAAGTGACAAAAATACCTTTCCTTTTCTGTAGTTTATCCTCCGAAGCGCGCTGCTTTCTGAGCTGGACACGTTTTCTCTTTGAAGACCTACACATGTAAACCAGAATCAAACAGGAGTTAGAACTGGATTAGATCTGACACAGATGTTTGTGCAACCACAAATTATGGCTGGAAGTTTCTTTAAGTTTCTCAGCATAGCACAAAAAACCTAAAGGCTAACACAGTTACTTACCTGGAGAGGTACAAGGAGATTTTACAAATGCTTCAGGTCTTGGAGCAACTGGCTGAACAGGACGTGTCTGCTTAGCTGCCAGCTTCTTAAGACTTACTTGCCGCTTTTGAAACATTTCTTCCATACTTTCTTGCTTCTGGAAAACCTTTTGCACATGCTCCTATGGTTGCCATGGAAATAAAAAACCAACTTGAATTAAAAAAAAATTAAATAGTTTATTATAATTTTTAAATTCCTGTCAGAGATCTATCAACAAGCTACATTGACATCTAGAGCCTCTACAGCATACTGATTTGAAATTGCAATTACTTTTATACCACATACAGAAATATTACACTAACTCTTCACTCTTAACAAGGCGTAATTTACTGTGATTTTGTACACTTAAAAATTGGACATCACTTCAAAAATTCTTTGTGTGCTTACTATAGAGACTGAGATTCAAGTTTCAATTAAAAAAAATTTTTTGAGTGTCCAAAGGTTCTGTTACATGACAAGATCAGTCATGAAGAAAAGGAATATTGGTGAAATATCCAAGAAATTGGTGAACCTGAAACCACTACAATTCTCAAGTTCTAAAAACTAATAATAAAAAAGTCACATTTTTGCTACATAAAACAAAAGGTATTTCAAATACTCGTTTGGGAGATTTTTTTTAAAAAAGCTATTTTACTGTCCGAAAAATCTGAGTCGTTATGAAAAGTCTCTGAAGCTCTTGATGCTTATCCAAAGATACAATGAGACTCAGGCACAGAAATGTACTGGGTTTCCAGTTCACAGGTATAACTCCTAGTACTGATTATTTAGCTTTATCAATGGCAGTACAAGAGAGCAATTCTAAAATGAACAAATGGACACACAGATACACATAAACATCTTCTGGTACCTTTAGGTCTTCACTGAGGATATGTGCATACTCTCTGTAAATTTTATTCAACTCCTTGATTTTATTGCCAGCACCAGTATCCAGGAATTTTTCAATCTCCTGTAATGCTGATTCTGCACCATCCTGAGACTGACACTTATCTACTGGCTGGGAAGCCAGGAGGTAAATTCCTTCATCACACCACTTCATAGACTGGAAACAGAGAAGAACAGGCTCAGAATGCATCAATGTCAGCATCACACACTGAGAGTATAAAATACCTCAACCTTGTAATGAATTCAGCTATTTAAAGAGAAAATTTCCAGCACGGTGATATAATGTTACTTACCATTATGATAATTGCTCAACTGAGGTTTTGGGAAACAACTGTTGCACACTAAATTTACCTTCTCTAGTAAGTCATGCAGTTCCAGAGATTTGTTAAG
Source organism: Cyanoderma ruficeps (assembly GCA_008694505.1). Taxonomy (NCBI): domain Eukaryota; kingdom Metazoa; phylum Chordata; class Aves; order Passeriformes; family Timaliidae; genus Cyanoderma; species Cyanoderma ruficeps. Next base: position 25,966,768 of record VZDJ01007754.1, read on the forward strand.
AAGATTTCGCCTCCGTTCTGTCTCAGTAGTCAAGGTGTCACAGAGATGATGAAGTTCACTGCATTTTGGAATAATGGAGTCCACAGCATAATGATTGCTTTGAATAAAAGCATCACGCTCTGAGGCTAGCATTCTGGCTTTTGCTACAGTTTCCTAAGGAAAAAAGCACTGATTAAAGTACATCTTTCCTTGGATCAAGATCAATGACAAAAAATTTAGAATTGTTTTTAGGCAGTGAAATACACATATTGATAAAGAATACATCTTTAGTTAATATCTGCCTTGCTTAATAAATCAAAGTGAACTCCTGTCTTTCCAGATGCCCAAGAACTTTCATGTACCAGAGCACCTCAGAAAAAACAGTGAGTTTAATCACAGGCCTCCTTGTGAAGGAACACCACTGTTGTCTTTCTTTGCCTTATTCAGCTGGGTCTGTGTGTGTATGAATGCACACAGGATACAGAAACAATCTGAACTCAAATTAAAAAATACCTATCTCAGCCTTAAGACCAACAACCTCATTTAGAGAGCAATTTCTTTCATTGTGAAGCACAGATCAGAAAAAGGTTCCCTTTCCATATTGTTTGGCGTATGTTTCTGTTGGCCATCTTTATTGTACACTCAACACACAGCTTTCTTATTTCTAAGATTTATTGAAAGACGTGGCTTTAATAGGAATGGAAGTGGCCCCTTGATCAGTAAATGCAAAACTTGGCTATGTAGACACTTCATGCAATTCTTACATGAAGCAATTACACTTTGTGTCTGGTCAGACTGCTCTTTATTGAGGTATATCCAAGAATTACTCTGCTCCAATGGTTAAAGACTTTATTTCAGATTCTTTCTGTACATTACCTGAGATACCAATTCTGCCTTGTTGTCAGCTTAAGCTGACACACTCAACAACCAAATGCTATTCCCCTCGGCATGTGCATTGTCATAGCAGAAATTAAGGAGACTTGCAGAGTTCTTACGTGTGATTTTTCTTCAAAGTTGGCAAGATCTTTCAAAATATGCTCCACATGTGAACGGCTGTTTCCCACATCTGTGAAAGCAGACAGTCTCTCAGACACAATATCCAAAGCTGCTTTGACCTGAAATGAGACACAGCAATGTATGAATGAAGAGAGCTCCCCCTCTCCGGAGACACACCAATTTAATAGCTGACAGCCGCTATTTGCAGTCAGGTGACTCACATTATGTGGTTACTGGGGCACAGAGACAAAGCATCTTTTTTTGTCAGCCTACCTTTCCCCCCCAGTTCAAAAGGAAAACAAATACAAAGAAAAGGCAGTAAAGTAACCCTGTTTCCTGGTACTGAAAAAGATGCAAGAAAACTAATGCTAAGGAAACATTTATGATCTTGCTTTTACACCAGATGACAAGGACACAAAGCAACACTAATGTTAACAGCAAAACATGAGGGAGAGGTCACCACTCCAGCAACTGTTTTAGAGACAGACAAATGCTTGCAAGAGTGTTTCTGAGTGTTGCTCTTGTAGAGGCACAGGGGCTGTGCTCCCAGATCAGCTACACCAGAATAAAGGATCTGTAGGTGCCACCAAGCACAAGAGTTAAACAACATGAGGTCAGAAACTGGCTGTGAAAATTGCAGTTCAGCCTCCACCCAGCTTCTAACACTGTGGTTGCAATTTCCCACCCACAGTGTTGGAGACAGTTTTCATAAAATTTCAGCCAGAATGTTTAGTTGAGACTTGGTTCCATAAAGGAATCTACTGGCGAGATGAAAGTGTTGCAGCAGCATTTTATGCTTCTGTGGTACAGAACAGGTTTCAACGGAGTTTTTGAATGCTTATACACAGATAGGTTCATGGACAAAAAAAATCCTAAGCCTGCAGGGAAAAAAAAAAAGTTATGTCTCTATAGGCAAGGATTCAAACTAGTAAAGATAGCAGTGTGTCAAGTAAGGGCAAGTACAAGAAAAAGGTTGGAGAAAGCTTTCAAGTACACACAAGAACTGTAAAATCAAGAGCAGGAAGCATTTTCTAATAATTTCTGTATTACCAAATATTGACTACCACCCAAGAAGTTCTCACCTCTCTGAAATTGTGTTCAAAATTCCGAAGGCGCAGGCACTGCTCTAGTTTTTGCTGATGCTTAATCCAAAATTCATCAAAGGCAGTCTCTGTTTCATGTAATTGAGCCAGCAGCCTTTAAAAATCAAAACAAAACACATAAAAAAATACTCTAAGAATGATGGGTGCAACCTTCAAGGAACAATGCAATCCTGCACAGTAAATAAAATGCCTCCCCAAAGCAGTATTTTTCAGGACAAATAAACTGGATACAGGAAACATTTTTTGTATCGCACGGTATCACTTCCTACAATAACACTGATGTAAAAAACTGAAACTCAACACAAACATTAAGTTCTGAAAAATGGGAAAGTGTTTATTTTAAGCACTTTCTCAGCTTTGGCCCAGGGTCATGGGGAGCTGGGACTAACACACATAAATAAGATATGTAAATGCGTGTAGGCTGACTCAGAGGAACCCAAACCTTAGTTTATCAGGAAAAATTAAGGTAAAATTTGTACTGCTGTGACCAGCCAGCTGCCCTTACATTTCCTTCTTTGGAACAAAGCTCACGATAAACCTGAAGGTCATTGCTCCCTGTCTTCCAAGCAGAGTTATTAATTAAATATCACAGGCAAGTGTACAGCTGTACTGTGATGAGGAAAACCTTCTTTGATTATAATTCTGCAAATGACTTAAAACTTTCACTTACAAACTTAACTTCTGTTATTGCATTTGACAGTATGATATCTCATAGACTTTATATAGTGCACTTTGCTATACTTAGGCTATATCCAGGAAAGCCTACACATCAGAATTTTAATGAACTTTTGTCTTTAACAGTACAGAAATGAACTCTGAATTTACAAGTTAAAACCAACTACAGAAAAGGCAGACACACACACACATACAGAGTTTGTTCCAACTTCCATCAGATATTGAATTGAATAGGAATGTTATGGATAAATTAGCAACCCCCACCCTGATTGTCCTTGGATAGCAGATAGCAACAGTGACCAAAAATGTGACTTCTGCCAAGCTTTGTGGGTTGGAATGGACAGTTATTTGGAAAGAAAGTCGGCCTGAGTGTAACAGAAACACAGAATGACAGACAAAAAAAGAATGCAGAATATTGCCTGGGGGAAATGAGCTATGCTTTCATAGCTTTGTGAAAATTTACATCTGTGCTACAATGATATAATGTCTTCAAACCTGGCAGTAATGTGAGGGGGGTGTGTATGTGGCAGGCAGGGAGGAAAGGAAAGCAATACCTATTACTTATATGCCCAAAGGAAGCACATGGGAAATCGGTGCATAGATACTACAAGAGTGGTGTACTCCCTAGCAGCCCTTTAAAGGCTACCAACAACATTGCTAAGTTATCAGGTTTAAAAGAAAAAACCCCTCCCACTTCAAAGGAACCTAATGGAAATGGACAAATATACTGAAAAGAAGGGATTTATCACTTCAGTGTTCCCCTCATGCCTTTGTACAGCAGCAAAATTTCTTGGATTGCACTTTAGTTTCTAAACAAAGCAACTTTGTTTAGTTTTCTAACCAAAGATTATTCTTTAAAGTAAGGAAAAGACACTCAAATATGAAAAGAAGACCAGTGTTGTGTGGTATCAGAATTCCAACCCCATTTCCCTACAGCCAGGTGACCCCACAGTGGGCATTAGGGGGTTACTTTGTTCAGGACAGACCTGACAACAGCGGAGTTGTTTCTGAAATGTTCTATAATGTTCACATTGCAACATTTACTTATTTGCAAAGCATAAATATGGAATTAAATAAAGGAGTTGGGGAGGGGTCAAAAAAGCAGAAAAGTAGAATATTTAGTATTTCACACCTCTCACCTTTCTACCGTTGTTTGATTGTCTAGCTGATCTTGATTCAGTTTGTATTCAGGATTCTCAGTAACTGGTTTTGTAATACTTCCAAGGATATCATCTCCCTGTTCAACTGCTACCCTGATATCCTCCTACAAAGCAAAACAGAATGAAAGAAAACAAACAAAATGAAACAAAACAAAACTCCCACATGTTGTAGTGGCATGTTGTTGTTTTTTTAAGCAGAATTCACGAGGCACTGAATTGAGAAAAGGGTTTCAAGAGCATTCGAGCAAGCACAGTTTTATTAAAAGCAGTGGCTGACAACAGACAGTAAATGATAAATGTTAGCTTCTTCCATGTTTGCCATCTTAGGACCCCAGTGTAACTGAGTTGAATTGTCAGGGTAGACAGCCTTCTAGTGTCGCTTTAGGCTACAAATATCTCAAAAATTTTAGATGCACAGCTCTGAAACCGCCAAATAGCTTTCATTTAATCCTTTTTGAAAGAACATTTGTTCATGCTTCAAAAGGCCGTATATTTTAATATGCATGCAAATACAATCAAATTTCCTGTAGCAAACAAAACTACAAATTAAACACGCCACCACTCACAAAGAAATTACTGTTTTTCATACAATCCATTATGCATTTGTACATACATAAACTTAGTTTCAAGAAATGTCATTTTTCAATGCAAAAAGGATTTCTGACATCAAAAAATCCAAGTTCAAAAAGAAATCGATGGTTCACATTATTACTGTCTATTAGCACCGTCCATATTTTCCATTAATATTGCTTGCTATAAACTAAAAGATAGTTTAACTAGAAGACAGCATCTCTACAAAAATTACATACCTTCATTTTGTCCTTCTTTTCTGTGTGTGTTGCAAGAAGGGAGCTGGTTGATTGCACATCATTTGGTAGCTCTGTTTCAGCCAGCTCAGTCCCAAAGGACTGAAGAATCTGAGCTGTTTGCTTAACCTTTTGGGCGAAACCCTCTATAGCCTTTTGGAATAAAAAGCATTAAAGATGTTTCGTGTTCATCACACACATATGTACAAACAAACACAAGCACACAAAATATAACTCCCAAAAAACCCACAAACAGATGAATTACAAGACTGAACAATGGCCAAAGTAGAATTTTCCAAGCAACAGATACCGTCACCATTAATTCCTTAATTGTATTTTTTTCTTAAGCTTGTATCAGGTGTATCTTCTTCATATTTTTATAAACTGGAGTTATTTTACAACTTGAGCTTTTTCTTTCTTGTAGCAAAACCAATAAACCTCAACACAATAACACACTGTAGTTCCTTCGCTCCAAGTGTTCAGAAAACCACTCCCAAGTTATTACTCATATTATTTCTCTAAGATGACTAAGTACCATTGGGAACATCTTCTCACACTGAGCAAGTCAACTTGCATCACTTGGAATCTGTTTTATAAATGACAGGGTATAAAACAGAATGGTTCATTAAGCTGAAAAGTTAGAACAAAACCTAAGACTTACAGTGCGACGGGAGAGCCATCTGTTGTGGCAGTAATCCAGGGTGCCACCAAGATCTTCTGTTAATTGTGTCTTATCAATGTAACCCTGCAGTTCTGACACTGAGCCCAGCATTATGATCTGCAGCAGGACAGGAAAAAAGTGAACGTGATCTGTGGGGACAAGTCCCTTGTTAAGGGTTCTAAGCCCCATCCTTCAGACACTGACAGAGAAGATGCACTTTAATACAAAAGTGAGAGATGGAACTGTTTCCTGTGGGTATAGAAAAACAAACTTACCAGTTCTTTCAATTGAAGATAATGTAAATGACTGAATATGAGCATGGGTGCCAGGCATATTAAAAAAAAAAAAGTTTATGGATTGTACAGCATAACACTGCCAGATTTTTTTATCTTGATAAACCACACTTGGCTATTTTCTAAAAGCCACATTCATTTCTTGTTCATTTTTCCTTGTTATCCTGGGTCAGCAGGACAGAACAAGAGTGTCTACACAGATTTGTCATGTAATGACCAGTTCCCCAAAATAAATGAAAGATGGGGGAAAATTTCCTTAAAGATCATCTTTCCCCCTTGAAATTTACATCTGATATGTACAATAACATTTATATCATCAGCTCATATAGTCTCAAATTTTATTTTAAAATATAAATGCTGTACACTTGCAAATGAAAGTACAACCCGTGGGTTTACTGACAATATAACAATAGGCATCCATTGTATATTTGCTCAAGTGACAGAAACCATAGCATTTGTCCATGGGCAACACATCTGCTTCAAAATTCACATACTCTTTCAAGAAAAAGCCATCATGAATTAGCTAAAATTGCTAGAACTGCCTCTAAGCATGGCTTTTTGTTGGGGTTTCTTTGGTCCTCACTGGCTACCTTAAGTACTTTTACAGATTCCTGGTATTAAAGTGAAAACAGAGGATTTTACTTACAGGTACCTTCATTTTAAGCTCATCTTTGTTGAATCTGAAAGCAATGTCCGAGAGAGCTCGATGAAAAAATCCTGTGGGGCGCAGAACGAGGACTAATTGCAGGTTTCCTGGGAAAGATGCCTGCAAAGCAAGTTTAGCCTGTTATTTTCTGTGTCTCAGCTCCAGAAAATATTTTTGAACAAGGAGAAGCCCCTGATAAACCACAAACTAACTGTATCAAAGGCCTCCCATAATGGGGTGACCAATCATATTGTTGCATAGCCAGTACAAAGAGCTTCATTCAAAAGACATTTACTTGTCTTTGGGAACAGGGATCTATTCTCTTGGAATCAATTTTTTTTCAGGGCTGCCTTGTACTGCTCTTCAGCTAAGATTACAACCTACCCAAGAAGGCTAATGAACAAACAGCAGTGGCTTAGTACTTTTTAAACAGCAAGACTTATGGTTATTTCTTCTTCTCTTTAATAGAAGTTGCCAAAGAAACCTCCATTATTGTGTGAAAACCTAACAACAAATTTCTAATTTCTGCATATTCTACCTTGCTAGTTGCCTACACAAGTTTTTGCCACAGAGGATGAATTTCTCAGACAGTAACTTAGAAATAAGCTTTAATTTGGCTCACAGAAATAAAAATCAAGCATAAAAGTTCTCAATTCTGCTTTTTCTTATCAACTTCCAATTAGCAATCTGATGGATCTTTCCCAGTTCTACAACAGGTAGAGGGAAAACAGAAGAGAGAAAAAACAAACAAAAAAATAGCATTACATCATTAAAAACCAACCTCTGTTGTGGTAGAGATTTGCATATTTGGCATTTAGCCACTCTTGGAAACATTCCTTTCTATTCAGTATTTCCACTGTAGGGAGGCAGTGAAATTCACTAAAGAAATGATCATTATAATGATTAAGTATGCGATTTTCTTCATTATACTGTTGGAAATGATTTCACTGTGCTAGCTAACTGGTTTACTGGAGGGAAGAAAGAAAAGCTCACCAAAAAAGCCCCACTGACTGAAGGAGCAGTTATGCTACGCTCTGCTCCAAGCCTACTGGAACTGTTAGTATCTGGAAGGTTGAAGAGTGATTTAATAATCATTTTGAGGTTTCCAAGGGTTCCAGGGACTTAGCATTAGCAATGAAGAACTTTTAAATGGAGAAGTAGTTTAACACTTCTCTGGAAAACTTCACAGATTCATTGTGGTTCCCCAGATGTTCAGAATTTCAATTTGACTAAAGAGCCTTAAAGGCTTGAGCTTCTCAATCTGCCTCCACTTCAGTGATGTCCAAATTTTCTAGAAAGTACAGTGGTTCAGTTCCAAAGGAGTCTGAGGGCTGGGAAGAGAATCCAGGTAATTCTGAGTGCTCTCAATAGTTCCTCAGCTTTGCACTACAAAATTCACTAAAAAAGTACACTGTTCACTAACACTAGTACTGCCTGTGAAGTTACTAACCTGTAGTTATCAGAGGAAAAACCTTACACAGAAAATTTCTGACTGTATTCAGAAGAAAAAGATAAGATTATGCCTTCCTTACTGTTTTTTCTCAACTACCATACAAAGCAAACCCAGAAATTTATTTAAGAGACATAAAAACAACAGGCCTGGATAAGCCTTTTAGAATGACAGTCACGTCAATTTATTTTGTGCCTGTAACAGCAGTCTCCAGTCCAACTGAGCAGTTACTTTTTACCTTTAACTTCCAAAATGCAAAGCTAACTCAGTGGCAATGCAAATATTTCAGAATAAAAATTATGAACGAGATACCTTTTAGGTAACACATTTTGAAAAAAATAAGGTGCCTCCTTGTGAGACATCCACCCCACCACATGATGGCCTGACTCACTACCTATGGCAGTGAATATCTGCAACCCATTTAGCCTTACTTGGAGTGCTGGGAAATGCCCTGGACAGAGTGCTAGACATCATCGAGGCTCCCTTTCCTCACAAAAGGTTGGGCCAGATGGTCTTTGAAGGTGCCTCCCAACCCAATCAGTGATTTTATGACATTTAGGCTATTACTGAAGCAAACAGCAGTACCCAAATGCAATGTAATAGTAAATTTTTCTGGACTGTGTATCAGTTCTTATGAAATAAAGTTTAATTGCATGATGAAATTAAATATGATGTTCAATTCAATGAAAACAGAGAACACACATTACAATTATTTTCTATCTTAATGTGTCAACCCAAAATGATGCTGTTGAAATCAATAGGCTTCTACCACTAGAATTCCCATTCAAAACTTGTCAGAAATCTCCCATCTCTCTAAAAAAAAGCTCAAATTCTACACTACTTTAACTTTGTCTACAGTATAAATTTGACTACACTAGTCTTGTCACCATTTCGTTTTGAATTTTTTCTTCAAAAAAACGCCTTGTGTTAAAAAATGATGCTTTCTTCCCTTGCTGTAGCTAGGAGTCAAATCTGCAAATCAATTTTTGTGAAACAAGAAAGGGAAGTTGTGCTACAGTAAACAATGTTGGACTTGTGCCAGCTATTACAGTTTATCAAAGGTTGTATCTGCACTGCCAAAATACTACTGTTTTTCCTAACTTTTTTTTGCTAAAGCCCTGGTGACTTGCAGAGACAATACTATGATGTAAGACATACTCCGTAGCTGCCTGTGAACTTCATTGACCAGTCAACTTCACCCTGAACACTGGAACAAAACAAAAATTCTCTGTTCCAGTCCAGCAGCATTTTTGTTTGAAGCCATTGTATGCTAACCAGACAACAAACAATGACTTCTCAATAATGCTTTGCTAAATACTAAGCACCAAAAAAATATTCATGTTATGTTTAGCAGTGCTATCAAATAAAGTGCTTTCAAGGACTGTTTCACTGAAGTCAATGAACCATACTCATATTTGTTGAAGGGTTTGTATGTTTAAAAACTGGGGTTTTTCTTCCCCCCAAAGTGTCTTTCTTTACTGGATTAATTAATATTGAGAGTTCCCCCAACATCTTGTCTCAAATATTGAATTTATCCATTATTTATATGGATTTAATGTCAATGCAAAAGAGACTAGGGGCCATGTTTTTCATATGCTCTGCAAAAATTAGGAGAGCCCAGCCCATATATTCATTCATCTCACCTACACTTGTTTGATACTTCATGACAGTCACGGAATTAGTTTTCTATCTGCTCATCTCCTTCACTTTCTCATCCAGTCAGGTCAGTGTCAATTCCAAAGAGAAAAAAATGTAGATGTTCACATTGTTATCAGCTTTAAATTAAATCTGACCAAACCAGCAATTTGTATACAGCACAGCCCCAGGATCAAAGCACTCCAATACACTGAGATCTATGCTGCCCTACAAGTATCCTGAACCTAGAATACAGGAAAGAACCTTTTCTGGCTGGACAAAATAAGGAATGATCATAAATTCTCCAGAAAACCAGTTAATAATTTCTCAGGAGCAGGTTAACCTGCCTGCTTTGAGGTGTCTGCTTCTCAGGGATGGGGAGCCTTTCACTGCATGCCCCAGGTTTCTGGAAAGGGGAAAATGTATAGACTGAACCCAGCTGAGTTCTGGCCAAAATGTAAAATCAAATTACCACAGAATTACAGAATGGACTGGAAAGGATCTTAAAGATCACCTGTTTCTAATCTCACCCCCCACCAGGGCAGGAACACCTTCCATTAGGCCAGGTTGCTCAGGTCCTCATCCAACCTTGCCTTGAACACTTGCAGGGTTGAGGTATCCACAACTTCTCTGGGCAATCTATTCCAGCACCTCACTAGCCTTACAGCAAGAATTTCTTCCTAACATGTAATGTGAGCCTCTTCTCATACCGTTCAAAACAACTTCCCCTTGTCCTATCACTATCTGACTGTGTAAAGTCACTCTCCCTCTATTTCATAATCCCCCTTTAAATACCAAAAGGCTGCTCTGGCCCAGAGCCTTCTCTTCTGAACAACCTCAGTTCTCTCAGCCTGTTCTCATAGGAGAGATGCTCCAGACCTCTGATCACCTTTCTGGCCTCCTCTGGACTACATGTTATATGATTGCATATAATCCTAACTACCATTTTTCTTCACAGAAATTACTGACAGAGAGGCTGTGTGTACCACCAGTACTGACCCTGAAGTTAAGCCAGCTTGTAGAAATATCGTAACCATGTGGGCCATCAAAGAGCTAATGCTTGACTTGGTTTTAGTAGTTCTGTCCCAAAATAGTTGGAATAACACAAATTTTCATTTTATGAACAGCTTCAAAATACCCACATTACCAAACTCTGTGGTGGTGTTTTCCTTTCTGCGCTTACTAGTATGCCACAAGCCACAGAGCACTTCGTTCCAAAATGCTTCTGTATATAAAGGGCCTTGTAAGTACTTGCTTACCTATTTTTTTTTTAAGACTGTTTATTCCTGGCTAGAATGAACAAGTGCCTTACACATAATTCTTGTCATGAAAGAATCTTGAATTAAATCAGTTCATAAAAAGAGCAGCTTGAAATCTAGTTTTAAAAATATAGAACTGTTTCGCATTAGATCTATGTTTAATGCTTGTGACACTATGATACTACTTTCAGAGTTTAAGTGACTCACTTCTCTCTTTTTTCATATTAAACAAATATGTAAAATAAAGAAAAATGTCTAACTGCACAAGGATAACTGCAAAAGTGCCTGCATGTGTAGTAGTCTCAAAACATCCAAAGCAATCAGACAAAACCATACGGATCTCAAAATAAACTTATTCATTTATCATTTACTCTACTCATTCATAACAATAGTCACAAAATTAATACAAATACTGTTCCAGCTTCATCATACTGCCAAGTTCTAGGCTTAAATCCAAGCAAAACGAGAAACATGACCGGGGCCAAAAGAAGAGCACTATTTTCAAACCTAAGCCATCCAAAGTGTGAAGTGTCATTATATTTTTCAGGACATGATGCAAAGAGCTAAGTAGACACTGGGCTAATGGGAAATACCTATCCCATATAAATATAAAATTGTGCCTTTCATGGGGCACCATTTACAGAACATATCTTTTCTACACCAAGAACTTACTAAGAAACTCAACATCTCTAAGAACAAGGCCAAATAATTCAAAGTTGGATTACTGCAATTTAGCATTTCTCACCTTGGATATCAAACCAGTAAGATTTCAGATGGCACAAAAATGGGACCGCCTGACTCCTGCAAGGTTTAGGCTGGTATTACAAAATCAAAGAATCAATTAGGGTGGAAAAGACCTCCACGATCATTGAGCCCAACCCAAACACTCTGGTGTGCTGTGTCCATTGGCTTCTGGTTTCTTCCAGCCAGCCAGCAGTCTTGGCCCTGATCTTCAAAGAAATTAATGGGCTAAGCCGCTGTTACAGTGAACACTGCAGTTTGATTTATGAACAACTAAGAAAAGCAGTGCTCCAGACAAGGCAGTCCAAAACAGAAGGCATGAAATCTCATGCAGTGCATCCTCAGCGGTGGCAAATCACAAAGTAAACTTCTACTCCAGGAGGCTCAATACAACCCATCTCTTGCCACATTTAGAGAGGGTTGCATAGTTTTGTAACTGGATAAAAATTCCTCACTACGACCCCCAAACAACCTCCATCTTAACTGCTTACTCTACAGCAGTGGCCTAGAGGTACATTATTCTCCACGCACCAAGGAAGCTTTTTTTCTCTGGACTTTCAATATGAGGTTGATGAATGGCTATGGTAAAACTTTTAATGATGTTGAGTGCAGTTCTTTGTCTAAAAGAATGAGTTCACACTGCAAATTTTCCCTGTAGATGGAGGAAGACAGTGATGACAGGACAACAAGAGACTAACACAATGTAATGACATAGACTTCATTTTTTAAAAGAAAATACTGGAACTGTGAAAAGAGCAGTGTGAGATCCAAGAATACATTGATCAGTAAAAAGCCTTGCTCCTACAACTGTGGATTGAATATTGCTTGTTTGGGTATGACAACATTAGGAGAGAAAAGAAAAAAAAAAAAAAANAAAAAAGAGAAAAAAAAGAGAGTAATTTTTATCTGCATGGAAAGGACAAGTGGATCAATTTGTCTGGCATTTGCCATTCACCCAACTTTAGCTGGGACAATACAGGGCTTTCTTATGAGGCAACATGACTGCTCCTCCTGCACACTTATCCATGGGACTACTCAATTGCCCAGGCCCAGGAGCCAAAGGGTTCAGCAAGGTCTCACATGTCTCTTTATACTCTGAATACCGTATTTAAATGAAAACAGGACATTCTAATACAAATTTAGAAGAATTGCTGCAGGTGACGGGACAAAAAGTTGAAAAAATTTTGTATCCTCAAACAATAATGTAATACAACTAAACAATTTACAACTACTAACTTCAGTATTTTTCTGGTAAGAACTTTCAAATTCTACTGTCTCCCTAAAAGCATAAAAATTTGCTGTCAAGACTTCACATCTAACATGAAACTTGGCTCTTGGAATCTCTACCAGAACTTCACCTCTCAGCCTATCACAGTAGACCAGATTCTGCCCAGGCTGTTCACTTCACTTCAGCTAAATCTGGTGAAAAATAAAAGTACTAATGTTGCTTGCAGTGTTTCTTAAGCCACAGAGTCTGCCAGTCTTGCACTTGCTATCAACATCCTGGGCCGCCTGCCCATTGGAACTTCATGGAGTAGAATAAAACAGTAGCAAAGTTTGCATGCCTGGGCATGTTCCTGCCACAGTCCAGGAAAAGAAGGGCCCTATTACCGCCCAGGCCTCTGGCTTTGCTCTCAGTCCCACGGCACTGCATGTGCTGCAGCAGCGGTCATCCTGGGCAAGCCGTGCAGCCACTGACCTTCCACTATGTCTGCAAAAATAGGTTAACCTCATCTCCAGAGTCTTGACTACAACAGCCTTTAAATATCAGCAGGAAATACAGATTCAGCTCATCATTGCTCATTTTCTGCCCCAGGAAAAAAAAGTACCTCTAACAACAAAGAAGGAAAAATGAAGCTTAGAAATTTTTAATAATATATTTTCCACAATAATTTCAGCCTAAAACAAAGCATTTTGTTAGTTTTGTTTCAAAGCATACTTCCAATACTCACTAGTACAAACCAAATGTGCACGAAGAATCTTGAAAATAACAAGAAATAATAATAACAAATACATCGTAGTATGAATTTCTGTTTAACAGCTGCTCAGTGCATACACACATCCTACAGTTGCCAGGATAGTAGTGATGGGCAGATGCTCCAGCCAGAATATTCCTGTCGGACAGTGCTCCAGCCACAGCACCCTGTGCTGGCATTTCTGATTTCACAAATCAAGAGGTACAACCCCCTCAGGATGAACAGGGAAAAAACAGGAAAGATGGCAGAAATGACAACAAATAAACCAACAGCCAAAACTCTCTTCTCAAATAACACAAGACTTCTATCCTCACACGCAGCGATAAGCTTTAGCAATCAAAAAACTCAAAAACCCAAAACAACAACAAAAAAGCTGCACTGAACAGGGGCTTTTTTCTAAAAGGACAAGGGGTTACATGACAAGGGGGAATGGCTTCAAATTGAAAGGAGGGAGATTCAGATGGGACATTAGGAAGAAATTCTTTGCTACGGGGGTGGCGAGGCACTAGAACGGGTTACTCAGAGAATCTGGGAATTTCCTATCCTTGGAAGTGTTCAAGGCCAGGCTTGGATGGGGCTTTGAGGCACTTTGTCTAGTGAAAGGCGTCCCTGCCCATGGCAGAGGGTTGGAACTAGATGATCTTTAAGGTCCCTTCCAACCCAAACCATTCTGTGATTCTGTGATTGAAACTGCCAGTTATCAGCTGTTCAGACAACAAGTACAGACTGAGTAGCCCAAATAACACCCAGATGCTTCATAACCACCAAAAGGCAATTCCGACTGTTAGGAAAACCACACAAATTGAAGTCTCCAGTTACCCTTGAGCCATTCAAAATAAATCTTTGTCTTTCAATAGGACCTCATTAAGTTGGCACAATATACATATCTTGTATATTTGGCTTTGTTTTTTTGTTAAACAACGGCAGCTGAAATGGATTAGATTTCACTTATATCAAATACTATAGCAAAGATATTATGGACAAGAGCAACCAGTTTTTCACTACATCTTCTTTTGGAATAGGAACACAAAATTTTCAAGTGTTCAGGGCTGATGTGACTATTGCTTAAGCCCAAGAGGAGGACTGCTATAAATATATATACATGGGTACAATTCAAAGCCAACACTGTTGTTGTTCAACAAGAGAAGCAAATATAAAAAATCGTGCCTTTAACAGATTAGACTTCCACTAAGCAGCATGATTCTTCTCTCAGAAAAAGCTCACAGAAGAATGAAAAAAGCTGAAAAAAGCAAAATAACCCATCAGCAGCAGTACTGCAACTGTACAGTGCTCCTGTACTTAACACCCTTCTCTGGGCAAATCCCTTAGGCACCAACACCATTACAACAGTGACAGATCCCTCATAATGGGGAATAGTTGCTCACTGTGCTTCAAAGCAAAGTAACACACACTAGAGGAACGTTACCATAAATGTTATCATCACGGCCATAAGCAACTTGTCTGTAGTTGCTCCCTAACCCTTACAACCCCAATTATGCAAATAAAAGGACCATAATCTGTGCAACACTTATCTGTCCTTGAACAGAAAACACAGCACTGACTTTTGAAAGAGATACCAAACCACCAGACAGAGTCCTTTTTCTTCAATCATCCTAAATTATGCTGCTCTCAGTTATCACTACTGGAATCTGCTCAATGCTGCATCTCAAAATTTCAAGATGAGCTGCAAAAGCAAATTTTGCTGATACTTCAATGTATTTTCAATGTTTTAACATTCCTGCCATGATTATTCTGTAAAGAGTTGTATTGTGGGAATATTATATCATTCTATATTAATTCACAAAACATCTTACAGTGGGAATAATATACTACATTTAAAGATGTATTACTTTAAAGTGATGTACTACCTATAACTTGTAATAAACAAAAAATTATTTGGTCATAATCGGGTCACATTAAAATGACATTTGCTGTTTCGATTTGACTTTTATTTTACAGAACCAAAATTTTTCAGCCATTAAAAATTAAAAGGTTACAGCTTGGTTTTTCAGCCCTTACTGGTAAGACTATTGACACTAACAATTCAAGCAAGGATAACAAGGAGAATAAAAACACAAGCAACCAACAACTGAGAAAGAAACCAAGTAAACCAGAAGTAGAATAAGCACATGATAAACATGAATCTGTCCTTCCCTACTTTGGGGAAAAAAAAGAAAGAAAGAAAAANACGCTCTAATAAGCTTCTTTTTCTTTTCCTGATTTTAAAAATATTGAGAGGGAGACTGAGAAAGTTAAGAGCATGTACTGTTGACTGATCAAAGAAGGCACATAAGGTTTTCTTGCTTACATGTAATCCTTGTTTTAAATCAAACATCACAAGAACAGATTTTCCATGCGAACTCCTTTCACAAGTCATTAACTCAACCAGGACCTCACCCTCATTTCTTCATAAAAGAGAAGCTCACTTGAATAGTGAAAAGTGCCTCCAAACTCTATGGGACCCATGGGGTGTCCATGCAAATATTAGCTCCCACCTGGGAGAGCTGCATGCTCACACATTCACACACACACACACTCTCTCTCTCTCTCTCTCCAAGTGCATACTTAGGAAGATGTCCTGAGCTGAAGACTGCATTAAAAGCACATCATAGACACATGACTCTGTCTGGGACACAAAAGACCTACTGGATACCTTCTGTATCATCTATTAGCTGACATACTGTTGGAAAGAAAAAAAATCTTGTTTTTCCACTGGTAAGAGGAAGATTCAAAAAGGAAAATCTTTCTAAGGAGCAATTTAAAAGAGTACTCACTGCTATCCGCAGTATGGAAGCTTTCACAGAGGTCCATTTGTCCTGCCTGCGATCTATGACAAGAATAAATCCAATTCCAGCATCTCGTAAACTAAGTTTGGAGGAGGAAAGAAGAAAACAGGAAAGTTTTGTTAAAAATACAAATGTAACTCCTGGTTCCCTCACACAGAAAAGCAGTTCAAAAAAAAAAAAAAAGAAGTAGCTTGACCTTTTTGTGCAGAATTTTCTTCATATAAATATCTTAAATACAGATATACTGTATACCATTGCAAAGAGGCAGCAGTCCCACAACATTTCACAGAATTTCAAAATGTATTCAAATAATGAATTTTTCTTTTTCGCAAAAGATACTATTTACATTTCTTGCACAAGGATTATTTCAGAAGAAAATAAGACATTGATTCTCCACTGTTTGATGCTGATACAATCCCTTCCTCATGATGTTGTCAGTATAGTTTCAGGATGAAAATAAAGTTCTTTTCCTTTTCCATCTGCTTTTAACCTTCTGTTTGAATGTCTTCCTCCTCACTGATACTTTAAACCCCTTAAAAACACAGATCCTTCTGATCATTCCATGGCACTGCTCCACGCATCTGAAATTCTCATATGTCTCCAGGTCGTAAACTTCTTCCTAGGTGCATTTTCACATTCACTGACACAAAAAAACCTTACAGCATTTAAACTCTCCAAACCACAGATGAGAACAACAAGCTCAGAGGCACTTCTCTGGAATGGAAACATCTGTGAGAGAGATCCTGCTCAAATCCTGGCGTATGGGTGACCTTTCTCTTTTGCCTGTGCTCAGCTGCATGTGCTACCGAGCTCTGACCAAGGGATATGCTCCTGTTTTGTAATTCCCCATCTAAGCCAATTGTGCAATGCCAGCAGCAGCCCTTGCCAGCCAATCGCAATCAAAATGGAAACAGCAGGCAAATACATGGCAGACAGGCTCAGATTTATTGTTTTCTGATACATTTGCTCCTTTTTCAGCATATGTCCCATATTTTCACTTATGATAATTTATTGCAAGGCCTGCTGTGGCACTGTGTGACCTTTAGAAATACTGTGCATCAAATTGTTATGGTAATATCTTAAAAGAAAAAATAAAAATCAACACAACAGAACGTCAGGATTCTTTATTCAAGATTGCTGAATCATGGAAACACCAGCTTTTCTTTATAAGATTATGTCAGTAGCATAATGATAAGAGAATGTTTAGGAGGATAAAGAACACAGGTATCCAGATGTGTCATCTTAAGCTATTCTTCAAAATCACACATTTAAACAGGACTCACAGTTTATTCCCTCTCTTTTGCAAAATGCAGTATCTCTCAATTTTACAGACATACTTTTTAGTGGGAAACATGAATAATCATTAGAAATGCAGAGGAACCCTTGCTTTGTTTCAGAAGAAGCTAAGCAGTTCTTTTAGCACAGCAGAATATTAGAAGCGATCCTCACTGCCCATATTCAGTGCACGTTACTTAACTCTTGCCTCTGGGTTAGGACAAAACTGATAAACAACATCTGAGCACTTGCCTTGTAAGCCTGACAACCCTTGCAGACAAACAGGGCTTTGTATTAGCAATATGCTTCCCACTATAATAAATGTCCATGATTTACTAAAATTTCCCCTCTTCTTTTTCTTTATTTAAAGGGCAAGGGGAGGAGAGAGATCCAGACTGATTTTAGCCTCTTCCTGTTCCCCGTTTAAAGTTCTCACAATTTTAACCTTTATTGAATGAGAAAAATAAAATTATAATAGCAACCATGTGCCACAATAATCAAATGGCGAAAGAAACCCCTCAGGTACACAGCCTTAATGATGATGAATGGAGTCAAAAAGGTGCTACAGCTATCCCCACAGGAGTCAGTGTGGATTTTGGAGTGTATTAAGACTTGCAAAGGGCTATTTTCCCTGCTCAGTAGAAGTTTCCAGGATTCCTGAAATCCCTCCATACTTCCTCTGGGGAAGCATAATCTCAGAGTACCTGCAACATCTG
This sequence comes from Cyanoderma ruficeps, assembly GCA_008694505.1. Taxonomy (NCBI): domain Eukaryota; kingdom Metazoa; phylum Chordata; class Aves; order Passeriformes; family Timaliidae; genus Cyanoderma; species Cyanoderma ruficeps. The sequence continues at coordinate 25,984,925 of VZDJ01007754.1, forward strand.
TATAATATTTCAAGAAACTACTGATATTTCAGTGCAACATGAATAAAATTAGAACCTTCGAAAGAGCAGCAATAGGATTTCTCTCTAGGAGCACACAAAAATACAGGCTCAGCTGGGATCCCAGAAATTATCTACATAGCAACTCCACGTAGTTCATCTCCTGCCTCAACACCTGACAATAAGCAGAGCTTAGTATCATTATCCTAGAAAAATAAAAAGACAAGGCTTACTTAAGTGGAAGAATTAACAAAGAAAAGCACATCTCTAAGACAGCCCAAAAGATGTCTTCAGCCAACCTTCTTTTTCCAGTGGATCAAATATCTTGTGTGCTTGCATGAATCAGCAAGCTCAGACATAAAAGCCACGATTCCCCTGCTGCCTAGAAGAGAGCCGGTCGCAAAGTCTTGAGCATCTGACTTCAAACTGTTAACACTCCATTAATATAGACCGGTGGGGGGAAAAAAAAAATTAAATGCCGTGTTCCAAATCAATCAGGGTGGGAAAAGTATTTGTTATCTTGACAACAGTGCCTTGTTGCAAAGGCCTGGCTCTGGAGTCTGGGATCCAGCTCCAGCAAGTCACAGGCAGGAAGCAACAAACCAAACTAAGACATTGTGTACAACAAAGTTGAGAACGTTACAAAGAGAACAAAGTCATGTATTCAAGAAAAGTAAATATTGAAAACAGGTCTGTTTGCCAATGTACCCTTGCTCTACTGACCTCTCTTTGCTGCCAGACACGCACCTGCATATGGAGTTGCAAGACACCTTGCAATACCCTCCTCTCTTCTAGGGTACAGGATGAACGGTGCTTTGGAAACAACACATATGCAATTTCCCTTTGGCTCCTGATTTAACTGTGAGTGTCCCTCTTTCCCTCAGCCATATTTATTACATTTAACCCCGATACTGGTTTTCTCCTACCCCTTCATGTGCTTGAGAGGAATGCATTTTGTTTTGCGCTTAGTGTCTCAGCAGAAGCAGGCTCTGATGGGCACAGCTCATAAAAAGCTCATCAAGCTTTTTTGCCCTGCCTTGGTCTAGCTGCGTTGTACTCATCAGCTTGGCTCACATCTTCTCATGCCTCTGCATCACTCTCCAATAAACTTGTCTCCACAACCGACATTTGTCCTTCCCATTCATCACTCCCTGTCCCAAGAACAGTTCAAAAAGTCATCTTTTTTTTTTTCCCAATTTTAGACTGTCAGGATGAATGACATAAATTATCACCCCTTCCTGAATATCACAGTCCCTTCACCCTCCAACTGTACACTATGTCCCACTCCATCTCCCAGTATCTTCCCTTGGGGGGACACTTCCCTCAGCTGTGGTCCTGCCTGTGGAGTCCAGCAGCTTGTCTGCACTGCCTGCTGGTCAAGGGGTGGCACTCACATCCCATGCCACAGCCTTCCTGCTCTCAGCCCTGGTAGGAGACCTGGCTCTAGAACAGCTCATCCTGTAACCACAGAGAAGCTCCTGCTCAGCCCCAGGATGAAGCAGGACATTTTTGGCAATAGCCTTGAGTAGTTACTTAGCATCTGTGGCCTGGGATTTAGGCAGATTTTTCTCAAGGTACCTTCTTGACACAAAAGCCATCATTCTTCTGAGTGTCACGTCTGAGTCCTTGAACAAAGGAAATAGACACTTGAGCTTCTCAAACAATTGTTTCAAGGTTTGAAGAGCATGGTGGATTTTTCCCCTGGCATCCTAGGAACCACTCAACTACTTTGGCCGAACTTGTACACCATAAAATCAGGTGGCACCTCACAAATGGAAAGAAAATTTGGCAGAGTTGTTAATTACTAGAAAGCAACCCTTACAGTGAGAAGTATTAGAAAACCTTAGCAGAAGCACCTGTCTATTCAGGCTTCTTAACATTTCCCATGCAACCTTTGTTGTCTTTAACTTGTATCCGGTGTACTTTCTGAAACATAATTTATATAAGCTTTTAATTCAAATTCAGTATTTCCTTCCTTTGTTTCTCTCCTAATACATGCACAAAAAAAAAACCCAGACCAAAACAAAAAACCCCAAACACCATGGGATAAGCACTGTTCTTCTGTTTATTCACCACAACAAAGAACAGAACATTTTTAAAAAGGCAGGGAACCATCCCCGCTTCTGCAGGAAATGTGTCCAGCAAACTCACAAAGGTCAGATTAGAAAGGTAGAAAGTGGAGGAAGAGGAGCAGGGCCACAGAGGAGAGGAGAAAATGCAGCAGAGGGTAGCCTTGCTGCTCAGGCCCCTCCCTCTGTCCTGGGGAGCCAGTGTAAAACCATTAGGAGGAGGTGACAGTGAATTCGAAATACCTGCACAACAAGCAGTCAGCTTTCCATGCAGACTGTAGAGCAGGAACTGAATTTTCCACATAGTGACTCCTCAGCTTTAGATTATGGGGACATCTCCTCTTGGTCTTGTTTGTAAGACTTATTAGCTCATGCACTTGGGGGAAAGGGTGGGAAAGCTTATAGTACATAAGACTGTGGAAATTTCCCTCTGGGTATGTGGAAGCAATTACATAAACATCCTCTGAAAGATCCTTGCATTTCTCCAAGGTATGGGTGGTGACAACTGCTACACAAATAATTTCCTATTGATTCTACACTGCTGTATGAAAAGCAGTTAAAATACATTGATCTCTGCTACAAATGAAACTAAGCAAATCTTTGGGTTCATCCCAGAGACTTGAAAGTATCAAGCCTTTGCACATTCACATTTCTGTACAGCATTTTAGGTTACATAAGTCCACTTATTTAAAACAGAATTTCAGTCTTAGAGCTCTATTATTAAACAGTTGGCCTATATTACAGTCAGGACTGTTCCCTACCTCAACTACCTCAGCATACAAATGGACTAGAAATTCTTGCTCTCAAGGGCTGAACAGCTATTTTCATAGTAGGACTTCAGTAACATTCCAGGAAGAATTACTGCACTGAAGACAGCACCAAGGCAATGTCTGCAGCAATCTGTATTAGAAGCAGAACCCTGGTACCACCCTGTCTTAAAGCTTCCTCACCCACAGCACGGTGACACGCACACACTGCTTCAAAAGAGGTGAGGCTTGGGGCACCTCACGAATCCTGATCTTTTTTGGCATACAACTATAAACCTGCGTAAGAAGGACCTGAAATTGGCTCACCCACTCATCACTGGTCACTTAGCTTAGGAACAGGCCATTGGAAATCAGACACTTAACGAGTAAGGTTGCTGTTTCCCAAGAGAAACTTGGCATTCTACATTTGCAGAGACAAGACATTTCAACTGACTGAATCTGAGCCACCTCAAAGACTACTTCTCTGTCTCTCCTGTTGCTGCTAGGAATGATTTCTTGGGGAGTGAAGGGGAGATGAGAATTCTTTCTTAATCACCAGTGTTTTACACATTAAAAAAATAAAACCATGAATGCCCCAGCAATTAATGGAAGCAGAGAAGAGCCATATCCTCAGTGGTTTCTACAAGCTCTAGAAGACAGTCAAGTAATATAATGAAGAATGTGATATTAAAGGAATTAACAAATCGAGACAAAAATCTCCAGTACAGCAACTAGGAAAGAAAAAAAAAAAATCAGCTAAGCCCTGGGGTGACATTTCACATTACCAGTTTTATGCTGGTTTGCCAGCATGGAAAAGGGCAGTAACAATTCACCTGGCATAGCTTTGCTACACATCTCTCCTCCTGTCCCTCATGTAGGGTAACCCAAACTACTTAAATTTGATCAATTTGATTTCATTAGCTATGTCCTAGAGGATGCAGTGTTTCCTGGAGCAGAAGGATTTAATGGGTCATGAACTTGACACAAAAAGGGGAAAAAAAAAAAAAAGGAAAATTCAGCTGTAACATTATACAAAATGTAGCACCCAGCCACTAAACAGTAATTAGATCTAGAGCAGTTTCATTTTCTTACAATACTTGATTGCTAGTTACTGTAAAGATAGCTCTGTTTCAGAACTGGCCAATTCATCCACTTCATTCCAAACGAAACCCACCTGCTGGGTATTTTTTTAAAAGGGACAAAAAAATATCATATTTGGCATGTACCCCTAATTTTAAAATGTTTAAAAGCAGCCTAATAATTTTAAAATGTCTTATACTCATTTTGACTTTAAAATTTTTATCTTGTGACAGCTTCTTTCTCACAATCCAAAGTAAAACTGAACTTAAGGACTTAACATTTTAAGCCACCATCTCTATGGAAAAGAAAGCAGACTTGTGCTTTCTTGAGTAAAGGATGAAAATAGGTTGATATATATCACACTCCACAAAGCTCCAGTTTGAAAGCCTCAGATATTGCAGGCTTTTATAGCCCAAAGTACCCAGCCCCACTGCAGACGGTTCCTGATTAAAACAATTTAGAGATAGCAGGAACTGAAAAGGAACTATAAACCAGAAATATGAGCTCTTATACAGAACTTCCTCGTTTCAATTGCAAAGTGAGCCTATAGGTTTTAGTGCTGTATCTAAGCTGAATACTGCTTTGTAATGCTGCTGCTATTTCAGATCTTAATGAGTTTTCTAAAAACCTGCACTTAATTCAGTACTTAAAAGCATTTAACTGAAGAATAGCCTGGCAAACAAAAGAAGTTATAATCCTTTAGAATGTGTTAAAATTGTAACATTTTATAAAGTTACATAATGTTACAAATTATATTCTGAACTTGCAATTTATCATTTTTGATACTCATGAAATTATATCACATGTAATCACAAAGTAATTACATCCCTAAGACAAGTTGGAAGTGTTCTGAAAGTTGGATGGTATTACCTTTCCATTAACTACACCTGTTCTAAGTTAGCAAACTTCAGAATTATATTTTCTATTTTTACAATGGAAAATTTGAGACTTGCATTGTAATTGAGATATCAGTGGCAAAGAAACCATCTGCCAAGAAAATAAATAGAATGAAAATGTATTTCCAAAAGATGGCTGCATATACAACTGCATGTTGCTGTCATAGCATTCAGTCATTTAGACAAAAAATAGCAGTTTGGTGCCACAGATGTAGATGTATGACTAACTGAGGTGAAGTATACTGAACAAACCTGGGGACAGAATTGCCCCTAACAAAGGCAGAATTTTTGAACACCCAGATGAAGATCTTTGGCTACCTAGCAGACCTCCTGAGCCCCTGAAGCAAACTGGCATGACATTTTGGCTCCCACTCAAACAGTGGGCCTGACATCTTGTGGTGATACTTGTGACATCTCAGTTCAGATTCCTACAAGAATCACTTTCAGCTGAGGTGTGTAACTAGCCTATCAGTAATCAGTTCTTATTCCAGCAATATTTATGAGAAAAAAACCAGAAATTACAGGTGCACTCTATTTATGGTACATATGGCACTGCATATGGGGCAAAAATAGGAACACAATGATTAACAACTTCATACAAGAATTCTATAATTTCAGACAGAATTAATACAGATTTGGCTTTAGTTTTTGTAACCTCTATCTCTTCAGCTGAAAACACTGAAGAAGTCAGCTAGTGCAGAAGCGCTGGAAGGACAGGTCCACCTCTTCTATCTCATTGAAAAATCATCCAAAGCAGACCCAAGGAACAGGCTCACCTCAAACTTCCTGAGGTGCTGAATTTAAATCTGGTGCCTGGTGGTGTGGAAGTTGCTGCACTGCACCTATCTCTCCGTATCTTCATCTCTGGAGTCATCTACTCCTTACTGTGTTTAACCAGTGAGCAACCTGTACTGTGCTTCAACACTAAAGAAGGCTCTTGACATAGAAAAAATTGTTCTATTTGATTACTGAGCTCTGTCATACTCAGCTCAATGAACTGTAACTGCAGAAGGCAAAATTACCCAGCTCAAACTAAGACTGGCCACTGTTCATAAAGAAATATAGGAAAGAGAAGGAATTCCAGCAGAAGAAATCTAAACTAAGACAGCCAGAAGTGCTGTTATACAAGTGCAGCCTCTAGTGGTCTGTCCAAAATCACTGAATGCTAAGTAAAAAATACTATCTTTTAAGTTCTTGGCACTAACAGCTCTGCATTTCGCCCAACACAGCTGATGCTGTGACACTCCACGGCAGCAGCACAACCTGCAAGCAAGGGGTCACCATTTCTTATTGATGCTTATGTTTCAAATCTGATTTTGAAAATAAAAACTCCCTCCACCCTCTAAAAAACAACATACATATTATTCTACAATCAAATTAATTCTATACTGAAATTTTGTGAATAGAAAATTTTTTAAATCTACATTAAAAAACCCAAAGCATTTACGCTGTCTCTTTATTTTTATTTTTGGTTTTGATAGTTACTGTGTTCCTTTCACAGAAACAGATGAAGCTGCACAGGAAATTAAGAAAATCTGATCTTCTGTGTAGGAGCTGAACCTGTTAAAGCTTCATCATTAGACAAGGTTCAGATAAGAAATTTGATGCATTTCCCTGCTTCAACTATGCACTAACTCTCCCTGAATCTTTTCCAGGGTACTACTGATGAAAACCTTCTCTCTTTCCATTCCTATTATGCTTACTTTTGGTCTCAGCTGTTATTAGTTCATGCCCCAAGCATGTCTAAAAACACACTGTGTTGCAATTTTCTGGGGACTGGACCGGGGAAGCATCAGATAACCGAATTTGCATTTTAGGATCTCTCAGTAAGCAGGCAAAGACGAATTTAGATGGATGTTGGGTTGTGAGGTGGCATAAATAAAAGCCATCATAGGCAAGTGATTAAAATTTGCTCATGAAGCAGAAGAGATGAGCAGAATCATACAGTCTGGCAGAGTGACACCATGAAAAGAAATGTCTTTTGCCACTTTATAAGCATAGGCAAGAATAATTACATACAATGTTGTGTCAGTGACAGGAGATCTTAAAAGCCACATAAACAGGGGAAAAAAATAATGAGAGCAACTTCAAACAGCTTTGTCTGAGGGGTTATTAACAATTCAAAACTTTGGAAGTCTCATCCAAAATTCACAATGATTGTAGGCCAGACAGCCACGAGAGGTTATGTGTAGCCCTATGCCTGATCTGAAAATTCCTCAGTCACCACAGGACTGTGACAACAGTTCACTGCACAGCCAGCAGACCAAGAACCCGCAAAAAAGATGGGCCACTATCAGAGACATCCTGGCAACAGGGCAAATGCCAACTTACTGACAAACAGGAGAGCTGCCCTCCAGCCTTGGTCCCAAAGGCAACCAGAATTCTTTATCCTGCACAGAACTACGTCTCTTGAAATTGTGAGATGCAAATCCCAACATATTTATGTGAAGGAGTCTGTCTCAAGCACTGCTTGTGTTCCTCAGCCAAATGGACAGCACTGTACACACCTTATTTATTTTAAAATATTTATGCAAATTTATAAAACATCCAAGTCATACTTCTTTTATCTCCCCCCTCACATTCAGAGATATGGGCATCAGTATCTTCCTTGATTGGTCCCTATATCTGCTCTTTCTCTCCTGTGCTCCTTTAGGTCCTCAAATCAGCCTCTCTTTCAGCAATTCCTCCTGAACCACAACTGATTGGAAGACAGTAATGCTGGCTATATTCTATCATAAATGCTGACCTTCTTTCTGCTCCAAAAAGCTTATGCTGTTGCAGGGGAAGCCAAGGGAATGTAGCCAGGGTTAAAAATAACAACTAAAGTGTCCAGGCATCATCATCTGCCTGGGCCTAGACATCTGCTTGTACTACATGCACTTACTGCCTTTCCACAGTACCCATCAGCCTTTTTTGTGGTAATTTCATAGATTCATAGAATGACTTGGGTTGAAAGGGACCCTAAAGATCATCTAGTTCTGACTGCCCAGTACTTCACAAGCTTTATCCCACCAAAGAACTAAAATCACAGTGACCTTAATGTATTTTTGCAGGTAAAAGAAAAATTAATTTAACAAGTCATTGTTTAACAGATCCTGTTCTAGTGTGTGAAATTAAGCAAAATAAGAGTTTTTAAGGAAGAGTTATAATTTTCTAAATGGAAAACACAGTGTGATTTCTTCAGGTCATGCAGAGCTGCATTTAGAAGGACTGTTTGAAGAAACAACAACTTTAAGGACTCATTTAGACTTAACTACAGATGGCTGAAGTAGGTCATGTTATCCTGGAGGGGCAATTAAGGATAAATAGGTCAATAAAGGCAAAAGGGCTCCATGTCGGTTTAAGCTTAAGAAAATTGAGCAACAGAAAGCCTCATTTTAGAACTATTAAGTCCAACTCCATAAAAACATTTTTACACCTACTCAGAACTGCAATATTGGAATTACACATATTTCCAGGACACTGCAACAACCACTAATGCTACTGCACAAAGTATTGGAACAACCTTACAGGGAATGCTGCACAATTTATTTTAGAACTGTGCCATTACACTTAAATAGGGTGTAAAATTCTCTGAATTTAATACTGGATTAATAAAAACCCCTGTGTGATGGTCTAGAATTTTAGTAATTACCTTTCACAATTTTACAGTGCTTAATTTACTTTGTCTTATTAGCAGACTAAATTTACCACCGGATGGTGCGTGTCATACATACTACCCAAACCCTCTAAACCCTAAAGGTGTAAATGGGATTTAAAGACTGGAAAGGCTTTACCTGTACAGGGCTTTAAAACAAGTTTAAGGCACTTATATGGCAGACATTGAAACAAGTATAAATATTTCTAAACCCAATAAAAATTCAGACTTTAAGTAACAATTTGGGCTTTGACCTTAATCTTCTGAGGGTATGTATCTGACACAAAAGCTTTGGACTACCACTTAAATTTAAGATACAATGCTCTTACTTTAAACCTAAGACCTTACATTCCCTGTCTGCTCACAGCAACATATGGTATTTACAACTGTTTGGCAGCTGTGCTCTGAGAAAGAAAGGGTATACACAATGTGACAGATTTTGCTGGAAGTCCTGGGATATTCTCACTGACAAATTTGAGGGGCTGCCAAGGTAACAGCAGGGTACAGGTTCCATATCTTCAGCCTGGATTGTAATCCAACAAAGAAGAGAGCAGGGAAATTAAGCACAGCTGACAGAAATAAACTCTGAAGCTGCAAAGCTGTTGCTCAGCACGTCAGTATGAACTGTCACAGCATCTGGTTTTTTGGCACTTCTTTCCCATTATGTGGCGATGTTCATCCCTGGCACTCCACAAAACAAAAGGACTTAACTCTTAGCTAGTGGTGGGCTGCTCACTCAGTGTGCAGATAAATGAGCAAACACAGGCAGTTACTCCCTGACACCGGCTCTTCGCAAGGCCTGCTGGACCCTGATGGACTTACAGGCTCAAAACAGAGCATTACCCAACACTGCTGCCTCTGCTTTCAGAGCACAGCGGCGGATCTATGCCAAGGAGACTGGCCAGGCCCAAGTTTGAGCCCTGTGTGAGCCCTGAGCTCTCCTTTGTCCCTGGCACGGAGGTTTGTTAGCTCCAGCAACACTCGTGCCATGCTGTTGCATGTCCTTCTGGTCCCTACCATGCTTTGCTGTGCCCACACAGATCTGAACCCACTGAAAGGCTTAGCACACACATTTCCCTTTCAGTTTTCCAGTGTTACCCCAAACAATGGGAAGCTGGTATAGTAAACAAGGAGGGGTCTACCAGAAGCTTAGCAAACCCTAACTACTGAGCTTTTGAACTGCCGGCCATCAGCGCTTTCGGAGGTCATCTCATCCTGTTCCATCACTTGGACAGGATGGCTCCCTAGTTTCCCACACCAGAGAGTACCAAAAACAACAACATTTTTTAGAAGGCTACGTGGTGTTCAGGCATTTGTAAACATTCAGGAATCTTAAAGAAGGGGACGCTCCTCCAGCCAGGAAACTGACTGACACCTTTCAAAACAGAAAACTGCTGAACATGCCAAGTTAATCTGAGATATGCTCAAGATCATGCAGTAGGACAGAATGGCATTACAAAGAGAAGCTGTACAAGGCTGTGGGAGAATACAAGCAAAAATGGCCTATGCATTATGCTTAATCAGCAATATGGGACTCAAACAGGCCATCAAAAACTGTTCTGCATTTTCTAATCTACACTACTTATTTCTCCTGAAAGGGATTTTGTGTTTAAGACTCAGCTTTACACTTCTAAAATATTAGTTTTCCAATCTCTTGTGACCACAAGAATTTTAGCTTGCTTTCTTTGTTCAAACATGAGCCTATATGAGCAGGAAAGAAAAGCATTAAAACTATACTCTTTTGTTCTCATAAACAGCAAATTGTTTTCTAATTGCAGTAGAAACTGCTAATTAACCAGAAGCAAAACCATATGTTGAAAAATACCATGTAGTTAAGTTTTTTTTTAACCACTACAATTACCTATTGATTTCTTTTGGAGCAAGCTCTCATGCTACTGCCCATATCTGGTAAATTCATATTCCAATAATGTGTACACACTGAGCTAATAAAATATATTTCAAGAAACAGCTGTGATGAAGAGAAATTAAATATGAATAACACCTGCCTTCAAGATACACTGCAAATTTTAGAAGTCTATTTACCATGATCTATAGAAAAATGAAAAAACCCCAACCTTTTAAAACAGAGAACACTGAATGCCCTGAAATGCAATATTCTTCCTTCAGCCTCAGTACCTGTGTGATGTAAAAGGTACATTACACAGCTGCCTCTCCCACTATGCAGTAAGAATGATGGTGTTTGGAGGCTGTCAGGCTTTTCAGCTAAGAGAGAAGACATGGCTCTCTACTCGAACACAGTTGAATTTAAAATTGTGACCTCTTACAGACACTTTATCTAGAGATATTACTGTATTCTACAACTCCACTGATAAGAACTATTAATTCACGTGGATCAATATTTACATGTTAACTATTTGTACCAATTCAGCATTTCCCTTAAACTACTGTTCCTAGAAAGTACTGCCATGGATTCTCCTACTTAAGTAGCCTATGCATCTTTCTAATACAATTCTCACCATTTTAATAAACCCTTACCTTATATTTCAATAATAATAATTAAAAATTATTTGCTAAGAGGAAAAATCTGCTTCAGAAGCATTACACACATACTTTTACAACATGTATTTCAATACCAAAACAGAAGTTACAAAAGCATTAGCTGCAACCTTTTGCTGTCAATTGTACTCATCCTGAATCCATTGTTTTTCCTGACAAAGCAGCGATCTTCCAACACACATGGTACATGACTGTTGTCCCACATTATGGCAACAATCTGTACTGAGTATTTTGAGATTACTACAAACTGTATGTTAGACACTGTATTTTATCCAGCCATCTACTGAAAATCAATTTACCTTGCAACATTAACGACACCCACCTGAAGAATATGGTTCAGCTCTCTGCTTAATGTTATACAGTTGCACCAAGGTTAACTGAGTATCTTTAAACTGAGATGAGGTATTCCCTTTCCACTGTGTCCCTTCTTAACGTCCTCATGTATCAGGCATTTACACCTCTGAGCACATGCCTATAGCTCTATTTACACCACATGCTAATAGCTCTACTATTTACGCCATTTCACTCCATGATCATCTAAGTTAATAGCATGCAACTTTTAATAGTTCTGTTCCTAAATGCAAGGCACCCCACTAGGTATTTTTTGTTCCACGATTAAAGCTTACTGTGAAAAAGACAAGAGAAAGTTCATGCAGAAAAAAACTGTGAAACCCAGTGTTTAGATAATACAGAACAAGGACACAGTAAGAGGTGACAAGGTGATGTTTATCTACAAAATTAGAAGGAATAAAAAGGTAGGTCAAGAGGTTTCAGTTTTTTCCTCTTTCAACGAAGTCCTAAGCTAGCCTTCTTTCACCTGGGAAGAGATCTTGAAAACCTGAAGTCACTGCTAAGATTTATTATACCAGTAAATATACTGTTGGGTGAACTTTACTGCAGAGCACAGAAAGATCTTTTCTTATGAGGCTCTTAGTAGCTCCTTACTGTCATCCCCATGAAATATAATTTCCCTTAACATGCGACTCCAGGCAGTCAGACAATGAGGTTTGAATTATTGCTGTCAACTCATTTCTGTGATCTTGTGCAGGGCCAAGTAGAACAAGCAGTTTTCTGAGGAACTGGGGTGGTTCCAGATCTGTCTGTGCTCTGCAGTCTTTGCTCTTGGAAAACTCTGTTTCCCTTTAGTCTGCCAGAACAGCCAAAAGACAGAGTTACATATCTGATAAACTAAATGATAATAACCTGGGAAAGCAGTCCATGCTTAAGAGCTGTGGGCTGCATTTCCATCCTTTCTGTAAACCTGTACTCCTTACACCTCTTTAACCAACTCACAAACTAAAAACTAACTGCCTCCACTTCCAAAGCACCTAAAACAGTATCTGAATACTAAGATAGCAGGAAAAATCCTACCTTACACTACCTATAAGGGCACTAGAAATACCCCAACTCAAAAAGAACTGCAGCACTGCCTCTCTTAGGGTTATACATGTATCAATATGTGTTACATATCAATTGCAAAACATCTTTCCCAAGGGGATGTATGCTGGCATCTGGCTAGAGTAATTTCTGTAGTTTTTTATTCCTATAAACCTGCACAAGGCCTCACAAACACAGTTTTACACAGTAAGCTTCTGACACTGCTAGTGGAGATATCAGTCAGGAATGTCATATGGCCTTTGAGATTCTATCAATTCTCAGACACAAAAAGGTGGCACATTTATTAGTATTTTAACAGCATTTTTTTTACAAGATTTGAAATTGAGCTGTCATCACTTTAAACCTAAAGAACTGTTATATTCCCAATAGTATCTTACTCTTAACATCTAGACAGCTGGGTTATTTCCTTTGTTTACAGAGAACAGTCCTCTCTTTCTAAATACTTACGAATTAAAGAAACAAGAAAATCCTAGAAGAACAACAAGACTCAAGGAATGACTGCTTCTGGGTCAATACTCACAAAGTAATTGTTTTCAGGCAGGAGCAACTGACAGAAAAACCTCCAAAAAATATGTTTCTATAAAAGTGGTGTGCTGGAATCCACTAAGTGTTCCCCCACTGTACCAGATGCTGTTTGTTCTGATCAGAATTTCTCACACGAATTCCACTCTGTGTAGAAGTTCAGTGGGCCACCATGAAGTGCACCACCAAGGACTTTCAAAAGGAGAAGCAGATGTGAATTTAGAATATAATGATTTGCAGAAACAGTACCCAAGATACAGTCAAGGGATGCTCAGCACCATACAGTTTAACCACCACGAGGATAAACAAAGAAAATGCATAAACTGGGTTTGAGCTTCAGAGTTTCATTCCCTGAAAACTAGGGATTAAGAAGTACAACCAGGAGGGGCTGGTTACATCGAGTACAATTTGATGAGGGTGCACTCCTCTCATACTCCAGATCCTTGCCAAGGACATCGGACAGCATGGATACATACAGTTCCCTGAGGAAGTATGTCTCTGGAAAAAACATCAGCCAATAAACACTTCTCTTTGAGCCACACAATCCAAGCACTTTCTTACCTACCCACCAGCCCACCTGCAAAAATGTAACAAAGTGAATAGAAGAGTGCTAGGGAAGACTGAGTTGAAAGTTTTGCACAGGGTGAGGCAAAAGACACGCACAGCTTTGCCTCATTGATACATCCAGTATTGTCACCACAGAAATAGATTGGTCAAGCACAATTACTGTTCTTTAATTCATGCTGGCTATTCCCCACCACCTCCTTCTTTTATGAGCCCAAAAGTGTGTTTTAAGAGGACTCGCTCCATAATTTTCTCACAGATCAAAGTGAGGTTACCTCTCTTCTCAAAACCTTTCAAGGATTACAGAGAGCAACGCTATTATGACACTGCTCAGTGTCCTCACCACTCTCAAAGCAGCTCATCCAAACACTAGATTTGGGTGAAGATTTCTCAAGAGATGCTTGATTTTATCCTCAGCCATTGCTTATCATTCTCCTCCTTAAACTCGCTCTCTGAACATATAGGCCTGGGAGACACTGTCAGAGAAGACTGAAGTGATGAACTCAAGTGTTTCAGCCTCATCTAAAGAAGCAGTTTTGGCTGCTACTGATTTGCCCAGTCCATTCAGCACAGATCTGCATTTTCCTTGTTTATTCCTGTACAGCTAAAGCACTGGAAGTTTTTTCAAGTGGTCCTTGATGTCCCTTTTTTCTTGTCCCTCAGCTCCAGGTGTGCTTTGACTTTTCTGACGCCATCTCTTACACGTTTGGACAATGTATCTACATTCTTCCTTTGTAGCGTGTCCCTGCTTTCACTTCCCTTAAGCTGCCTTTGTATCTCAGCTTAGTCACAAGTTTGCTTTCAGACAGTGGGGTCAGTCTCCATTCATGTTACAGGACGTTCCATTCTTGTACTTGGAGAATGCTGTCCTTCAAAACTTGGCAGCCTTCCACAGTAGATTTACTCTTCAGAACTGCCTTCCTTTGTATCCCACCTACCAGTTCCCTGAAAAGCCCAAAATTTGCTCTCTTGAAGTCTAGGGTATGTACTTTATTCTGCTACTTGCCTTCCTCACCTGCATCAGGATTTTGAGCCCACTATTTCATTCCCTAAGAGACTGTCAACAAAAACCATGATATTTATTGAGCAGCCCACTGGTAACACTACTGTGCCCTCTAAGAGAGTCAGAATTATTCCTTGGGCCTGCTTCACATCCTCAGTATGGCTCTGGAAGTCTGCAGACCCTGTACATTCACCTAAGTCAGGGAAACAGCACAAGTGGTGAGGACAAAGCTCTGTATGTAGATACAGAGTGTCCCTCACTGAGTAATATCCTCAGCAGCACCCAGGAATTAACATGTTCTGCCAAAATTATACATGTGCTCAATTAAAACACTGAATACTGCATTCTAAAATAAGTGAAGACACAAGAGGACGATGTCCACCATGGAACCTATATCCATACATTCCAGGAAATAATTTTCTGATAAAATATAAATAGCAGAACATAATTTATCTAACAACTACCTTAGACAGCTGTCACTAACCAACACTTACTGACACTGCACCATAAGCTCAATTTTCCTTTTCTCTAATTAAACACCAAGCCTGACTTTTACACCACATGTAAGGGATCGAATGCGAAAAGTCTCTTAGCAGATAAAAGGTTATTTTCTTCTAGACAGGTGCTCACCTTGGAATGCTTGTCAGGTAGGTCAGGACATTCTGAAACTCTTTTTCAGGAATCTCACTGAAAGCTGGATAGTCTGGAAAGGTGATAACAGGGCAGCCATCTCCCCCTCTTCCACCTACAAAAGAGGCAGCAAATGCATTTACATGCAAGTCTCTTTACCCAGACTGAAATTTCCCAGTAATAAAACAACTACATTCTCATGTGTGGACAGTTTATTCTGAACAGTCTCTCTCTTCTTCAGTGCTTAGGAAGTTTTATAGAAGGGAATTTGTTACACCCCATTCACCACATTAGATTTTTTCTGGATAAATGCCTTGGCTCCCGTGAGCAGTTCTGACACCAGATGGCAGTGCATCTTTCTTTTGATAAACGCCAACTGCTTATAAGTAGAAGCAACTGGGAGAAAGAAATCAACTAATTTAGAAACAAAGATGTTAATTCAGAATTAAGTAGGCGAACCTCCATCTTGAACTGAACTCAACCCTCTTACCAGTTGGAACTCATTCATGCAAACCCCCTACCCTGCTCAGTTGGCTGCTTTGCTTCCAGGTTGGTGAAACAGAAGGGGCACAATATCAAAAGAAATGGGCGTAGGTGTTTCAAATGAGATTTCCCATCCCAGATTACTCAGAGAAGGTAAAGCAGAGCTGAACACCTACACTACAGTAGAGCTGCAAAGTGGCATTTGCACCACTGGATAGCATTCACAGACACAGTGCTTCTTTATGCACTTTGCACACATTCTTACATGCAAAATGTAACAATTTCTTTTTAAAGGCATTACTGGTGTTTCATGTGTTTAGCAAGTATATATTCATAAAGAGAGGTAGGACAAGGGGCTTGCTGAGCCCTAGCAACTGCATGAAGTTGGCTGTTCTGAGGTGGCAGGAACACACTGCTGGGAAGTTATCTTTATTTCATAGTTCAACAGGAGAAGAAAAACAACAAAAAATTACTGTTATAAAATAACAAGGTTATTTTCTCCAGCCTTGAAATCCCGTAACTGTGCAGAAACCAGCTTTAAACTGTATTAACACACCAATTATGACAGCAACAGTGATCTGTGAAGATTACTACCCACTTCCAGACCCTTTGAGTCTGACCTCACAAGAAAGAGAAATATTTGACCTCAGATTCATTTGATAAAGAAAAAAAATCACAACTTCCCTCCAAACCACATCTAATTAGAAGAGCTCAAATAGCATCTTTATGTTAATTTGTGGTGAATCTGATTTCCATTTACCAGCTTACAGACAGCATGGTGCTGTCACTGTGATGCTCTTGGAATCAAATACATTAAAAAAATAATGTGCTCTGGATGTATTTAAGCAACAACAAAATGCAACTATTATACAAATATCACAAGATTGTAAACATGACCTTTATGACACATCTAAACATGGCAACACTGAGTAAAGGGAGCTAATTTTAGCTATACAAATATTCACAACACAAATATAAGTTAAGACTTATTTTGATTCTATTTGTTTCTGTTCTACCCAAGTTCTCACGACTAAAGCATTTTCCTCTCTTGTTAAAAGCATGGTAATGATTATTTCTGTTACTTATGAAGTGTTCTGCTCTCTCTAGAGTAACTATTTTTAGGCACAATCATACATTATTTGTGGTATCTTCATTGGTTACTTGTTTTGTTCTACTTAATTTCTATAAATAGGACATATGAAACACAAGGAGAACAATAGCCTTGTAGAACATATCCTAAAAGCAGAAGTCTGGATTAGGATTTTCAGGAAGTTCCCTGACCACCATTGATTGTCAAGGGTAAATAGAGCCATCCTGCCTGGTGACTGCCTATTAATTTTCAGTTTCTAGCACAGTCATCTGTGGTTATCTTGGGTGGAGATGACTCTGCCCTGACCTGAGCTCTTAGAAGGTTGTTCTTCACTGATTAGCTTTTTCTTTGGTGTCTCCCCGTGGGGCCACTTGAACACACATATACCTTCAAATGCTCCTCAGCTGCTTTTCCTTGTCAGAACCCTGCTGCTCTAAAGAGTTTAGGGCAGATTGACCTGAAATGCTACACATAAGGTCTGTAAATTTCAGCTTTAACAATACTGACTTACAGAAGCTGCTCCCTATGCTGCAACTTTATGGGCTGGACTCAATGATCTTGAAGGTCTCTTCCAAACTAGTGACTGTGTGATTAAATCATCAAGGGAAGACAGGTCGCTGTAGCCAAAATAGCTGATGCTTTAAAAGGAGCATTTGTCAGAGATATTTACAAAAAGCGCATGGGAAATAAAGAAAAGTAAAAATTCTACATATTGATTATGTTTATATTAAATAATAGAAAAAATAGTGAGTTAACTTTTTAAGTGTCCTTTTTTCTTAATGAACTTGACACAGCAAGAAAGATTTTTTTTTTCCTTTTTTCAGAAACATTTTTTTCTTCCTCATTTAATGCTACAACTGAGAGGATTATTACTTTCCAGGCTATAAATGGAAGCACCACAGAAGTAAAGAGGACTGAAGCTTATTTCAGCAATTAAATAAAAGAAAAAACACCACACCACTTTAAATTAAGCAGATCTGCTTCCACCCTACTGCTGTGAGCATTCATTAATGGAAAACTTTGTTATTAACTGACATACAGGACTTTGGCAGCCTATTTACATGAAACTTCTTGAACAGATTTAGTGTCAAACAAAACAAATCGCTTCCATAAAATAGAAAGTTTTCAGTGGATAAACCTCGACAATTCTACCAATGCCCTGTTAGGTGGAGCTCTTCTAAACAGATCTATGAGCCTTGGTCTATGGTCATTTTTACAACAGTAATAGCCCTGTGTTTTGGAGAAACACACATTTTAAAAACATTGACTTGTACTGGCACCACAGGTTAGGCAGCAAAATGACCTAACTGTAGTTAGAAAATAACACTTCATGCTCCTAACTTTTGAACACAATTAAGACCAGCAATATCACCAACTGCTAAAATGTGTACCCAGAGGATGATGGTCTTGTGGATGAAAACAGCAGAAAAAATAACCATGGGAAACTAGCTGTGCTATTGTGAGATGGGATTGGTAAAGTTTCCCTTATGTTCCAGTGATGTAGCATTTATTATTTTATATTCTGCATCTAACTTTTCCCATCACAGTTTCTATGTCTTCTGCATTTGTTTTGTTTTTTATTAAGCAGGTTGGGTGATAGAGAAGTGCTAACCCAAGGAAATTGCACAGCACTTTCAGAATTTCTAATCAAGAGGCATGTTAGTAACTTAGTAGCTAAAAACAATCTCAAATGAGACATAATTAGTATTCCTTTCAATTTAGAAAAGCATTGACAGGGAAAGTTACAAAATTTGTGTATTGTGCATCTGCTAAAAAACACACACGCAAGTGCACAGGCACACACAAAGACAGAGAAAAGGGTAATTCCCCACAACCCTGTAAAGGACATTGCTAGTTGTTTGGGGTTTTGTATGGACAGCAGAGTTTGACAGCAGCAAAGAAATTTCTTAGACTTACTTCCAGGAAGGATGAGTAAGAGATTATTTTTTANAAAAAAAAAAAAAAAAAAAAAAAGCTATTCTCAAAAGTACTCTGACCACCCCCACAAAAAGGAAGTAGCTAGATATAATTAGATGACAGAGCAAAGAGTCTTCTGGCCTGATTTTATAATGCAAATGAAATAGTATTTGGACTGTAAGAAAAAATATTATCTCTATGTTGATCAATGTGCACACAACAGATCCAAGAGCATCATCCTTGTTGAATGGCTCAGATCTTCAACTTTAGTTCAAAAGATGCTGCTTAAAAACAACAGTCCTGTCAAAAGTGAGGTCCTCATGTGACTGAGAGAAGGGCTTACTTCAGATTTTTTTTACTATTGTAGTGGTTCAGCTATTATGCTGAAATGCTTGTGCATTTCTGATAAGGAGCTTCCCCTTTCTGTTTGTACAATATACTTCGCTGGAGAATTCAGTATTTGAAATTACATGTAGGCTTCAATGAGGGAGTGGGTAAAAGCTTCACTGCATATCCTTTGCAAGGAAAAACAGATTCAAGAGGAATTTATTAAAATGTTCTTTCCTTGAAATGAGAAGTTTCACTTGCATAACTTCTCAAGCTGCATTTTGCCCAGGCTGATCAGTAGCAAATATACTGGTTTAAAAATTGGATTGCAATACATAAATTTGCATCTGAACATATTTGAACTGGAAATCTCTTAGCTAAGGATTCACTTTTTCCCTTTATCTTTTCTGTTACTACATTTTTGCGTTGATTTTTTTTTAATTTCTACAGACAGTAGGTTTAGCACAGTAAATAAAAAACAGTAGTTAAGCTTACAGTTGGGCAAGGCAAAGACTGCTAAGCAATACCTCTTCCACTGTCCATACACAACATATATACAGTGTGTATTATATCAGAAAAAATCAGGCTGATATTTTTAGCGAACTGTTGCAATGTATGTGGTACAGGATCCACTCAGAAATTGTCAAATGTAATTTTACAAACTCAGCAGCCAGAGATACTTCAATGGGAACAGTTTGATCAATGAGGAGTGATCGGGTCATTTCCACAGAGGAAAACAAGAGCACATTCAAGAAAATAAACTTGGACAAAGTGAGATGCTTACTATTTACAATGATAAAGATATGTCTGTATATATATAAATCAAAGGTATAAGCATTTTCAAAGCTAGTACCAATGTTCAATTTTTCAATGGCAGGAAAAACAACTAGGAATCAATAGACAAAAATGAAAATAACATGAGTCATATTTGTATTTCCTTTAATGGAAACGCTTTGAAGTTGTTCAATGCATAAACAGGCATTCAAAGGAAAGGGAGTTAAATAACTGGTTCAGAACTCATGGTGGCCAAGAGTCTCATTTGCACATCACATAGCTTGAATATTTAAGATGCATATCAACATACACAGGTGTCTGTGTGCTCCTCTCCATCTCCATTTATTTTAACACACCAGCACATTGTGATGGCAGACTGACACAAGGCTGGATGGGTATGAAAGTCACACAGCAATCATGGAAAGAGAAGATGTTTATAAAAGAAAATATAAAACATGAATGAAAGACTGTGAGGAATACATAAGGAATACATTTTCCAGAGGCTTTTAAATGGACCTTACACTCACCTTCATGGGATAAAAAACAAAAACAAACAAGAAAAAAAAGGACCCTTTTAAATGTGGAAGAAAAAGTGGTTGCACTAATGCTAACTAAAGAAAGCAAAGGTAAAAGAGGAGAAACACTGAACCATGTAGACACAACACTTATTATAGCCTAGCAACAACAAAAGTCACTATTTTAGCCCAGATAAGGACCTTGTTCCACATAAAGAAAAAACTCCACGGCAAAAAGTAAACAACTGTGTCTGAGGTAAAATATTAACTTTGGGGTTTATAAACTTTCTATGTGAATGACTAATAACAAGCCTTCTCCAGAGCTTGCCCCACCACTGGATTTAAGCTGAACACCACTGCATACTCACTGCTGGCAAGAGCCAGTGTGCAGGAGTAGTAAGCACCTTGATTTCATTGCATTTTGATGTATTTACTGACGAACTGAAGCATTAGTGGAAGTTTTCACTTAATTTTGTTTCATTTCAAATCTAATTTGGATGTTCCTGCAGCATTTCCATTACAATCCAGCACAATGAGGGACACAAGTAAGAAGTGACCCCAATTTAGACCAAAACACAGAAAGCAGGTCGGGAAGGGCTACAGCCTTTAGGCACAGAAGCAGCCTGGGTTTAATTCCCTATTCAAGCAAGTGTCCCATGAGACCTAGATACATCCTATTAGAGAAACTAAAGCAATTCTCAATTACATGTTGACTTGCTGTTAAAAAGCCAACAACTAAAATCAGAAATGCATCTAAGACATTCAGTAATACCTGCAAATATGCTATTTTACCAAAGCCATTAGTAATCTATGGACTTTCATTTTTATGAGTCTGATGCCATGTACTCAGATTCTATTTCCAAGGCAACTTAGTAATGAGAAAAAAAGTCTCATTGACACACACTCAGAATGACTTAAGTGGCCTTAGAGCAAAGCCCCTCTTAGTTCAACTGTAATAACTAATAAATTGTACATAAATCAAGTATCAAAACATTGGCTCTGTTCCTTCATTTACAGAACCTGTAAAACCGCTGTTTGGTACAGCACAGAATATTAACCATCAACAACGTGCAAGAGAACATGAGGATAAAAGAACCAGAGTTCCAAAGTGAAATGAAAATGCTCAAGTTTCCCAAGAATAATAAAATACAACAGTCTAGTCACAGTAATTCAGTTGATGTATTCCTTGAGGCAAATAAAATTCTAATTGACATGAGTGTGAATAGATAGAAGAAAATAGAATGAGGAATGGCTGCTCTTACTAAGCTCAACTGCCAGGTGGATTTATTGAGTGCTGAAGACACTTGTGGATTTGTGAACTCAGGAACTCCTCTACCACAGTCACCAGCTTTCCCCCTCACTTCAGAGGGGCAAAATATAAACCCTACTTATAGTTTCATAGATAGGCTGATTCTTGCATAACACTCTTATGAGACATTTTCTGCCCATGGATAAGAATGAACTGTGAAAGTCAAAAAAATAAATTTCCAGAGAGGAATTGTAGCTTAAACAATGTAATCTCAAATGAAGCATGAACAGCCAACTTCATAAAAAAAAATTATTTTCCAAGTGTAACCCCACAGAAAACACAGTCATTACTGCAGACCCACAGTTTAGCTTGTGTAGCAGAAATAAATCATAATTAATAGTTAATTACGAATACAATGAGATTCAGTGAGCTCTTGCAAAGTAAAGCATGACATTGTTTCATTCCCCTGTGTCTCTAGATGGGATTCAGAGGAAGAGGGAACAGTGTCCAGCTGTAGCTCAGAGAGGTAAATTTCCTTTATGCTGAAGAATGCAGGGCAGCTCTGCAAAGCCACTGATGCTCTCCCTATTTGTGTTTTGGAGGGAGGGCAGGACAGGGCCACAACTCCACCAAGTTCACTGCTGCACACCTGCAAGAGCTGTTACAGGCAGAAGACAGGAGAACAAACTCAGCAGCTTATCAGACACCTTCTTCCACTCAGCCTGAGCAGTGAGCAAAGGCACCATCTCCCTTTGGCAGCCAGCCGTGGGCTCAGCATGGCAATGGACCAAGCTCAGCAGCCAACACGTGCATGGCACAAACACTGGCCCCCATCACACATGTGGCACAGTGGGCAGAGACTCTCTGTCAAAGTGGCTGTGCTGCTTTTGGAGAAAGCCTTACACCCAAAAGTAGGTTCCTGTGCAGAAGGCAGTCAGTGATACCAAGTCAAAAATCCTGTCCAGAGCTTGCTGCTGCACTTGTCTGAGCCCAGCACTGACGCTGTGGGGGAGGGAACATGGTACCATGGTGCTTGCTCCACCACTTGAGTCAGGACCAAGGTGTCATCTTGGGTTTCAGTATCAAACATGGCAGCAGAGCCAGTGGCAGCTGGGGCTGTGAGCTGAGGACTGCAAGATACAGCAACCACCAGAGCATCCATGCTGTGATCTCCAGTTAACTGGAAAATTACCTGTAATTTTAAAATTTCTACTATACTTTAAAAAAAAATCTTTTAATAAATCCTTAAATAACAAATCTTGGTAGTCTGCATTTCAAGTTACTCATTGATTTCTCATATAAGAGTCCTCAGAGACTGTGAAAGGACAGCAGGTTGCACTGTGCACTTAGGCAACTTGCACAGGAGGGATCGCCATAATCTTACCTGACAGATAAGCAAATTGTTTCTTTAATTGGTCTTGAATATCTGCAGCATAGAGGGGAATGATATCCTGATGCATGATTTCATCTGTGAAGAGAAAAAAAATTGCATTGCAAAGTCATTTTATGCAAAATTTCACTCCACACATTAAAAAAAATAATCCCTGAAATACAAAAACTCATAAAACTGTCTAACTTTTGAAAAATACCTGAAAATCTTTGGAGTCTTTCAAGTGTTTGCCAAGGGCAAACTTCTCTTTGAATAGCACACTAATAAAAGGAATTTACATTCACTGACATTTAGAAGCAGTACAAAACTGTCACTGAACAAAACACTGTAGAATGAATATTCCTCAGGAATGATGTTAAACAGTGGGATTTTTACATATTAAATTCAATTTTTATTAAAGTCTTCTCAATCAAACAAAACCAAGAATCTCATGATTCTCTAGCCTGCCATTGAGATTCGAACACCCCAAGAAAACAGCATTAAATAAGATAGGTAAAACTGGCTTGAAAGTACCTCCCCTTGAAAACACGCACACACTCTCTACCTCCACACTGAAAAGCAATGCTTAAGCTTTTATCTCAGCCCTTCCACTTCAGTTTAATGACAACCACACCGCTTTCCCAACCCTCGGTTTTCTGTGCCACTGTTTCAGTAGAGGCCTTCCCACAGCATATTTCCAGAGGTCAAGCAGAAACCTGAGTTTCCCTGATTGCGACAACAACTGCATGACAGAGTTGCTTCATTCATACGCTATGATCTCATTTTTTACAAAGAAACAAGAAGTTTTACTCTTTTGCAATTTCTAAAAAATTATTATTCCACATATCAGCCTCATTGAAAAGTACAGAAGAGATAACATAGCTTTTTCATTTGGTTATGAACATTTCTTTTAATCTGACATTGTACTGACGTTGAAGTTTTGGGTTTTAATGTACATTGAAATGCCATTAAGATAGGTTTTGACACTCAGAGCTGTGAATGTGCACAGGAAAAGTAAGTAAAAACCTAAAACTGATGGAAAGATAAGTGTCACCTGCACTGAAGTACAAGCTGAAGTAGAGCTCTGGTCCTCAAGGACTTGCTGTCACTGAGATCTTTCAAATGCTAGATCGTGAGCAGACAGACACTTCTATGAGCAATTCCCACATATGTAAAATTCTGAGAACTGCAATTATTCGAGAATAGCAAAAAAAAAAAAAAAAAAANNAAACAAAAAAAAAAAAAAAAAAGCCACTTTCAGTTACTTCTTCCAGATAAGCAAGAACTTATACTGTGAAACAGAACTTCTCTGTTCGCTGTTGCCCCGTCAGGCAGAGGAAGACCCATGACCACTTTCAAGGTCACACACTGATCAGAGCTATTTTCCTGCATCCGGCGAACTGCTGCCTGATCAGAAGACCTCTGCATACCATGCTGTCAAATCCATTAGTGGACACTTTTAACTGTCAAGCCATATTTCACCCAGACCTTCAGTTATGTCACCATTTAAACGTTTTCAACAGAACACTGAACACAGATGTTTCAAAACTCCAATCTCAGATGGCCAAGTAATTTCCAGAGGAGGAATACCCCACTTCCCCAAAGGAAAAAGGATTTTAGAGGTTTTTTGGTTTTTTTTGCTGTCTGTGCCTAATGATACAAGGTGCCCTCCTGCAGCAGTGTTTAAAAAACTACACAGCCCCAATTCTGCAAACCAAATACCTGCAGATGGTTCCAGTAACCTGAATATAAACTCTTGCAGGATTAATGCCATTTTTTTGGTGGGAGATGGGAAAGGGGAAAATAGCACCATCAGTCTATAAAATCCTATCCTGCCTAAAGTCACAGGCAAACATAATTTTCATTATTGCATAGCCCTGCACCCTAAACATGTAGTAAAATAGCTGAATTTTGCATATGCAAGTAAATACATGACACACTACACTGATGGAGGCAGGACATTCCCAAGGAAGAGAAACTCTTTATGTATCATTACATATGGATCACTATTTCCCCATGTTGCCCATCATTGATCACATGATCCCCATGTGATCAATCCCACAGCAATTTGGATATGTGCCATGTGAATACCCAAGTCTAGTTTTGATTTCTCTGACAGGAGCAGCAGCTTTTGCCACTTGCACAGGTCAGCCCCACAACACTGGTTAAATACTGCTTCACTGAAAAGACAGACTCTTCCTCCCCCTGGTTTTAAACTCAGTCTTAACTCAAATGTAAGAGTCCATCTGTTTACAACTGGAGGAGCAGCACAATGTGTCCACTGACACCAAACTACTCATCCTGCTGCACACCTCTCCACCAAACCATCTCATTTTCCTCTTGCTGATTCGGTTTCAAGACATACTTCTAAAAGCCAAGTATGCACTAAGATCAGAGCTGATTTTCAAAAATTTGAAACAACCAAGATAAAAAATATCAGCACAAAAAATAGTGCAAGGAAATGCAATTCTTGGAATTGCCAAACAGGTCACATCCAGCAGCTCAACAGGATACACTAGAACCCAGTATTACCACCCATGGACTTAGCCAGAAATCCCTCTTCAATGTTTTCCTTCAGAGGAGATGCAAAGACCAATCATTGCTCTGCACCAATTCCTTGACATTTAGCATCCCTCTGGAAAAGAGAGTTCATCACAGTTTGTTTGGGATTCAATCTCATTTCACTTCAAGGTTGTCCATCATTACTTCAATACGCTATTTCTTTGAAAGGATAAGGCAACAAAAGGTACACATGCTAAAGAGACTGTGAGAGCACACACTCCTTACTCTCATGGCCTTTGGGGAAAATATTTTCTTGGAAATATTCTTTAAATAGAGAACCTGCCACCTGCTACATTCTTTAGGGACCATTTCCATTTTTGTAAAGCTAATTAAGTGCACATTGAAATACAGAATTACTGAAAATCTGCTCACTGTTTTGTAAGGAATTTTCATAGGATCAAATTCCACTTGTTCTTGAATAGATTAAGATTCACACAGCCCATTATTTTCCCTGTTCCACCTTTTCTGCTTTACACAGTATTTTCAATGCAGAGACTTAAGAGTCTGTCTGTTTTACCATATCCAAAATTCATTACTGAAAAAAAGTTGTTCATATCAAAACATGCTTGAATATCCTGCCTTTCCTGAGGAGCTCACTAAAGAAGCTTAAAAGAAAGCCCCTGGGAATTATAGTGCATCTGGTATTGTAGGTGATAATAAACAGTAAAATCAGATTCTCTAAAGTTAGTACTGCTTTTTTATTACTATTTTTTAAACCCTAACACATAAAATAGCTGGGAACTTTTTTCTAAGCTGACAACTGGAGGTTCTTTTAAAAAAATCCCCACATTATCTAGTATTCAAATTATGAGTGTAAGAGAGGGCAGAACTGTCATCTTACTAACATAAAGGAATAATTTAAATATATGGTTCTTAGTACAAAAAAGCCTTTCTCACTAAAATTCTAGTTCAATTTAAACCTTGCTTTGATAGTCCTGTCTCAATGATAAAGGATGATGGCTTAGAGGGACCTCTGACATCCCATCATAAGCACCTGGCTGCCTTTCAGATGAAGCAGGATGACAGATTTAAGCATGAGGGCACAAAGATAACTTGTGCTTGAATTACCTGGTGCCAGCAAGCCCTGAAGAACCTGGGATCTGAGAAAACAATCAATGTCACTGCAGTCAAGAGTTTCCCTTATTGACAAAAAGCTCCTCTTTCTTTTCTGATCAAACTAAAACTCATCATCATTTGTAGTTTGTCTGACATGCTAAAGCAAACCCATTTTCACAGAAGACAACATTTGAGCGGACTCTGAACTGACTGCACCCACATTACACACAAGGAAGTCTCCCAGTACGACTTGTGAGCCTCCTGTAACCAGTTTAATAAAATTCCCAGCAAGCCAGCTGGAATTACACCACCCTTTGAGTAGTTCTGCAGGAAATTCTATGGCCATTACTTTATGCCGACCCAAAAGCCAATCTATTTGTACACATCCGGACACAGTTACGCCTTTCAGCACAGATCCCAGGAGCACATCAGAAATCAAATGACAAATAACTTCTTTTCCTCCTCTTTCTTGCTGAGTCTGCAAAACTTTCATGAAAACTTGTCTATAGCTTCTCTATGAAATCCATACCTTTGAATTGAAGAAATATTCTATTTTTCTTAACCCGTTTTGCTTTGCTTCTCCTCTGGAACAGCTTGCCCACCCAAAGAGTTGGATGCCTTTTATGAAGGGGGTCTTAATTTGAAAAGTCTCTTCATTAAACCACCCCTCCCATCTGGTAATTATAAATGCAAGAAAATGACTTTCAGAGCAGCCCCTTCATCTGTCTCAGCCCCAAGGCAAATCTTTCACTTCCTCATTCTTCCCTCCTCATCTTCACCCCACAACCACCACTACTAACAGTCAGCTTCTTTGTGAAGCCCCCCAAGCAGGGAAGAACCAGAGCAGCAGAGCTGGTGCACAGAAGCCGCCTAAAACTAGTGAGCTGCTAGAGATGCCAAGTGAGCTTTCCAGCTTTAAAAATGAATTTTAAAAACCACTGCTGATTAGTGACAATGCCTGCAAGCTCAGTGCTCGGTATGCTCAGGCACAACAGCTGCAGATGAGGCTCCTCAGGTCCTCGTGCTGTTTGGAGCCACATCAGGCCGATGACAGGAATTTGTGCAAGTGTTCATAAACGAATATTTCAAATCTCACCAGTTCAAAACACCTTTAGGAAGAGCTCATTCTGATTTCATTTGACTACGCCATCATTAAAATGATGGACCAGGAAAAGTGAGCGAATAAATTCAGAAATTTTCATGCAAAACACAGTTGTCTGTTAAAGTGCAGTTGCGAAGGAAATTATCACCCGGGCAAAGTAGTGCTTTTGCCACTTGTTTGTTTCTGGTGAGCTAAAATATCCTAAGCAAGCAGAAAATGCAAGCTCTTTGCCTCTACCAGCATCCCAGTTGCTGGCATAGAGATATAAAACAAAACACTCTGAACAGCTTCATATGGCACTGAGTGCCCAATGAACATTTTGAATTATATAGTTACATAAGACTTTTACTTGTAAGAGCTTTACAGACGACAGCTAAGCTCTATCTCTCATTTCCTCTCCTAGTTAGAAAAGACTATTTCCTCTCAAAAGCCCTGGTACATAAAGCAGATCTTTGAGATACCTTTTCTTTTAAGAGAATCATGTTTTATACAAGTTCCACTTCCACAGCATTGCTAACATCAGTAAATTTTCTAGGACTGTCTGGCCTATTGTCACAATATGCAGAGAACAGCACTATTGTATACCCAGTGCTCCAACAGGCTAAGATGGAATCCCGTGCATCTTCAGTGTTAAGTAAGGATCTAGTCAAGCCAAGACTTGGAATTGGCATTACTAAAGAAAATCTAAAATCTTAGGAACAATATTCCCTGTATTCTAGGCTCAGGCACAGTGGACACAGGCACTTATTGTTTGGGTGGTGCTTTAAATGTCTAGTGCATCAGAAAACCTGACAGTTCCTTCACAAAATCCAGAAATTATATTTCTGCAGCACTGCTCACATTTACTAAGTGTTGGTAATATGTAAATTATTTCACTGAAATGAAACTAGATAATTCCGCTTCATTGATCATACCTGAAGAACACCACAATTACTTACAAGACACACAAATTAATCCCCAAAGGCTACAACTCCAGAATTTAAATATGAGAGGCAGGAAGTTGTCATGGGTCAAAGATCAAAAAATAAAATCCAACATCTTTGTACAGAAACCCACTGGACCCCCTACTTTACTCAGGTAATTTGTGCTTTCTACACAATATCCACCTGTTTCTTCTTTGAGATCACAGGGTTGGGAATGTGGCACAAGGCGACCTACAAAACTATGAGAATGATGGTTTGGTTTCAGCTAGGGAGATTAAATACTGATCCTTCTTTTAAAAAAAGAAGTTTTGAGGTAAACAGCAAATGCAATGGTATTGGCTTGGCCCAAAATGACAGGAGGTGTAACAGTTCCCATTTTCTTGAGTCAAATTATTAAATACCTGCTCAAAAGCATACTTTGAGATCCCACCAAGATTTTGGTTTCTTTCAAACTCGAATATTATTTGATTTGACCACTTATTATACATACATGTCAAAGTATGTTTTTCTCTTTCTTCTTCCACCTCCCATTTTGTAAAAAGCAACAAAGTTCATTGTCTTATTTTGCCAAAATAACATCCCCTCAAAGCACAAACATGAGAGGAAATACAATTCCCTCCCTTTCTGCTTCATCAGTCACACCTACTTGACACACTACTCTGTAGTCCACAGCTCATCACGGATCACCTTTAAGTTTGGATATGGCTTACAAGAGAGACTAAACACTAGCTAATCTGTAACCAGAAGAAAACAGTGCAATAATTAAAAGTCAATCTAGGGATCAAACCCAAAATCTAATATTTCTTTGTTCTTGAAGGAAATTCCAAGTATGACAAAACGTGAGAGGGGTATGCATTGCAATTTTGCAAGACACCTCGAAGTGTTACCAGTTATAGCACCTAATCTGTTTCACCATGCTTTTGCTGCATACATGCTCAAGTGCACCCAGACTGTTTTGGTGAGAAAGGCACCCTCTTTGTGCTATTTCAATTCATAATAATTATTCTTAATAATTATTCTCTTTCCAAACTGAGAAGTAAGGGGAACTAGAAGCATGCCACACAACCATATTATAGCCTAAATTTGTATTAAGCACAAAATGGGCTTAGAGACAAAGCAGCAACAGCACCAGGTGTACCTACTACCCAAATGTGTAATTAACCCCATGCGTATGGCATGCTTTTACTATTGCAACAACAATATTGCTCTCTTCTTTTCAGGATGTTCTGAAGGAAGCCAAGTCTACTGGTAAACCCTTTTCTGTTGTTGCAGGATAGTTTCAGACTGCTAGGAACCACACTTAAATATTGCCAAAACTGCAGCATTGTTAACTCCCTAATACTGCAGATCATACTCAGTATACAGAATAAAAATACTTCCAAGGCATTAGATGTACTTAGTCACCTACAAGCAGCAGATTTTGCAAAAAGCGAAGATTTTTTTAAATAGAGAAATAGTAGATAAAGACTGAGCAGCAGAGAATGCTCCCCTGGCCAGGACTCAAGTGATAAGAAGGGAAGTGACCCAGATGTGTCTCACTCAGTACTTTAGCAAGCAAGCCTCTATGGAATAACAGGAACATTACATTTTGCTAACTGCATTTTAGTAAGATTTAATGCTCTGAGAAAATTATTACAGGAATTTTGCTTTCTAAATACTAAAGCTTTGCCAAGAAGCGGAAGTCTTCCAAATGGAGAAAATGGAAAGATCAACTCTGCCACATGCAAACTAAAGGGCTCATCTTCAGTGAGTCTTGAAAATTAATCATACCTAATGCAATCACTTAGCTTAAACACATACGCTGAAGTGGACATGTTTCAGAAAATTAAACCAAAGCTCTGTCTCCACTGAAACCACCTGTTTTTGACTCTTCCTCCTCAGAAAAGTATGTATCTCAAAGCAGGCCCCAAAGCTTTAACTGAAAAGTCAACACACACAGGACCAGCTGTGTGATTATGAATACCTGGCAATTCTACTACACAGAACACTATTTTTCTGTTATTTTGGAAGCACGGTAAGATTTTAAACATTGAGTGATTTTGCTCTGTTCAAAAAACAAAACCCAAACACTTTTATAAAGCAGCAAAGTAGTAAAATCTAATTGCTTATTGTACGTATCTATTCTGGAGATAAATTATAGCTGTGCTAACAATTGTGAGGTTTCAGAGAATGGGCTGGGTTGGAAGAGATCTTCAAAGATCATCTGGTTTCAATCACACTGCTGTAGGCAGGGACACCTTCTACTGGACCAGGCTTCTCAAGGCCCCATCCAACCTGGCCTTGAACACTTCCAGGGTGGTGCATCCGTTCACAACTTCTCTGGGCAACCAGTTGGAGTGTCTCAACATCCCAACTGTAAAAAAAAATTTCTTCTATATGCCCAATCCAAGCCTACCCTCTTTCAGCTTAAAACTGGTGTGCCCCTTGTCCTGTCATTGCAGGCCCTGCTAGGAAGGTCTTTTTTGACTTTCGGCATTTCAACAACGTGGAGGATGGCAAGAATAACTTTGAAAAGACAATATATTAATTTATGGTACTATTACACAAGTACAATTTTTCAATTTTAAGTATACATCCATAAACTAATGTTTTGAAAGGGAATGTGTGAGTGTGAGAGAGAAAGAAGGGCTAACTGTTCACTAAGAGGCTTGTTTAGAGCTACGTTCTAGTTTTCAGTTGTAACATTTTCTTGTAAACTTCCCAGTATTTGGGACTCTGATTACAGATTACTCATAAAGAAGAGGTTGCTGAATTCATAACCCAACTGGCTGCCCCACCTTACCACACAGATTACAGAGTTTTTAATGAAAAGCTCCTGAAGCACTGTGGCTTACTAATGCCATGAAAAGATAAAACACATCATACCTCTCTAAAGCACTGCAAATATGAACTACTTCAGGTAGTTCAGAGGCAGGACATGGACACAATTCAGTATCTCCCATAGGCAGCTTCAGAATCATTTTGTGCAATACAGTCAGCCTCGCTGAGACCTCTCCTTCACTTACATTTTCTCCTCTCTGCTGACTGTAGGCACAAAAAACACTCCATACAAAGCTCAGGAGGAAGAGGAAAGAACAGTGCCAGGGAATGGGACAACCCTTCTGCCCACTCTGAGCAGAATGTTCCGAAAAGTCTCCAGAAAGGAATGATCTCTGGCACACTGAACATGCCCACAAGAGGTGGTGGCAATCAACAGATGAGAATCAAGCCTTGGCAGTTAACAAAACCCCTGCTCACTTATTTCTCAGTGATCAAATACAAATGAAAACCCTCTATTTTAAACTTGGAAATTTACACAAGTAGTCCTGGCATGGTTACATATGCACCACCATGATTTGACACAAAACACTCCCTAGTTCTATATTCACTGTCTCCTACAGTAATCAGTGGTTTCCTAAATCCACCCCTCCCCTCTCAGGGATGCAGATGAGGATGCACATAAAGAACAAAACTTACTCAGGCTGATTATTCCACTCTTCCCGTCTGGTAATCCTCATCTTTCTTAAACCTTTCATTCATTCCTCCTAAGCAGCATGCCGTTTAGTATAATGCCTGGTAGCATCAAGCACTGCTTGAGAAGCAGAGCACTCAGACTCACGTGTTGATAATTAGTAACACTAATGAAAGATTAGTAAGAAGATCCACCCTTTAGTTAGAAGACCCACCCTTTACATACCTGTTTTATTTAAATCTGACATTTCAAAAGCAACAGTATTGGAATGTTAGATGCCAGTCCATGGGCTTGGTGCTCTCTGTTCCTCTGCAATAGTCACGCATACCACAAGCAGAAAACAGAACTGGGAATGTAGATTCAGCCACCAGAATAAGGACGTAGTTTTTGCTTGTCCCTGTTCCACAAAACATGCTTTCATTTTGCAATGCACTGTGGCTGCACTATTAACAGCAAATAATATCTCTACTATTTCATTATATCTTAACAGAAACAACATTTCTATAGAAAGCTCTGACTGAAGGAATTAAAGAAATAATTCATTTTAGATCAACCCGCCTATACTAACAACTAGGGGATGCCAAATTGTATCTTGTGAAAGAAATGTTGCTTTTTCTCTACCTCCAATAGGGATCAGGAGAAATTATGTATCCAATATTCACACAAAATTGAAAATTGAAACACAGTGTAAAGCAGCAGCAGGACAGCTCTCTGCAACAGCAAATTCTCCCTGTAAGCTTTAGCAGCTGTTCTGATCACCATAATCACAGCATGAATGAATTCTGAGCAAAGTACTTTCCATGTAAAATACGGGAATAGAGGCTGTGGATACATAGGGTGTACTGAGAGATACATCTGCAAATAAAATGATACACTGCAAATTTACACAAGGACAGAACACACACACCCCAATAAATTATATTTATACACGAATGCACACAAGCAGAATACAACTTTCACCTTTGTACTAAAACACACCCCATTTTCCTCAGTAGAATAACGTTATCTGGCAAAGTTCCTGCCGGACCTGCAATCAAGCAACTAAGAAAATTTGAAATACTAGACACACCTGTGCATTTCTTCAGAAGCAGCCACAATTCAGCAATATCTTTGTAGAGCAAGGAGATCAGGCTTAAGGTCATGTTGTTTCTAATCGATTTAGAGCAAAATAGTTCCATGGACAGTGACCTATTTATCTGTGAGCTCATCCTCAGTGCAAAATGAGAGCGCAAAACTCCATCTTTCACTCGAAGCCAAGCCACTGGGGGCACAATGCCTTTCTTCAAATTACATGCAGAGTAAGTGTGCCTGTCAGCAGGCTCAGGGGTCCTCCGAAGGGACTGCTGGCTGCTGGCTACCACTTCATCTTCCTGCATAAAGCCCTGGCACGCATTAGACACAAGCTGTTTGCTTTGAATATGAACACATGCACTGTTCAAACATTATCAGAGTAAGAATGCATTAAAAAATTAATCCTAAGTGTGCCTTGTCAAAAAAAAAACAAAACTTGCTTTAAAAGCTCTAGTTTTAACAAACAACGGTAAATCTAGCATTATCATCTTTTTCTACCACCTACCCCCTACTCCACACAGGGAAATGAACTGCCCAAGGGACAAACGCCCTTTTTCCAATGAACCTTTGGCTAGAAAGATCCCCAGAAATACAGCCAGCTTTTCCTGTTTGTAGGGGAATGCTCATCCATCTGTTTTTGGTGGAACCGAACTGGGGTGTTTTCCTTGGTGGGAAACCCATCGAACACCTGTTCCCTATGAAGGAACCTGCCCAAAGCAGCAGGAGCTGACAAAAAGGCATTCTACTAATGTGACTTTGCAAGTGGAAATACACTGAAATCTTATGAACAAGACAGTGGAAAATAAGGCAACAAATGACAAAATAAACTAGAACAGAAGTATTTCATATGATATTTCAGACTGAAATGCTGAGGGGACTTGCTTTACCTGATCCTTTAAAATAATTGCCCAGTGACAGACTAGTTAATTAATACACTTGAGATTAGTTATCAGCCATTCAGACTCACTAATGCAAAGAGTGAGCCAAGGAGCACAAGTGACAGCAACAGCCATATGAAAACAAATGGATTGTTTTTCTTCACTTCACAGTGTTATAAGAGTCCTCTCCCAACAAGAGAGGTCAAGGAAAGAGGACAGCGAGGATAAAAAGCTTGAATTGATGGTTACAGCTGTTCACAAAATCCCATTTGCAGATGGGAAAAAGCTCCATTTCTGCATCAGCACTCTCAGCCATCAACCAATCCCATAAAAGCAAACCAAAACAAACCCAGATCACTCAAAGACCACACTAGAGGTTATTTTCTGAAGCGCCCCACATCTGTGTTCCCACCACTCATCTGCCATGGGTCAGGAACTGTTGATACTCCACACCACTCAGATGTATTCTAACAAATCTACCATCTATACAAGCAGTTCTACCCAGTGTATGACTAGTACGTGACCTGAAGACTATAATCTTAGTAATTTATTTTAAATTCTGCTAACTCATTTTGAGGTCGTTATGTTTTGTAGTAAGCCAAAACACAAGAGTTTTCTAAGCAATATCAGATGTTTTTAAATAAAGGTAGATTTAAAAGAAGAGACACTCCTTAGAAATATTTTACTTAACTATTCTGTATTTTATGAGCTATTAGCACATTAGATTGTACAGAGAGTTAAAAATTAGTGAATGAGTCTTCACACCACTCCCACAAGTCATGTAAATACTCTCACATGTGAAAGCTGAGATGGAGCAGGTGACCTCTCTTAGATCAGGTAACAGCATCTGTTGAGCTGCCAGACACAGGATCTATGTCTCGGCTCTGAGCCCAGACTCCCTCCTTTCCAGGACAGCCACCCAACCCGCTGGGTGGAGCGTGCTCCCAGATCAGTATCATGGCTTGTACTCCTCAGACAAAGATCACAACTCACAGCATTTTTATTTCTGGCTGTTGCACTACAGCACGGCTCCAGGAAGGACAGATACCTTATGGAAGTACACACACAGATATTAACTTCTTACTTAACAGCACCAAGGTGGTATCAAACAGTCCACTGCAGAAAGACCACTGCAATATGCTTGGCTGACCAGATACTTCTGTCAGTAGTGGCATGGGCTTGCTGTCATCTACAGCACAGCATGCAGAAAACATAGCCCTCACTACCTGATTGATAATAAATGATGATAAAGCAGACATAGGAACACTTTCTAAACATCCATAGAGAGGGAGAGGAAGTTTTACAGCCTTCCTTCAGAGATTAAAACCATGCAAAAGAGGAGCTACACCCTTCTCCACATAGGAATTACTCCCACCTAGATCCACACAATAAGATCCAGGAACCCAGCTGGCTACTTCCTTAAGAAAAAAGAAAGAAACACCCAAAAAACCCTCCATTAATGTAAAAGAGGGAAAACAACGATGGGTAACATGTTGGTTGTGCTTGTTCTCATGGTCGAGACAGAGAGGAACTATAAATCCTTGTATTAATCAACACTGATTGCTCAAGTCCCTTCATGTTGTACCCAATGTGGACAACCAAATTTTAACAGGTTTCTGCCTTCAGATTTCACAGCAGAGAAAACAGTGAAATCAGTCATTCAGGTGAAAACCTAGTACTAGTTTAAAACCAATTTACTTTCTTGGATGAGCACGACAGATACATCCATGAAACAGTCATCCTCCAGGTTCCCACCTAGATTACTCCTTCCTAAATCTCCAAACTCCACGGTTACATATATTGCAGAATCATGAAATGGCCTGGGTTGGAAGGGACCTAAAAGATCATTTAGTTCCAATCCCTGTGCCATGGGACACTTTTCAGCTAGGTTGTTCAGAGCTCCATCCAGCCTGGCCTTGAACACTTCCAGGGATGAGTTTTTTCCAGATCGATCAAGATGTAATAATGTCTGTGGCAAAGAGCATCAAAATAAAGCACTGTATGTTCCAACCCTGTTACCTTTCAATCTTGACCAACAAGGCACACCTTCGCCTTCCACTTTTGGGGACCTGTGTCTTTAGACTTAGCAACACACGTGAAGAAAAAGAACATACAGAGGGCTCAGTGTTTGCTGTGGAGGAGCCTTGGAACCTGCCTCCCACTCCGCTGGAGGGACACAGAGTGTCTCTATGGAACTTGGTCTCAGATGCCTGGTTAAAACTTGTTCAGGCAAAGTTGATTTTTTTTCCCTAACAGGTCCATTCTGCACAGAAAGCTGGGCTGATGATTACTATGGGTTCCTGGGAAACACCCTTCCAGTAAAGAAGGTTCCAGCCAGTAACCAAATGGCTTTTTGTGTTAGCACTCTATTACGGACTGTGTGTGTAGGGGAAATGTTTGCTCTATGATTATAATACCTGAATTCCTTGCTGTGCATTTCAGAGAAGAGCAGAAAAAAAGAGCAAAAGCATTGAAGCATGAAACCTTCCCCTGGCCTTCATGATCCAGCTTAAAATAGAACCAGAAAGGAAAACTGTGCTATGTGGGTATGCATGCTAGTAAGAAGACTTTAGAGCAAATTTAAGCCCCATTAAAATACACAGAAGCAAGAGCCCTCCTGAGAAAATCTTGGTGGGCACAAGAGTGTGTATTTATAAATGCAAAGAAATTAATTTCAACTCCACTCAAGCTCAGCAATCAGGTTAATCCTCCCTCCCACCTCAGCATGGGATGTGAGTGACAGGCTCCAGCCTGCAGAACGGAGGAAAACACTGTGGGAGAAGCTGTTAAAGGATGGATGCAAAGTCAATTGAGGTTAAAGACTGTGTTATCCTAGTTTTATGAAACCCAGAAAAGGTAGCTATGACTATGGCTTAAAAATACAAGATACTGTACCTGCTTTACAAAGCATGGGCAAATGTGCAGCATAAGGGTGGCAATGTTCATGGTAAAGGATATTAAAGTCTGGCAAGTTCAACATTAAAATATAATTATTAAGCATATTTTTCCTTCAGGGGTGCTGTACTTAGCAAAAAGCACAGCAATACAATAATGTGGCATTCAGCATGACAAGAGCTATCTTTATAGGATCATCCTTAGTATAATGCAAAAGTATATACTCTCTCAAAAAAAAACCCCTAGCAAAATATGCCAAACTCACACCTGTAGCTGCAGAATTTATAAATTTGTGGAGTTTGGAAGACATGGAGCAATTTGATACATAATCTGTTGGCTTCTAGTTTAGCATACTGGACTATTTAAAAGCTCCACTCATTTTCTTCTTCTAATCCTTCCTGATGTTTTATTCAAAGAATGGATGCCAAAGAGGTTTCATTCTTTTTGAAGTCACCAAGCACTCAAGATTTAAAATTCTGTCTGGTGTACATCAAAATATTCCAAGGATTAAAATTAATTTATACACTCATTATACATACATACACACAAACATACATGTTTGTATAAATCCAATCTACTAAGCAGGTTGTTAAAACTTCACACAGCAACAAAACTAATCTATTTTGAAACTGCTTTGGCAATTTTCAGCTTGGATGCTAAGTCATCAAAAAAGGTCCCTGCATGATATCCAACTTAAATTTAAGCAAGTACAACCAATCAAAAATCATGGTCAGGAAACAACAATAAAAACCCAAATTAAAACTTCCATCCATGAAGAAATATACTCTTTCCACTGAAAATGAACATGCTGATAAACACAAATAGTTTCTGGAGCACTTAAAAGAAAAAGATGCTGTTCAATCAAAAGGCCGAACTGTGTACGATCTTTCAAAAAGATAATACCTGGAAAAAACACAAGGAAAGCTGCTGAGAAATTAAATCTTAAAAGTACACTCTACACCATAAGACAATGATAAAGATCAAAGGTTTGAGGATTACACATCCTTCACACCAGGTATCTAAGAAGTAAAACAAAAGGCAAAAGAACATGCCAGTAATTTTTAAGGCAGAGTTACACCGTATCAAGGATGGTTCTTCTCTGGTCTCATGACTACTCTGAGGGGCTTTCCCTAATGCTATGACAGAAGCCTGGCCACTGAATGCAGTTATCGCACATCTGTTTCAATTTCTAATTTAAAAATGACATCTTTCTGGTGTTCTGGGAACTGAATTTTAATCAGTTTATACTTTTTTGTTTACATCTCCTTTTTAAACAAGCTCCCCAACAAGTCTTTAATCATAGGCCTCTCCTTGGCTGTGCTGCAGGGTTTACCAAGGTTTCTTGTTTCAAAGAGACACAAAAACTGGACTTTTTTCAGGATTAATTTAATCACACAGGAGTTAGTTAGTAAGTAGGCACTTTATCCTGCAGTATTCAGTGACAGTTCCCTCTGTCCACAGCTGCAAGGCCAACAAAGAAATGGATGTGACCTTTTTAACTCCACAAACAGCAGCAGTACTCAGAACAGCAGTGCCTACACAGAGATACTGCTATTCAGACTGCACTGGTGTGAGGAAAAGAGGACTTCTGGCTTGGGGCTCAAGGTTTCTGCAGTGGTTTTCAAAATTCAGAGGTGGGAGACTGCAGTCTGATGACAACTGAAAACTGTAATTAAAGCTGGAAACCAAATGACTGCTGAGCTTGGATAGAAGGCAGGACTAAAATTTGGAAAAATCAAGAGGAAGAGATCCATTTTTATACTGGCAGTGGAACTAAAGGAGCAAATGAAGTAGGAGAAAAG
This sequence comes from Cyanoderma ruficeps, assembly GCA_008694505.1. Taxonomy (NCBI): domain Eukaryota; kingdom Metazoa; phylum Chordata; class Aves; order Passeriformes; family Timaliidae; genus Cyanoderma; species Cyanoderma ruficeps. Next base: position 26,023,448 of record VZDJ01007754.1, read on the forward strand.
GTGGATGTGGAGTTCAGTGGCAGCAGAAAGGAGAGCTCAACAGTGAATAATTCCAACAGAAACACATGATGAAAGCAGTACAGGAATTAAAATTAGGAAAGGAAAAACAGGTTTATTATGTATTCTGAAACATACATATTAGTAAGAATATTAATTCAGTAAGCAAGGAAAACTAACAAAGACCATTACAACCAATGAAATGTTGTGCCACAATCACAAATACATTTATAGCCAAAGTATAAAATAGAACTTTGTCAGCAGTAGGAAGCCCTTTTTATGACTCTTAAAGTACACAGAATCTTTTTTTTTTTTTTTTTTTCCAGATGAACAAGATACTCGGGAAGCAGAAAAACTTTCAGGTCAAAAGTTGTGGGAGAACCGGTTCCAAAGAAAATATCATATGCTCCTGTAATACTGATGAACACAGATAAAGGCTACAAAACTATTTATTACAAAGGAAGGAAAGGAAAATTTGCAGAAATCATCATTTCCAAAAATCCATAAAGAGCAAACAGGACCGAGAGCCAAGAAGAGAGACTTGCTTCTGATCTGAGGCAAAAATAAGAGCTAAAAAAATATTCATTCCACCACATCTCTTAAATAATCAGTTGGGGTGGGTTTGGACAAGTTAGTTTTGATATTTCAGTACTGAAGGATTACTCATAGCTTCAAATGGAATAAAAAAAACCTGTTATGAGATCATATCATTACTTGTCACCCTAGATTGGCAACTATAAGCAAAATTCTTCAGGATGGGCCATCAACCTGAAGTCCTTCTTACAGAGTATATATCTGACCCACACTGTTTTGAGATTACACCTGAAAATGGTAAAATCTACATAACTGACAGGATAAAAATGCCACTGTCTTCTTACTTATCAAGGCAGTTTTGATTTTGACTCATGATTTGGAATTTTTGTGGCCTAGGCATGCACACTGTAGCAAGCTGTCTGAGGCTGTGCAACCCACAAAGTCCCCACGCATGGGAGAAGTGTGAAAAAAAATGCAAGCAAATGCACTGAGCAATCCTCAAAGGTCACCATTCCCCCCACTTAAATATTTCCAAAACTCTATCTCAATTTCTCCCATTGCCAATTCTTTCATCCTCTTTCAAACTCCACAGTTTCCTCAAGACAAGAAGACAATATCAGCAAAAGACAATACCATTTCCCACTGATCAAAAAGGAAAGAAGCAGAAAACAGACTGACCTCTTCTGGAGAGGCAACCAGGAGAACTTCTTTAGGTTCTGAACAGAAATTCACCTCCTTTAGAGAAAGTCTCACTACAATGAGAGAACAAAATACCTTATCCCTTGTACTTAGCAGCATGATATTCTTGGTTAAATTTAGCCAGTGGAAAAGAGGTAAAGCTCACAGGAGCTGCTTTCTGTGGAAAGACATGACATAAATCACACCTGACCTTTTTATTTTGGAGATGCAGGCCTTTAAAGAAACTACTAACATACTACTTAAAAAGGTAGTGATTCCTTTCATGAGCCATTTCTATAAAATAAGTTTAAAAAATACAAGCCTGCAAAGAGCTGTTGTAACACCTCAAACAACTGCAGCACAGCAGCTGTAACATGTCCTGTTTCCAGTCTCTGGGATCCAAACAGGAAGCCCATGCCCTTACCTGATTGAAAAAGCAGCCAGTCCCTGCGATTTTAATCAACCTAAAGCAACAGACATTCTCCTTCTTTTCCAGTTTCCTGGGATGCTTCCTGGCCCATTCAGGAAAGCAGCGTGGAGGACAAGCTTTTTAACAGCAGCATTACCTTCATTTTCCACATTACAGCCTGCCACCCGCCCTGTTACTGCATTTACTTTTGGCCCAGGTGTGACAGCCCAGGCCGGCCTGTGGTGTGAAACAACAAAACCCCGCCTCTGCCAAGGGTGGTTTGAGTGTCAGCCTCTCATCAGGCAGGATTTTTCAGCGCACCTTAAACACCTTCATACTATTTTCAGATGAGCAACAACAGAAAGAGATGCACCAGCTATGTAAGGGATGTAATTATGCAAAGTTATATAAACTTGGTAGCCAACCATGTCAACCTCCCAACCTCCACCAATTAGAATGTCACGATTAACAGAAGGCAATGCTTCTGGGGTCCCCTGCATCTGCAGTTCTGGAAAAATGCCTCAACCCCAAGAGGCTTTTGAAACAGTTTTGTGTTTCTTCTCCTTTTCATAAGGAGAATGAAGATGTAAAAAAAGATGAAACAAAGGCCAAAGAGCAAATTCCACCTGTTCTGACACATGCAGCAGCTGAACTAATGCCCATGAATCTCACAAGAGTAAGACACAACAGAGACCCAACTCCCAGCCATTCTTTCTGCTCTTCCTCTTGTTGACTCTGAAAAACAATGCATTTATTTTCCACCAGCTCCTGCCTTACCAAGTGCGTACCTGATTAGTTCAACATAATTTGAACTGAACTCTTACCCCGTATTTGCACTAAGCGAAAAAGCACAAGGCAAGTGGATCAAAGGTGAAGACACTCTTTGTAGTTCCCTGCACTATGGTGGCAGCAAATGAGGACTCTTCAGTTCAGGTCTCGTCCTACAGACCATTTTCTGACATATTCAACAGTGTCTTTTTAACATGAGAGATTTTATGTCCATTGCCAAAAGCCTCCATCTCTCTGTGCTCAAACACAGCACGTCCTGCAACAACTTCTGTTTGCAGCCCCACACGACAGCAGTTCAGCCGATGCTGCTCACAGACACCTTTCCAGGACACCAAATGCTCAATAGCAAGGATAACAAATGCAGATACCCATCCAATTCAAAGTATCAGCAAAGAGCCAAATATACTCCTCAGACAAACAGAACAGCAAAGCAATGTTAAGAGTATTACAAGCAGCCCCACTTCCCAATAAGGATTTATTTGCTGAACTATAGTTTTGAGGGAAGTTTCAGGGCAAGAAATTGAATTTTTGTTTAAGAAATATCTTGTACACACTTCTTCAGAGCTTTTAGGAGAGTAAGCTATAAGCTCTCAAATATTCCATTATTTCCCCATTCTGAGTCTCTGGAAATCAGTTCTAAGGATTTTTTTCTTCAATGGAATTTCTTCTCCTGTGCTACGAACAAATTTGAAATGGCTTACATATAACACACATTCGAGTCCCTGCTGCTACTTGCATATAATTCCTTAGGGCACAAAAAACCAATGCACATCTTATTTTTAACAGCCCTATTTTATTAACTATTGAAGAAAACAGCAGCTCAGCTTTGAAAAGGTAACAACATGTAAGTACTTTAGTCTCCACAAACCAACAACAAAAAGCCTTGACTTCACTGAGCTTATTTCATGTTTTCTTCTTCAGGCAAGCAGAAAGAAGCTTCTCGTACCTGAAAGAAGCTTATTTCATTGTACATTGTACCTGTACAATGAAAGAAGCTCTCAGTGTACCTCTCATTCATGCCACATTGGGCAGCCCTGTTATGAGCTTGCCAAAAGCACTTGCACCTGCCTGGCACCTCCTGGCAGCTGAGTGGTATTCAGCTTCAGCCAGTCCTGCTGGGGTCAATTCACAGGCATTAAAGGTTCACAGGTGCAGCCACCAGCAGTTGGCTGATAAAAAGCTTGTGCAAATACCCCTCTTGCAAGGAGGTCTTAGATCAAGCACTGTGCTATGAACCAGTAACCAAAGTGTTTCCTGAAGCCTCAATGCTGAGAAATAGACCTAATGCAAGCCTGTTCCCATCTGTGGCAGCAGTTCCACTGAAGTTACTGCCTCCCATGAAACAGCAGAGATTGGCAGCTCATCAGTATATTTCTGGTGTACTTCACAATTTGGCATACTGCAACTCAAAGCCTACTTTGTCATGTTTTCTCTGGTTTCATATTATTATTTTATACCACAGTGTCTCCCCTCACTGGCTTAACTGTCTGCACTGTGCTCTAAAACGTGTCTCCTCTCCCTGAAGCACTGATGCCTTTTGCAGGTTACAAGAGCAACCTCTGTTTTTTCCTTTCTAAAACAAACATGGTCACATAGAGGAAATTGTTTTAAAATATTTAAACTATTTAAGAGTGAACAAGCCCATTGTTTGCAGAGGAGACTTCAGGGCAGCAGCACGCTACCGTGACTACGCTATAGAGCATCCACAAAAATCCTGTGGACCACAAGGGTTTGAGACTGGCATGTGCTGGGACAGGGAGAGGGGAAAGAGCATTCTCATTGTTTAAATGTAAACAAAAATAATAATAGGGTTGTGTAACCGAGAAAAGGAAGCAAACTAATGTGGAAAACAGTTGTTATTACTATGTTTATGACTGCTTGTTCCCAGAAAAATATTCTGGGTTACTTGTAATGCTGAAGGGGATAAACTGAGGTGACTTGAAGCTGGGCAAATGGCTGAAACCCCATCTGATAAGATGGACTTAGGAATACCTTTTCTCTTTTTTTCACTGGAAGCATGCCAGACCAGAAAACACTGAATCAAGGATCCATAGCTCTTGTGACTGTAAGACTTTTATCTTCAAACCTTCAGATGAATTCCAGTTGTTTAGGGATTGAACACTGCCAAATGGTGACTTAGACACTTTCAGGGAGAAAGCTGTTACCTGAGTCCAAGCACATGATCCCCAAAACATCCTCTGGATGCCTCAAAACCTAAAGTTCATTACAGATTTTTCCAACACACTCAAGTTCTCTGCATACAGTCTGATCTGTATTTAGAAAACTGAATATAGAAAGAAACTTCAAGGGCTGGGCCAAAGACTCAAGTCCTTCTTTTGGCAAAGGCAAAGAAACAGGCTTTACTGGGAGCCACTAAGACAATTCTTATGTTTTTAGGCTTTAATATTAAAGGTAGATACCAGCAAACCTCCTATTAAAGGAGCATGTAGCAGCAGAAGTTGGTTTTGTGCTGAATTGGAGGTGCACATTACTCATAGCTGGGAGCATGCTAACCAGCTTAGAACATGCCAAAAACTTGGAATCTTGAGGTTTTTTCTGAAAGAATTGAGCCCTAAAATAACTCTCTAAAGGCAAATGACAACATCTGCAAAAAATATTATTACAACTTACCTTGTAGACAAAGAACATAATTTTCAATAGCTGGAAGTCAAAAAAAAAAAAATCAGAGAAAAAACCAAGGTCAAATGCTATCAACCAAAAGGGGAAAAGTTTACACTGAAAGTAGCAGACACCACCTGTACTTGCACCTGAAGTCCTTAAACAGCCTTTGATAGCCATCATGGCAGATGACACAAATAAATCATTACCTGTGCCCCACATGCACACCAAGTTAAAATGTCTGAAGACACTACTAGAGATTTGGATGGTAGAAGCTAGAGAGCTTGAAAGAAGACTTGAAGGAGAACTGTGTTCTCTTCAGAAGGACGTTTTGAGTTTGTGTTTCAAAAATGAAGCTATAACAAACAGCATTAGAAAGGTAAAGTTTCTGTAATATAAAAGGATAGCAGCAACATCCTGATTTCTCCATTTCACATACTACCACTCTTTAAAAATAGCTGATGGATCCTTATCCACTTTCTCATAAACCTTTGGAATCTACCAAAGATGGCAAGAATTATCTAAGTGTTTGGCTAAAGCAGAGAAAATGTTTATTTTTTAATCACGATGTCTTAGTAATAAGAGAGTATTCTGCTCCACAGACTCACAGCATGAAACAAGTTGCTTGTGTTTCATGCAAGAAGATGAAAACAAAGGCAATATATATTGCATCTTTCCTTCAAATAAAAGCTTGTAAAGCAAGTAGCTCCTTCCCCAAAAGCCAGAAGACACAGATAAATCAGTTCTTCCATTAGGTCTCTGCCACAGAATCATATAAACTGTATGTCACATACTTCTAAAGCTACTTCTCAGAGAAATAAATCAAGAGAGGGAATCATTCAGAGAACTACTCATCACTAACACAACAAAGCAACTATGTTAAGCTTGTCCATCTGAAACTCCTAAAGATTCTCAGAATATAGCCCTCTCCAGATTTAGACTACTGTGGGTAATACACACATCACAAGAGCTGTTGTAATCCAGGACAACTCTAAGATAAATTTTCATGAGAACTGTACTGGACACATTTTTTAAAAGTGTACCCTTGACTAACTGCTCACACCTGAAATTACAGCTTCACTCCCTCCCAACTGATCCATCGTTATGGTTTGTTAAGTGGACAAATTCCTTACTAAAAGACGATCCCACTGAGCCCTTCAGGATCTTCGTCTAACCTGGTGTCTGGACTCACTTTTTTGTGACCTCTATCTATAAAAGCTCTGGAGTTCACTAGAAACTCTGAAGTTACAAAGATGGGTAAGATGATAATAATTAGATGAGGCTGAGATTCACTGCATACTGTCAACAGTGTAGGTGGAAAAATCTCACATTTTCACCACCTGGGGGGTAAGAAGGGAGAAGAAGCAGTCCCTACAGAAAATTCCCAGGTCCTTCTGTTAGTTCTTTGGCCTTCGTCCAAAAGGAAAGAATGAACTTACTCAACAGCCTGGTCCTTCACCCTGAATTGTGTGGAAGTTGACAAACTCACAGTCAATGACACCAAAGACTGCTGACAGATATTAATGAAGAGTAAGTACATGTGAAAACCAGAGTTGTCAGCAGCCCTTGGCAATTATTTTCAGGAAAAAAACCACCAACCAACAAGACGGCAGAAGGTTTCATGCCATACTCGAGTCCAAGTGCAAGAAACAAACTGAGATGTTGTATCAACTGCTGATTAAAATAAAATCTTTTTTGGGATGTTTTTTAGATCACTGAGCAAGAAATGAAACACACAAAAGTTGCACTGATCTCCGCTTCCTGCTTTGGAAGAAGATGTAATGGCTCCAAAATGAGATAAAATAAATAAGTAAATACAAGAGCTAGCTTTAGTCAGGAAGTGCTGGAAATTTTACAATAAACTTTAATCCTTTTGGCTTAGGTTGCTTCAGCACGAGGCTGTGTTCAGCCTTTTCAGGTAGGCTTAACCTCTGAGGTTAATTTGAAGATCATGTGGGATTTTGTTAAACACTATAAGCATACACAGTAAGAGGAAGTAGTGCAAACCGTCCTATTAAGCACAACTTCAGCAGAACTAAACAGATTGCAACAGCACATGAGATTGGCAACTTCTTGGAAGAACAATGACCAAGATTAAAGGAGTAAATAAAGCTACATCCTGGCTCCAAGACTGGTTCTGCCCAGAGAGTAAATAGCTACTTGTTGACAATTCTCCATCTGGAAAAGCAAAAGTATAAGAAAAGTAAGTCATTTTTTCTCTAAATTATTGAAACTAAATCTCTGAGATTATTGATCAGAGCAACTCTAAGTTGTTCTTTTCCCTACTGCATTATTTTTTTCTCACATATTTTTCAGTGGCCATGAAAGCAGGAAAAATACAAATTCCTACTAGAACACTGCCTATTATGGTATAATGTCACAGATAGCTATCCCCCCTAATTAAATGGGCTTTTCAAATAGCACTAATGGTCAGGAAGACATTTTTCCCCCATTTCAAGAGTCAAAGGCAGAGTCAGATTTCATTTTCTGAGGATTCATTTTACATGTACAGAAGTAATGGAACTATTTTTCACATTTTTTTCCTCCATTCACATGTGCAACCCTTAATGTCTGTCACGCAACAATCACCCTTAGAACAGGTCTGTTCCCTGTAAGAAAAGTCAAAGACAGCTTAAATCTTAGCAAACACGGGAAAAGAGAGGCTGAAGAGGTCCACAAGAGCAGGCTCAGGGAGTTCAGTCAGTGTGGATCTACAGAAGAGGAGCCCAGAGGCACAGCCTTGTATTGCCCCCAGTTCTGTGCGTGTGTCTGCTGTTCATTAGAGAGACTCGTAAAAGTCTTTGTTTTCTTGGAAGAATCATCATCCAGGAGCCTAAAAGTGATGGTCTGTGTAGCAGTATCCCAAAACATATTCCTTCCTTATTATGCACAGAGCTAGGGAAGAAACATTCTTTCCTCTGAATTAAGGCACAAAACATTTGGAAATAGGAACTTTTACAACAGCACAATTCAGAATGTATTAATTTTATTCAAAACACCTTTTTAACACAAAAAAATAGAAAGGACATAATAAGCAATTTCAGGAATCTTGAGTGGGACCAATCTCTCAAATCTGCTGATAATGTCATGCTTTTTAGATATTTCTACTTTCTATCACAGCATGCATCTTAATGTATTGTAAAATACACTTCTCAAATCATGCATTTTCTTCACTTTTACTTTGTAAAACAAAGAATAAACATTTTAAAATTTTAAAAAAAGATGAAAAGAAGTGTTTAAAAAAAGGAAGCTACGGTCTCTCAGATTTATAGGATAGGTCAATACAAACACTTAAATGAAGGAAGAAAAATATTTGCCAGTGTTGCTGAATTGGTATCTGAATAGTAATAACCTCTTTATCAGAAAACATATACTGAACAAATGCCTATTAAATTTTATGATGATGCTCTGAAAATGATTTCAGGGAAGAAACAGTTCACTTTTGACGGATATCCTGCTTGGGACCTTTTCTGTCTTCACAAGGATGTCAGCTCTGACTAGTTTTGCTGATGCACTCACTTTTCACTAAGTAACTTGCCTGAGCCAAATAAATCAATTACGTACATCACAATTATTAAATGGAAAAATGTTTGAGGAATGTTATCTGAAAAAAAAAACCTTATATGAAAATTTAACTCCTAAAATACCTGATGCTTTACTTCCTTTGGAAAAAGGGTTTTGAAGTACAACCCAAATACTACCATTTACCACTCAGACTCTCCAATGGTGTGTTCTCTATGAACAGTGTGTATTTTCAAGAATCAATGAACTAGCAAAGTTTATATTAAGACTCTTGAAGTACATGGAGTACTTTGGTCCATATAAAACATGTTTAAAATACTCCCAAGAGCACAGCCCCAGGCCACACACCTTACACACCCCTGACTTAGCAGACTACACAGGTCTGTTTACGTTTACAAGATCTAGGAGTTATAATAAGTTAAGGCAACTTACCCTGCGCAACAAAGTCCAGCCATGAGCACCATTCTGAGAAAAAATAGTAACTCTTCATTTCTGCTACTGAAATTCCTCTCTGATTCATCATCAGAGAAAAAAGAGGTCCACTTTTCCCTTCCCCTGCTCAGAACAAACTGCCCTGAGAAGGTAAGAGTTTTTGCATTACCTGAACTTTGTTCCATAAATACAACAGGTGGCACAAGATGACTTTACAAATGTATTTCCCCCCACTCATGGCATTGTTCTTGTAATTATCTCTTTAATTATAGTGTTCTCTCCTCGTGACCCCACCCTGAATATTTACAGACTGCTGATACACCCAGTGTCTGATACAGTATATATAAGCATAAGCCCTTAGCATATTTTTCTTCATGTTAGGCTTTAACAAGGCAAAGCAAAACTGTTTTCCATGCAGATATTCACAATGCTATCTGGAACTAGTCATACTGATTGCTCACTCACAGGTACAGTTTATCACCTCTGCTATGGATTCACACCTAACTCTTTTCTCCATCTTTCTGATTGAAAAGGTGCAAGAGTGTTTCAAGCAGGACAGGTCAATCAAAGTCTCAAGCATGGAAACCCAAAATCTCAAACAAATCCCTTTTAAACACCTTTATGCAGCCAGCAAACGAAAGTGTGAATGCAGCAAACAGTAAACACAGCCTCACACACCTGGACCTACCTAGTGTGGGAACTAACAGTAATGAAATTGTTGTGGCAGACTTTAACACTGACCAGAAATGTCAGTGCTTGCACAGGCTCCAGGCAGGCTTTGGCCACACTGAAGCCTTCAGGTACTTAAATATTTCTGCTATTTTTGTGTGTTCAATTTGACATTTCCTGCATCCACACACTTTGCTAGCCTGCCCGTAAGCTAACTCTCTCTTCCCTTAAAAGGATGCACAATATCCAACAATAATACTCACACAGCTTCAGGAAAAGATGTACCACATCTGCATCCCCTTATCTGACACAGATGATGCAGATGTGCTTTTCCTCTAGACTTTTCTTCACTCTTTGTGGTGAATTATTCGGGTTATGGATTAACAAAGCTCTGTCTGACTCACTACAAAAATCTATTAGTATGAGACACCCACACCACAGTGCTGCTCACTGTATTGCTTCACAGAACTTCTCTGGATTGGAAGGACCCTATGACACAGTCTCCTCAGCCACCCATTCATCACACTCCTAGAACTACAAGCTAAAGCAAACTGCCCTACAGCTTCAGTTATCTTTGTCAGAAAACCGACCTGAATCCAGAGTGAAAAGATGCAGACTGCAGGATGCCTCCAGAGATACTCCCCATCCATACCAGGCGCAGCACAGACTGAAGACAGATGTCTCTGGCATCTCCACTTGCCAGACTTGCTCTACAACTCCCAGTTCAAGCTGACCTACTGTTCCCATTTGCTTAGAGAAAGCGAGAAGAGGGAGACTCTCCAAGCACAGTCTGTGAGCCCTGTGCTGGGATGCCCATCACAAAGGGCACGTCAGCACCTTGGGAAATCTCCCCTGCTGATGGGAGACAGGTGTCCCCAGAGAGGACTGCTCAGAGCCATAGCTTCCCAGGGCTGAAATCCTCCACAAACCCACCACTGCTGTCCCACCTGCTCACAGTCAGAGATGAAGAACCACACTGAAGACACAGAGTCAGGGATGGATTCAGAAAACGTGATGCTGTCTCACAGCACTCACTGCACCAGCCTGAGCCCTGCCTGTCCAGGCAGGAGAGACCACACAGCACCTGGTCCAAACGTCTGCATTCCAAAGAGCAAGTGTTGCCAGAGCCAGGGCTCAATCAGGGTGAGCAGATAAGGGCAGCACAGCTTGCCCTGAGTAAAAAGACACCTGCAGAGAACAGCCCAATGAAGATTAGGCCAAGGAGGACAGATCCGACTGTCAACAAGCTGTAAGTAAATAAAGTCTGCTTTGTTAAAATGAAAATAAAATATAGATGGATTTGATGAAGTATGATGACTCTGGAAGCCAGCCCAGCTTCCCTTATTAAGGTAAATAAAGTAATGCAAAATCAATATATGAACTAGGACATTTATTGTTCAGTTAAAGGTTTCTATATTAAATATTTTAATATGCAAGGAAATTATGAAGTTACAGCAAAGCGAACATGCTCTCAGCAATTTCCAGACATGCTAATGAAGAGAGAACAAAGCTTTGTGAGACTTGGGATGACAGGACAGAGTGGCTCAACTTTGTCACAAGAGAAGAGTGGTGCATACATCATGGGATTCATAGAATCACATGCTCATTTACTTTGGAAATACATTCCACCAAAACTGTGATTTCACCCAGCACAGCTACAGGACAGATACGTTCCCAGGCAGGAATACCTCCCCCTTTCCACAATCTAAAACTTTGAGCCATCTTCTGTGTAACATCTGTCTGCAAGTGCAACTAAAAGCTGAGGTTTGCTACCAGGAAGGTGGGAAAACTCATATCAGTCAAAAAGGCCATAAACCTTTTGACCAAAACAATGGAGTAATTCTTACTGGATATAAAAGTTTAACATTAAAAGCCTATAATTGCTTTCCTACTGTGAACATAAAATTGGTAACAGGAAGGAAAGGAAACAGAATTTTTGCATACTTGAAGACTTCAAACAGAAAAGGCTGCCACATGATCAAAAAGAGTTTTGGAATAATAAAGATGGGTGGGAGACAGAACAGACAGTTTCCTACAGAAACAGGAATATTTTCTGACTATACACACACACCTCTAAATAGTGAAAGGAAGATGTAAGTAAGACATGATTGCATTACAAGATTTATATTAAAGCTCTTGGCCTAAAGGAAATTGGGCAAAAATTTGGAATATTATCTGTTAGAATGTATTCAATATATTAAATTTGTGGTTTTCTCCTATGTAGTCAATGCTTTGCCTATACATTGGATTAGCTCCAATCCATTAAGGAATGGCCAGCAGGTGCTTGAAACTCATAAAAACACAAACATCATAAAGTACTTGGTGAAAGTAGTGGCTTTCATGGCTACACTATGGACTTGACTGCAGTGCAAGTGCTACCAAGTGATAGTTGAACCCTCCATGAAAGCAAGACTGAAATTTGAGGAGACCTTGTTTGGTTTTGCTTTACAAGATGGTATTCCATATGGTTAAAATGCTACTAAATTTTTCCTGATTTTTCTTTATCGTTATGAACAAAAATTTATATAAAGACTTTTTCTAGTCTCAGCTGAATAGAATTAATTCCTAGATTTTGACAATTTACTAGTAAGCACTCCTAAAAGTACCGAATCTTGGCCTCACAAATGCCCAGAACTGGTAAGTCAGGAAAGGTAAAATCTTTACATTTCAGAAGTTATTTTAAAAAGTTTATTAAAAAACCCTCATAATTTTAATCCCATCACAATAGATGACAAAAGTCTCAGTGAGCATAGTGCAAATGAAGGTGTAAGAAAATCAAATCACCAGAGAGGCATTTTTTGTATTTTTTTCCTAAGAGTAAATGTCAACATCAAAGAAAGGATTACTGAAAAGCCTTGAAAACTAAGAAAGGTAGCTTAGTTGATGTTGATGTAGATTCCCAAATTAATTTTAAAAGAAACAAAAAAGTCTCTTTTCTTTTTTTTAAAGACCATAATAGGTCACTGTGCATAAAAGAAAACAGTAAAGTTTTAATTAATTACTGAAAGATCTACTTCAGCTTATCTTAGCCAGTCAGAAAAATGAAACTTATTTCAGAGAAAAAGAAAAAATCAAAATGCAGCTTTACTAAACACAAAGATTATATAATTATCAGGTGCACTAACACATACTTTATGAAACAGATTTTGAGACTAAGTAATGGCAAGTCCTAAATTTAGTACTTTACAGATGTGATCAGAGGCTTCTTGATTTTTTGAGTACAGTTATAAATATTTTCTTCGGCAGAAATAGATATACTTTTCAGGAGAGGAATACTCAAGCAATGTTCTTCTAGAATATAAAAGATGGGCTGATGTAAAACTTTCAAATCTATGATAGATACAGTCACACACCTGGAAAGGCAAAAAAAACCCCAAGGTATAATGTTTCTCTCTGGTGACAGAGAGTAATTACTATCATGAGTAATACCTAATGCTGATAAAGATTTGTATTTTTTTGTATTTTTTAACTGTAACAGTTGCTGGATCCCTATATGAGTACACTTGCAGAAAAAACCCCGCTTGCTCCTGCAAGAATCATCAGTTGAAAAAAATCAGTAACACAAATGCTAGGCTGCTAAGTGCTGATATTCAACTCACATGCTGCTCCAGTTTAGTTGCAACATTCTGTGCACACACACATCACACTATAGGATCACGTATACATTCACCTCACCAGAGCATATTTGATGTGGGTTATTTCTTGAGTGCCTTCTGCCATGAGGGATTTGGAAGAATCTTTGTAGGATCCTGAAAGGACTTTCATGTCCTTCCCTTAAAAGGCGGCGTTGAGACATGAGTCTATCTTCACCAAACTATTCAGCAAATGAAATAAAAGATCTCTTTAGAATTACTCTCTTTAAACACACTGAAAATACTCTGATTTTGTTTTTAAGTGCCAATGGAGCGTGAAATTTCTTTGTCAGAAGATCTCAAAAATTATGAAAAAGGCCTCAGATTTGAAGTCCTGGAAGAGGGTGTAGTGCAGTTATTAGTATTGTATATGCTTTTCTTCAGGAACCAGTACCTAGTTCCACAAGAAAGGAAAAAGGAAGATTGGTTGCAGTTAATGCACTGAAAATACCAAGATGTTTTCTGCATGAAGCTGCAACACCCTCTCAGTTCCTAGCATGCTGCACACAGCGGACAGGACATCTTGCCACAGCTTCAGTCTCCTTTCAGTGTGATCAGTAAGAATAAAGAAGTCACAGCTCCTCACACAAGCAGGTCAGACTAGCAAGTGACATTTTAAGAAAATCTAAAAAAGGTGCAAAACTGTCTGTTTTTTAGTGTTTTATCCAAAATAACTATATCCAAACTAACAGCTCTGTGCTGTTCAGGATGAAGGAAAGCCCCCACAAAACATCCAGGTTGTCAACGCGCTCCAGCCGCACAGGGAGATCCAGCACCAGCGCTCATCCCAAGCAGCTGGTACAATCACCTCCTTCTTCACGTCCTTCTCCTTAACATGAGGGACGTTCAGTTGTTGAAAAGAAGCTTGCAAGGTTTCTCCTGAAGAAAGGCAAGTTGAACCTCTTTCTTTTAACTTTCCAGTCTTGCTTGTAAGTTCACAGCTGCGCACTCCGAAGTCAGAAATCTCACACTGACACTTGCTGCATTTCCTGCTTTTGTCTCAAGCACCTGGTATCCTTCAGGGACAAGTGCAATGCTCATGCCAGCAAAGTAAAAGAAAATACCATTGTGAAAACAATGCTGTCAATTAGAAACTCCTCTTCGGTTCATTTGCCCCAAGTCAGATTCCCATCATCAATACAACTCCTCTTCTTCCCCCTGTATTTGCAGAGAGGACTGAGCCCTTCAAAGGCAGAGCCTGTTTCCAGAATATGTGAGCAGAGAGGTCTTACGAGAAAAAACTGGGTCTTCCTGGGAGTTAACAAACAGCTAATAGGAAGGAAGGGAGGGGAAATGAATCCCAGGCTTTCTTGAAACATATCAGGAAACCCTACACTGTCTGCTCCCCCTGTCTCTTCCAGTGCAGGAGAGAGGAAATTGATAATGCTGCTTTACTTGGCAGTCAAGATTTTCCTCTCAATTCTGTTTAACTATGTCCTGTATGGCCCAAATATATATAATTATGCACATCACCCTGAAGAAGTGTTTTAAAATATGATGTATCGCCTATTACTCTGAAAGCAAATTCAAAGAGACAATCTTTAATTAAGCCACATTGAAGTAAATATTAAATACCTTATTACAAAATATCAGTTTGCATACACTGTGTTAACGGAAGACAATTGTTACAGTCCCAGCCGGAAGAGGTTCAACTTTCAAAATGAAAGAAATTTCACATGGACAAATGTGACCATCCTGAAATGTGACAGCCAAGAAAAATACTAAAAAAATTATTAAGAACAGATGAGTTTTGTGCAAATATCACTTATTCTGCAAGTTCATTATATTAAGCAGATGGACCACTGTATATTGCAGCTGTGTTACATGTCCTGGATCAAAGGCTTTTCAAGCTTATTTAGGTATTCAGAAATTCACAGGAAGGATGGGAACAGCCTAGTGGTAGAACACCACCATGATACACACTGCCAGTGTACTACATACTTAGGGTTCAAACAAAAGAGGAACTGAGGTAGGACACAGCATCCATACTAGGCAATATTCTGCATTTTCTTGTGCTGCTTGTCATTGGGAGCAAAGCAGCAGTTCTGGACAGATAAAGGGTAACAAGAACATCCACAGAGACGATACTGTAACATGTTTCTTGCTGAGGTTCCCAGCAGAGGCACCAAATGGGACCAAGAGAACACATGTGGCACCACAGACGCCTGTGGACATTTGTCAGCCAGCAGGGCTTCTCTCCTACCTGGCAGGATAACTACTTGCTTGGGGCTTTTGGGGCACATCAGCCTCATGACCTAAGGACCTGTTCTGACAAATCAAGTGGGATGAGGATGAAACTACAAATCTTCTTTCGGCAGCCAAGCCCCACTAGAAAATGAGGCAGATAGGATAAGAGAAAATGGCCTCAGGCTGCACCAGGGTCATTTAGATTGAATACTAGAAAATATTTTTTCCACAAAAACATTTGAGAGGCACTGGGTCAGGCTGCCCAGGGAAGTGGTCCAGTCACAATCTCTGGAGGTGTTTAAAAAGACATAAATACAGGGCACTTAGGAACATGGTTTAGTTATGGACCTGCCAGCGTTGGGTTAACAGTAGGACTTGATCTTAAAGGTCTTTTCCAACCTAAATGATTTTATAACTCTATGAAAAGTGACTCTTTGTCCCAGCGGTGTTTTGAGCGTGTGATGACACCAGAGGCACATGGTGCAAACCTCACCAGCAATTTGTGTAGAGGAAGGAAAAAGGATGTTCTCCTTTCTTTCTTCACATATCAAATGCATGCAGAAGATTGATGACTTAAACTGTAAAGTTGGTAAGTACACACAATCCTACTGAAATCTAGCCATTAGCTACATCCCTGTCCACAAACAAGCTTTTAATCTTCTTTCAAGCACTCAAATTTGTGCCTAGAAGCAAAGAAATTAATCACAACAATGGCTGTGGTAGTGTGCAATCAGAAGGAAACAGATGGTGTAATGCACTGTTTTCCAAACAGCAGCAGCTTCTATCTCCAGGAAAATAATCTGAATATTTTCCCTTGCTGCTGGCATTACTATAACAAAAGCTCCTATTTGAAGGACACCTCTGCTCTGTACAGCAGCAGCAAATTACGCCTGTGTTTACAGACAGCAATATTCTTTGAGTATTAGTTGGCAGAACCAACTAGACTGCACCTATCTCTCACATCACATAAAAAGCAACATTTAGTGGGTAACACCCCTCCAATTATCTTTAAATGACTGCAGACAGGCTGATGGAATCAACACAATTGTGGCAATGAAATAGGGCTTATTTTTCTCATGCTTCATTTCCAGGTCTGTTTCTGACTGCAGGCAGTGTCGCACACTGACAAGAGAAGCAGCCATGCTGACTTACAGCTGTGCACTCTCTCTGATTCCTCCTTTCCCAGGGACTCACAAAATACTTTAAAACGGTAACTTCAAGTTTTCTTCTGAATCATTAAATTAAGAGGCCATCTCTGTCTTCACCACCAAATGTTCCTAGTGCTCCTTTTGATCTTTTTGTTTGTACAAGCGTCTTATCTTTACAGGACATCTCGAACGCCCTACTGTGATTTTTGCTCCAAATCCTAACAATTATTTACAAGCTTTTCCTTACATCCTCACATTTGATGTAATGGTGAAAGATTCACATTAAGGAGCATGTATCCCTCCTAACTGTACAGAGCAGGAGTCTCTGGCAGCAGAATCATCACTGTTCTAGAGTTTTTTTTAAATGTACTCCATTTCTCCACACTTCTTTATATGTCCTGATAATGTATGTCCTGACCAGCGCCACTGCCACTGGTTCCACTATTTCTCCTATTGCAGACCTCATTTTTCGGGAAAAAAGTACATCTCACAGACAAGAAACATGGCAGCTCTCATGCGCTTTCAGATCTCACCACACACACAGGACACAAGATTCCACCTGTGCAATCTGCATCTTCCATGCACCCACTCGTTTTCCCTGAAGTTCTGGCAGAGAAACTCCAGTATCAGAAGTGCCTTAACATCCCCACAAACAACCCAGAGGGCTGCAGGACTGATCTCACATGAAGAATATAAAAGACTCTGAAAATTATATGGGGAATTGCATCTACCATATGCATATGCAGAGCTCAGAAATTTTTGTTCCTTGGATCAGTTTCTAAGAGCAAATATAATGGCACATAACAAGCTAAATCTTGTCATGTGGATCTTCCAGCATCAGCACACTCCCAGTAACAGTGGAAATGAAATGAGGGGGAAGAAAAGTGAAAACATTGTTTAGATTTTTCTCTTTAAATCATGTGTCATCAATTATGTCCTGCATACTTACTTATTTTGTTGAGAACAGTCATACAAAGAGAAAGATAAACAGGACTCATGCTACATTGTTGTACAAACTGATTGTTTGGCACACATTAAAACGTGATATACAAGTTACTCCTAATCTGAAATGTAAATTGTTCTATAGAGTTGAACACCCACACACCATAACAAGTTGGCACTGATTGTTATTATGCTTAGTCCTGAGCTTTTTTATAACCCTATATAAGTGCTGAATTATGGCCAAGTTGGTTGTGTTCATTTTTAAAATTGAAAACAAGTTGTCAAAGATTAATCCATGCCAGAGGCCAGTCACTACGCTAAAACAATAGAGTCAACTAGAGGCTGATTTTAAATGAAAAAGAAAAGATGTAGCTGAGATGTTAAAGACACAAAGCTTGATATTTTTACATCCACAAATCCCAAGGGATCTTGTAGAGTGAAACTGATGAGAAAACCTGTCTGAATAGCCAAGAAATAAATCATTACTCCATGGATATTCTAAATTCTTGAAATACAAGAAAAAACTGATTTTTCCTTTTTCAATTTGGACAAGATTAATATAAAGTTTAGGTACAATCATTTGTCTTTATTACTTTTATGCTTGTTAGAATTGGACAGGTGTGATCATATTTTACTTTCAGACTACTCTAGCAGAACATTCTAGCAAAAAATTCAAAATGGGATTCCATCGAGTATTCTAGAGAATTTGTCATCTGAAAATATATTTAATAAAATACCATTACATAGCAGCAGCTGGAGTGGAAAGAAATTTCAGAAATAGGTATGAATATCTGGGTGAACCTAAAACCCACTGCAAACAAACTCAGTATCTCATAAAAACATAGACAGCACCAAATATTCTTAATATTTTGATGATGATTTATTAAGGGCTGGGAGTTTAAAGAATTATTTGGTATCACAAGAAATCTAGACAGAAACCCTGAATTAAGCAACAAGAGCGAGTTACAAGAGTGAATTAGGTTAGTTGTCCAAGCCTAATCCTAACTGCATGTATCTGCTCAGAGACAAACCATGATTGTAATAAGCATCAGATGAGTATAAGTAGATCAGGACTGAGATAAATGGACAGCTTGCATTCTATTTATACTTGCACATTATGCTGCTGAGCCACTTCTGCCAGTCTTTCCTTGCAGCAGAAAGATGTCTCAAAAAAAAATTAAACTAAAATAAACCCTAAACCTAATACAGAGTGTTTCACAATTTAAATGTACAGTAACAAACAAACAAAAAAATGCAATATATAAGATTAGGGTTTCAATATCCTGGAAGTGTTAACACTTAACTGTCAAGATAACAAAAAGCTCTTAAAGCCTAACATCTGTCCCTCTAATTTGGGTAATCTTATATTCCATGTCTGAATCTCCTGAGGGTTAGCAATAAATGCAACCCATCTCCAAAAGAACAAGTTCCTTCACCATTAGCAACAGAAAATACTTTGAAAGTCACAGTGGATCAGAGAAATAAATAGAGGAGAATGTCTCTTTATGATCAGCCACACAAAGTGACATTTAACATCCATCAAGACAGCATTTCCACTTTGTCCTTCGAGTCCTTTCACTTTTGAAGGCAAATAGCAATCCATTTCAAAACTTCAGATGTTCCAGGAAAGAGTAAGGAAACTGCATATACACTGACAAAGACCAGGAGGTCAGAACCTGGGGAAGGCCTGATTAGTATCCAGTGCCAATGCAAAGCAACAGGTAAATGCCATTGTGATATTGGACCTAATTATGCAACTGCCACCACCAGCTCAATAATTTACTGAAATTCTACCAGGTAAAAAAACCTGGAAGGCGACAGTTAAGGTTGTGACTGAACAGATCTGTCAAATGTATGAGGCCTACCTTTTTTGGTCAGAAGTGAAAGCATGTGAAGAGGAATCACCTCACAAAGGAAGCTCCTGGGAATTATTTCAGTCTTAAGCTTGATGTGGACCCCTATTTTCACCCAGCCATAGTTCAGCACCTGACTGCTGCTGCTCTGTGAGTGCAAGAGAGGGAAGAGACCACAGCAGGTGGGGGCTTGTAGAAAATGGATTTTCCCAGCAAGACAAGAAGAAAGAAACTGATGGGAGACCTTTGGTGTCTGCACACTATGGAGTCACTGCAAGAGGAAGCTGCTGATGATAATCAGATGAAACAATTGACAGCAAGAAGAAGTGGCTTAAAACAGTTTATCAAATACAATTTTACTGACTATGTCCTATAAAGACACCATTGTTTTGGGCTTATCAGCCATTCCTTGTGCATACACCCTGAGGCACAGTGGTCATTCCCATCATGTACCAGCTAATAACCCAACTCAGGGACTCAGGATAAGTAGCTGACTTTATATATTGAGTTATGGTAGTGAAAGCTCTGTTCAAAAATCACCTGCATCTAACATGTGCATATATACATGCCTATGCAAATACACCTGAATGTATAGAAAGCATTAACACATGTAGACAGCAACACTGACTGACATTCCAGCAAACAGCTCTGTGCAGAAAGAGCTGGGGAAGAGAGAACAAAAATTTGACATTGCAAAAACTCTGGATGGCATTTAGGAATCTTTGATTATGCTCAAAATAGAATTCTAGTTCAAAAGTAATGTCTTTTAACAAGTACAGTAGATACACAGTACTTTCCCATCAGGTTGAGTTCTGGCAGAAGCAGGCAGAGAAGGGGTTTGAATACATTTACACTCTAGACAGACACTGCTGCTTTCCCCAACCAGATCTGCCACATTCGAGATTAGCAAACAGCTCACTAAGGAAGCCTGCACTTCCTTAGTTCCTCTGAAGGAGACAGAGCACCTGGGAACACATTTCTCAACTGCTCAGGAGGGGCTGATTTTGCTGAGGGCCAGGAAATGCAGACCCCATAATTTTCACAGGGTCATTTCCAGCAGGTGATTACCTCTGCCAACTATGAAATCTGAAACACTGTATAGATCACTGCTGGATCAATGCATCCAGACAGCTCTCAGCAGGGGTGGGCTCTGGCTACAGCTTCAGGTGTTGTCAATAATCTAATGTGTACAGAAGAAAATCACTGCTGAGCACCTAAATAAACAGAGGATGTTGTCTTGAAGTGCTGCCACAGTCCAGGAGTACCTTTTCAGCATTCAGTCTCTGCTACCCTAAACTTTCTTCCTCTGAAAAATTTTCTCAGTTGCCATGTGCTTTGGACCTAAGGGATCCAGTGCTCAGTTCTCACATCTTCTCTTATCAGACTTCAATTCTTCTACATTTTTCACAATCCCCTCTTAGTCTCTTCATGAATGGGCTATTAATAAAACAAGAGAGTTTTCAGTCGAGTGGCTGCTTTGAAATTCTTCCGCATGCACTGTTACACCAATTACAAATGTATATGGCAGTAATCCACTAAGCACAGAATTAGTACTGCTATTAATACTTTACAAAGCTTGTACGCAGCTGTAAGTAATACCTTTTAGGGACCTATCAAAAATGCTGAAAAAATCCCTAGGCTGTAAGAACTTCATACAGTTTTTCTCAGGTTACTGTTAGGCTGCAGCACAGCAGGTTGTGTACTGCAATCTTCTGAAATGGTTATAGAGATAAATCATGTAAGTGTTTGGAAAAGGAATGAGATTTTCATAATATTAATGAACATTCATTAACTGCTGATTCTTATGATGCTCATATCAGCCTCTAGCAAAATAGGATTTTTCCTGTGTATAGATAAGCATGCTTAAATGAATTGGGATGAAGGGATTTCTGGTGGGATGTTCAACAGTTTCCTAGACAATCAAACACAGTTTGTTCAGAGTTACTTTGCCACATTCTGCTTATCAGCTACTCAGTTTTAATACACATATTTTATTTACACAGCCATAATTAAAGACATGCAAGCAAATATATCTAAACACAGTGAGAGAGAGACCGAGGGTCATTATGCCATCTGGAACTGCAAAGGACTACAAGTCTGTGCTTCAGTTGAGTAGTGAAAAGTTCTTTGAGAATTAAGAATCAACAATTTCCTTCTGAAAACCTAAAATAAATGCTGTATGATATGCAGTTACTGTCACTGTAACCTTTAAAAAGACACAGAAAATCATTCCATCTATAGCATCCTACCAACAAGCACCAACACTCAATACAGCCACAACCACACAGACACTTTGACCTGACTCCATACTGCTGCCAAAAGGAGGATTCCTGCTCCCAGTGACTTCTTGCTTCCTTTGTGTGGGCATTTGCATTTATGCAGCCTAACAGTGAAATATGCATGGATACGTTCCAGGTGGGACAAGCAGAGACACGTGATGTGGCTCCTGGTTGAAGAAGTCAAATACGATGGTACACAAAGGGGCATATGGAAAGCTGCTGAAATTTTAAGCATCTATTGATTTCCAGGTTGGGTGTATTATTTAATGAATATTTCCCAAAACAGTACTGCAAAATGTGCTTGTGTTTGGATTCTTCAGCTGAGGTGTTCACATGATTTCATAAAATAGCGCTATTTCATAAATAAAATAAAATAGCACTAATAGCCTAAATTATGACTATTTATGGCAGTACACTTTGAACCCAAATAAAGGCACAATGGGTAAATACATCATTGGAGTTACAATTGCCAAAAAAAATCATTACATCAAAATGTGTTGAAAGACACTGAAGATTTTGTGAATTAAATATATAAAGTAGAAATAGGCAGTCATGAAATCATGGCTCCTCTTGACACAGTCATAGAACATGGAAACACTGGGGGAAATAGCATTGTTAGTATGTAAGCTAAAGTCAAGACATTATCAAAAATTCATAGGTTATACCTCAGCCTGCATATTTTCTAATGTGACTAAAGTCTGCAAAGGGCACATAGTGTGGGTCCCCACAGCTGTAAAACCAGTGGTTAATACCAGCTAATAGTCCCTTTCTCCCTCCCAAATTTTGATCTCTTTTGTTACATTTGGATTCCCAGATTAATTTTTTCCTGACATTCTAAATGCTGTCAATAAAAACAGCACTGTGAGAGCAGTTTTTATGTGTTCCTTTTTAATATAGAAAGAATGTTACACAGGCATGCTCTGCTGTCCATTAAGGATGTGTTTCTGAAAAGTCTTACCACTGAAAACACTATCTCATTGCTTCAGCCTCCAACAGACTTCATCAATCCCAGCTCGTTTGAGGAAGGTAATTATGACACTGAAGATGGAACTATTGAGGAAGAAGGGCACACATGCTCCCACTAAAAGACTGATACTGAGGACTTGGTCTCAGGGATGCAGCAGCTGGGATCTTTAAGGAGGGTCATCTGCTCCAGAAAGCTGGCATCTCCTCCAGGTGACAATTACTCCATCCACCATGTCGTATATACTGTCCCTGTGCATTTAAACTGTATGTATTTTAGTCTCTGCACACATCCCCACAGAAACAGTGATTTTCTTCCCAAACAATGTCCACCATTTCACCTGGGTGGCTGACAACAGCTAGCAGAGCAGGATGTTCATGAAGCAGTAGTGGAAGGCCAAACCCAAGGACAGGGTCATCCAGGGGATTGGTCCTCTCCTTGTGCAATCCAACATAAATCAGGTACTTGGTCATAGGAGTAATCTTTGCTCCAATTTATGTGTAGCACCAGGCACCTCTACTAGTTATGTACAGGTCTGCACGAGATATTTTTTATTTTGTATCCTTAAATACAAGCAGGGCATCCAGAAAGCATTATGCAAACTGACTTTCTCCTTCAGAAGAATGTATGGGATTCCCAGATATATCCCAGGAGTGAGAAGCAGGTAAGAAAACAAAACAAAAAAAGCACAGATACTGCAGTTCATGTTAACTATGTACAACACTCAAATATTTCAGAACTCCCCAGCTGCTCTCGAATCAAAATAAATCCAGATCAAAGTAGTATCAGAGAAAAGGCTGTTACTGAGTGCAGAAATTTTGCAGAATACAGGTTTAACTTTAGTTTATACCTCTTTATTAAACCACAAATTATACTCTCCTCTGCTTTGCAGCTACATGCCTGGACTTTGCTGCTGTTCCGGATACTAATAATATCCCGCCACATTTCCCTATGTACAATCATTTAATTCTCTTTAAACATTTAAAACAATCTGTGACTACTACAATACATACTATATGAATATGGCAAAACAAAAAAATCCACAGTAAATAACTAAAAGAAACTGGCTACCATGAAAATTGACACAAACAAATTATTTTAAGTTGCACGACCTAGAAGCCTTCATAAAGTCACTGTGCCTCGATCTGTTAAAGATCTATTTAGAGCAAGCTGCGAAATTTTCTGCTCTGCCACAAAAAATGGCACTGCAGCACCTGTACATCTTGCTGCAAAGGTTTTAACCTGCAGGAAAACTTCTAACACTGCAGAATACCACCAAAATCCACCAGCCGGCTGGGCAACAGGTCCGATGAGCCCTGCCTATGTACCCATGGACACAGGAGACTCCTGAATGCCTCCATCCTGGATCATCTCCACTGCTGGAGGCATTCAAGACTCAACCAAGCATGTCTCTAATACGTAGATTGGCTTTGAGAAGGTGGTTGGACTAGATGATACCCACAGAAGCCCTTTCCAATCTAAATTATTCTATAATCATCTGGTCCATTTAGCTCCCTCACTGCTACCCAGTTGGGTTCACTGCTTTGACTCCCACAGAGGAAAAGGGAACCATTTCCTGTGCTTAATCTATGCCAGTTGTTTCAATTTCCCAGTGAATTAATAATTTAGCAGAATTTTATCTTCCTCATTTTAGAGTTATGCAAAGAGGCCAAGTGGTAAAGTAAAACATTAAATTATTTATAAGTTGTACACACATGCAGGCAGATAAATGGTGCATCATATATTTAACAGTTGTTAGAAAGTACAAAAACAATACGCATGACAGACAAAGTCCTTTTTCTAGGGAAAGTAATCTTCAAGTTTGTGTTAATTTTTTCAGGCATAAAAAAGGGCTAAAGCAAATGTATTTAAGGTAGATCCAAAGTTTGTAAAGACTTCAGAGCTACCATATTAAGCAGTTTCTGTCTGCAAATGAAGGAATGAGGCTCCATTGCCCTGCTGGCAAAATTCTTCACAAAAGGCAATTAAAACCCTGTTCCATGTTTTAGAAAGATGAAATTGAATAAATCACAAGTGTGCAGAACTGTCAAGTGTTGGCAGGTGATTAGGCTATCACAGACTGGGAGAATAAATTGCAAATTCATTTGTAATGGGTGGACAGTGCTATAAAACAACAAACAGACCCTAAATCCTTAAGTCTCCAATTACCAACCCTATTCAGTTTGCTTGAATAAAAGATTTCATCTTCTTATTTTGGTGCTCAAGAAATAAAGAACTAATATTAAACTGCTGAATTTTTATACAACTCAAAATAACCTCTACACATGATGAAGACAGGGCCAGCAAACAGAATTCCTCATAAGTCAACCTTTCTAAATGTCCTTACTGCCCTATACGTGCAGCTGAACAACTTCCTTCAAATAAAACTTAACAAGAAATAGGTTTGGAAAATGGAAATAGTCTTGAAGTACCATGCTCTGAATATTTTCTACAAAGGAACTGTAAGACAGAACAAAATAGCACCACACTTCTCCCCCTGCAACTTCACATTCTTCCTGAAAACTGATTTAAAATATATTTCTTTCTTAATGTGCATATATTTTACACAAAGACCTTCTGTTAAAATTCATCTGTCTATCTGAACCCCCCCTTCCCCCGAATGCACACAGAGAGACATAGTCATTAAAGGATTGGCAGAACAAGATCTCCTTTCTTTTCTGAAGGGGGCCCTACCAACAAAGACCTCCAAAAGTAGTCTTTATTGTGAGGTGCCGGGTGATGCAATCTTCTATGGCAGTGAAGATCTAGGATCTACTTCCTCCATGCCCTAACAAGCAGACACATCTCTTATCCACACTGCATTAGCATTCTTCTAGCCTCTGTTTCTGACAAACTGTTCTGGCATGTCACTGACTTTAAGCTCAGCAGGAACGCCTTTGACACCTACAAGTAACTGCTCCACCACAGCCAGAAGGTGTTTCTAGGGTGCTGACACATAAGCTCTGGTGTAACGACAGCAAGTGAAGGGGTTAAAGCACCTGCAGCCGTGGGGCTTGCCATGGCACCCCAGAAACACTCAGTCTGGTCTGGAGCTCACTCCTTTCCCTGCTGCAAACCCCTGCCTCCTCTCACTGGTGGAAAAACCACCAGTTGTGGGAGGTAGAAGGATGCCCTGCAGAGAGCACAGGGCTGCTGGCAACAGGGTGGACACCAGCCCACAGCTTGGGGAAGACTGGGCAGTGAGACCACAGTAAAATGGGAAAGGAGGCTGGACAGTCAACTTCTAGTGAAAGGAGATACTACAAGGAAGCCTGTGGAAGGAAAGGAACTTGGTACTGGGCAGGGACAGCTGGGGACTGAAAAGGAGTGAGGGCAGAGGTGAGACAGGCAGGGAGGGGAGGTGTGGTGTGAGGCTGGGTGCAGCAGATGGGCCTCAGGCAGGAGACCTGAGCTTAGGACTCCAGTAGTGGGAGCAGAGGCCAGGATGAGAGTTAACCTCTCAGGACTCTGAGGAGAGGAGAAAGTACCTCTACCATGCAAAGGAAACTGCTTCTGGCTTTGCCAGAATGCCCCTGTACTTCCTCCTTAGTGCTGGGGGTTGATTCTTCACTTGGAGTAGCTGCTTTGCTGTAGCATCTCAAGAAAACAGGTGAAGAAGACTTGGGACCATCCTGTTCATATTGCATCGATACAGAAATGCTCCCTAGCATGCAGGCAGCGACAGAGGGGGAGAGACAGGAGTGTACATGTGCAAACAAGACATCATAATAAGAAATAACATAATTACAGTTTATTTTTTACAAATTTTGATAGTTTATGGGGTGCAATTTTTAAAAAAGTATAAAACACAATGCCTTGGGTGAGAGACCTACTCTTTCATGATCTTAGAGATCAGCAGACAGAGCAAAAAGCACAAAGGAGCCTCAAAGGAGCAAACACTAGGCAGTAATACAAACCTAGATGTACCTTGTTTTCTTTTCAGAATAACTCTTGTGCCTCAATTCCATGATTTAAGGCACTCTTCCAACTGAAAGAAGAAATTTAAGAGCTTGAATATATTCTCATCAAACTCCAACAGGAGAATTGACAGCAGACACAAAGTATAAAAATATGTATCTCTCATATTAACTTTGCAAATTAATAATAAAAGTAAATAATGAGTAACTGACAAAAATGTTTTCCGATAACATTAAAGATTAGTAATTTAGCACTGAAACATAAGTTTATTAATAATATAGATTTCTAAATGAAAAGACAAGCATCTTATGTTTCATATCAAGGCTAGAAAAACAGCAAACAGCTGCCACAACATTGTTTTTTTCTTGGGCAGAACAGGACAAATACCAAATCTTAGCAATGTTTATGGCTCTCAACAGATGGCTTGGAAAAAATAAATAAAGGTCTCATTAAAAAAAAAATACTTCTAGCTCTTCTTATCATTGCAGCTGATTGCTTACACACACTTCAAAGTTGTTATTAATATAATGTACATTTTGTCCCTAGTTTAAGCAAACTTTTTTCTCTTATTCTGGACTCAGCTAAAGCAAATCTGTAAACTGATAAACAGATAATCTGAGATACACTGATAAACTGATAATCTGTAAATTGAACCACAGAAAGAAAGAAAAATGAAAGTCACAACAAAATGTACTTTTTAGACTCAGTGTGCACACTCAGCTTTCAGCCTTGTGCCTTCCCAGATCACCATCCCATGATATTTGTTTCTTTAGACATAGTGCAAGATGAAAATGCAAAGGGAAACAGAGTCTAAGTCAGTCACTGGTAGCACCTCTATCCTATTTACTCACAAGGTGAGTTTAAAATGTGGCACTTGAAGAAATTCTGGTATTGGTTTATACATGCTAGAATCTGAATTTTCCTGTAATTTCTAACTATACAATTTTGATCTTCAAAGTAAAATATTGCTTAATACATCATGTATTTGTTTAAGAGGTGTGAAAAAATTAAGAGTCTGGAAAAGTGGTACCATAAAAAAATGTAGCTATTTCTACCTTTCACAGCAATCAAATAAAATCTTGTGTGAAAACAAACTGTGTGCAGATATCACACCTTGAAATACAGCAGTCCTTAGTTACAGGCAGGGGAAAGAAGGAACAGAAATGTCAGGTTTCTATTTCACACAACATGGAAGACTCGGAGCCTGATACTACACCTACTGAAATGAACTCCAGAATAAATGGTGAGCTCAAAATTCAATTACATCTTGACAGAAGAATGCATCAAGAAGTGAAAAGACTCAGTGGAGAAACTGGGCTTAATGGGCAGATCTCTGCAGAAATCAAGTACCTGCAGTACGGTAACAAAGAGATCAGGCAGCTTCTCTCTGCTTTGCCAGTCAGCAACCCAACAGCCATAACACCCAATACACATTCAGCAAACCAAGACAGTAAACTTCTAAGGAGATGATTGTACTTGATTCAGTTATCCAGGAAATAGAAATTATGGGAGATGGTCACAGGAGTTTCACCATTTCTCCTCTTAACTGCAGACCTCTAGTGAAGGAACAGTCATTCCCTGTCCCTGTTCCACCAGTGCCATGGCCATGTGTTCTCACTCTTGCCCTGCTATCAGCTTAAATGGCCTCAGGATGAGTCAGGGCAGGCTACAGATATGACAGTAAGCACACTTCTCTCTCCTCAAAAAAGACAAATTTCTGTTTAACCAACCACCAGTGTAATGGTTCAAACCACTGCAAAACTACCCATTTCTCACCTGACCCAAGAGAAACCATGGGAAGCCAAAGGCAAGGGAAAGAAAAAAGTACATCTGCTTGGAAAATGGTTTGGGACCAACTGTTTTGAAAAAGCTTTAAAAAATCAAAAACTTTATTAAAAATAGTTGCTGTTGGGTTTTTTAATTTGCTTGTTTTTTTTTAAACGGTCTCATTTATTAGGTAGAAGCAATACGGTTTATTAATAGCGGTCAAACTGCTGATTGACACTAGAAACTTTTGTTAGTGGAAACTGCAATTCTGTTGACTGGACATCTAACAGCTGTCAGAACCTAATAAGCTCACCAAGTGTTGACTCCACACCACACAAACCCACAACTCAGCATCAAGTATGGTGAAATGTGATATTCTACGTCATCTTTCAAAAACTAGAGGGGAAAAAGCAACAAAGATAGAAACTAAAACACTGGAGCAAAAATACTATTTCATGTCTTAACTGTCCATAACCTAATTGTGGTTGCTTGCTGACAGAAGCAGCTGAGGTGAAGAACAGGAGCAGGTAGCAGCCCCGGATATCCAAGTTTACATGGAGTCATCGCTGGCCGGGCGTCTCCCAGGCTGCCTCCGGATGAGACGGGTGTTGCTGTTTCCCTGAGCTCCCACCCTCGCCGTGCCCTGCCTTTATCAGGGGAGGAGATGCACAAGTGCCAAGCTCTGCCTCACCCTGCTCCCTCCCATCCCACCTCACCTCTAGGGAAGGAAACCCAGGTCACTGAGCTGGGCAGGAGTCACAACTGGACTCTCACCTCTGCAAGCAGAGGACCAGAGCTGCCAAGAGATATCAGGGGGCACACATCCCTTATTCTCCCAAACAAGAAAAACTGCTTAAAGCCCACTGGCACTACTGTGCAGTGATGTGCCTGACCTTATTTCTGCTGGGAATGTTCCTCCCTCCCTCCGTCATCAATTCCACCACGCTTGTCTGATGTTTCCTCTTCTGCTGTGTCAAATACAGATAACAAGTTACTCGAGGCAGGGATCTGTCGAGAGCAGTATAGCTCATCAAGAAATGGTTTGGCAGGCTGTACAAAAAATGGAGCAGAGCAAATGACCAGCCTTTAAAACAAACACAATTTCATTTATTCATAGCTACCTAACTTACTAATTCATTGCTTAATGTGTAATTAGCAATACACTTTAAAATCAGGCTTTGACCCTCAAAGTTCCTTTCTAAAGGCATAAATAATTTAACTAATTTCTTCCCTCTGCAATTACCAATGCATTGATAATTTTCTAAGTCCGAGGTCTCCAGCATTAATGATGCCATAAAATCAAATCTGACACTTCTACTAACTTTTTCCTGAGTACTTTTCAACTCCAGTAAATTGTAGCCAGAGCAGCTGCCTGTGAAGCACTCTGATCTCAGTGGGACCAAGGGGCCCTGACGGACAGGGCAGCCCTTGCAGTCCCAGACAGGCTGTAGGGAAGGGTCTGTGGAGAAACAAGATTTGCAAAGCCCCAGCACAGCACCCGGGGTGACCCTGTTCCCTGCACAGGAGAGCAGCACACAGGTGGCAGGGCTTGTGAGACTCCCACAGAGTTACCCCCCTGAAAGGCTAACCCACAGCTGATCTGCTGCCAGGAGCAGGAAGCAGAGAAAAGGGTTAGGAAAGAGAGGAGACTGGATGTACACGTCTTGCTTCCTTTTCTTCCACAAGTATCTTTAAAATTGAATGCTGTAAACTAGGTTTGTTGCTATTTAATGACACAGGTCTAGCTCTCTGTACCAGCCACGCATCACATGTCTCACACATCAGGGAAACTTGCAGACTGGTTGTCAAATCAGCAAGACTGCTGGTCCAGGGTGGTGGTGATACTGAGTGGGAAGGCTCCTCTGTCCCGTAGCACTGGCTGCTCCTGTGCTTTCCTTCCCAGGCAGGGTGCACACCAAAGAGCCACGCTGCAGCTCAGGGAATGTCCACGTGCAGAAAGTCAGGAGCTACTTGATGAGAAAGGATGGGAGAGGACCTCCTGAGGGAATGTGGGGGAACAGGAGGGGCTTCTCCGCAATCCAAGTGCCAAACGGTAACACCCACACCCCTTCCTGCCTTGGCAGTCACACATCAGGACTGTCTCAAATACCTGTACTTCCCTTCAAACTACTTTTGGATCTCTCTAAACTCTCACCCTCCTATGGGGATAAAATTTAAATCCCGCCTCTTCCCACCAGCTCCAATAAGAGTTCCCTGCAGTTTTATATGAATGTCAGGGGGAGTTTTTACTGAATTCAGCCCTAGATAATTATCCTACAACAATCATTGTGGGGTGTTTAAAAAGAGTATCAAATAAAGCCTGGAGTTATTGTTCTGTTTCCATGTTTTAAAAGGCATGTGGCAGGATGCTGCAATGTTTCTTCCTGATTTTCTGAAGGCTGAGTGGGAACTGTTAATACTATTTTAACTGGGATAATTGCTAAGCACACCTTGCAAAATTAGCAATGTAGTATTTAATGCGTACCTTTACTCTCCTTATGCAAAATTATGGCAGCTCTCTGTGCCACCCAGACCTTTTTAATTCCGTTAGATCTTCAAAAATGTAAACAATTGCTTTGAAAAACACCTCCCACTGCCACAGTGAAATAATTCATCTTCTGTCTTCATACAACAACAGAGAGAAGCTGTTTCTATTAATATCCCTCTCCTGCTCCAGGCTTTGTGATCTCAAAGAAATTCAGGTATACAATTTTCATAGGAATTGACTTTGAAACAATGATGGCACTGAAGTCAGACACAGATTGCAATGTCCTTGAAAGGCAAGTAAAGCATGAGCTGGGAGTAAGAAACACTGAAAAGACGCAGCAGAAGGAAATTAAGAACGTATGTAATTAGAAAGCTAAAAATGCTATGTGTTGGTTTGTACTTTTTTCTCACCTTTACTTCACAAGCAATTTGTCTGATATAGAAAGGTCCTTTTTTTTTCCCCCTGCCAGCTGTTGGCACCTTTTTGAAAACCAGCAACAATTTTGATGACTTCCTTTTGATCCCTCCAGTGTACTCGGATGCTCTTTGTCTCTCTTTATGTTCAAGTCTCTGTCACCAGAACGCCAATATACATCCCACAGGTCACTTGCAACCTCAGGAGCTGTTGCACAGAACCCAGAAATGGAATTTTTGACTGTGTCTGTCCTCAACAAAACCATCTCTGCCAGGATCACAGTAAATGTCTGGGTCCAGAGCAGACTGGAGCTATCTCATAATTAGAGCCTGGCATCTACTCAAGCATAAATTAAGTAATGATGATGAATTTTCATCACTCTTGTGATTCTATTAATGTAGGTCATATTCCATCATAACTATATATAACTACTATGAACATAAAGTTATTGTTTTTCAGACAGTGTATTATGGGGACCCAGCTTCACGTCCTACTAAATGCCCATCTATGAGCAAAACATCCAGAGAATCTTTTTTTATCGCCTCATTTCTGCCTGCTTTTGGTTCTCATCCAAGCTGCACAACCAAACATACCTGTTTTGCTTCCTTAGCCCATCTTTCCCCTTCTCCCATTGTCAACAGCCCTCAAAGTTAGTTGGAAAAATTCCTTCCCCAAACACAAACATACTTTTTTTCTACTTTGTTTCACTCTATGTTTGGGTGGGATGCTTTAATTTTGTTTTTAAATATTATAACAAGAAATAGAATATTTTATATAAATGTACTTTGTCATTACAAATATGCTGAAAGGCTGTGTAAACTGCCTCAAAAAAGTGAAATGCTAAGTAAGAAAGCATCAAGATTCCTTTTATAAATCCATTTGGTAATAACAACCAAGTTCCAGACTCAGCTGGAAACTGAAAACAAAACCCAGCAGAAGAATTTCCCTGCGTTTGGAGGGAGGAATTCATGTATGTATCAACAAGAGGATACAAGATGGGTAAATTTTGCCCTCCCTCCCACACCCGAGACACCTGCCTGAGAGTTCAGGCACTTAGCAGAGGGAAAGGAGGAATCAGAAAAACCCACTCAGCTTTCACCTCACCACATGAATTGCCAAATGAGTCTCTTCACTGCAGTAAATCTGAAAATTGCACATGTAAAGATAATGGAAATAAAGAACAACCAATTCAATTACAAATATTCCACAGCAGCAGGATAGAGAGCCATAAGGAACATTTCAGTTTGGCAGGGCCTTTCCACAGCAGTTGCTTCAGTGGGCATCATGCCTGTAGTAATACACACAAGGTAAATGCAGAAAGAGGAAACAAATCAGTCACGCAAAGCACTGGTTCATTTGGTTCATGGGCCAAAAGCTGGTACAAGACTGGTTTTACAAAGCTCTTGTTCAAACACGGGCATGTGATGTGAGGTAACCTCAAATGACCAGCTAAGTAACATAGGATTACTTGGAGAGAAAACCAGCAGCCCAGGACAAAAGAGTGACAAAGGGAAAGACTTTGTTCGTCCCAGAAGTCAGACACAGGAGTGTTTACAAAACAGGCTTTGATTTATCATTTGATATTTTTAACAATTAAGGTTGTAGCCTGAAGAGCAATTTTTAAAATCAGCTATGTGTATTTTCATAATTTTCTATTTATATAAATTATCTTGATGTTTCGGATGCAAAGCCATCCTCCCTTTAAATCCATCAGATGATAGGCAGGAATTGAAAGAAAAGGAAGATACATTTCTGGCTCAACACAAATTGAGACTTTAAAAGAACTAGGACAGTCACTTCTCAGTGCAGTTTTTCTGCTTGCCACATGAAATGCTGAAGGCAGAAAGCCTACTTTACTTTCAGTAAAACTGTCACTTAGCAAATGCCTCAAGCACAGGCAGGGTGACAGCACTTACAGCCCTGAAGTAACAGCACAGGTGAAAACCAGGAGCTTACTTACTGCACAGCAGTGCATTTCTCAGCTTGCCAAATACCTGTTTGCCCAGATTATCAGTTTCAATAAGGCTGACTGCTGCCAAGCACCATTACACACCGAAATCTTCAAAACCTAGAAGTACCATGCTGCACTGTACTTTATCAGCGCACCACAATTTGAGTGCCACATTCTACTAGAAAACTGCCTTGCCCTGTGTTCTCAAAGGGATTTAAGTGCCTAAGGCACCATCACACTGGCTTCTACCAAGCTCAAAAACCATCAACGTTGACATGAAGGCAGAAACATTTGGAGATGGCTGCCACAAGGCTTCTCCATTTCAGCTTTCTCCCATGCTGAAACTCACAGTCAGTTACACCTTTTGTCTGACCAAGTTTAACATTTCTCCACTGCAGCAAGGGTTTCATTGTGTCCCACTCCCTGCTGCTCCAGGGAACCATGTGGAAAGCTCAACAGCCTGCTCCGTGCCCCTGGAACACCACACCTCAAATAGCACTTCCCATCAGTCATCAAGAAATTCAAAGCATTATTACAAAAATGCAAAAGCCATAAAAAGAACACCAGAGGCAGACTGAGGATATAATTAACATGTGAGACAGCTGTAAGTAAGGGAATTTATTGTCTAAAACTGCCCACTCTGTGCAGGAAGTCAACCTCCAAGATGATGACTCCATCTCTACCTGCACCCAGGACAGTGTGCTTAGGCTGACTGTTGCACAAGGCATGAGGAGGCTGCAGCTGTGGTGCTGTTAAGGGCAGTGTTAAAGGCTGGACTTCCAGACAGTTTGCATCACCACAAAGCTGCATTCCTGTGTGTGGTGAGCCAAGTGGCTCATGCTTGAGCTATCTAGCTGTGGGGATAAGTAACTAGAGAGGGGTCAAAATAGCTAATACAGTATTGCAGGGTTAACTCAAAAGACCTACAAGTAATTAATCCGGATAAAAGCATTAAAGATCCTGATCTTTCTGTCTGAAATGAGAGTTGCTATTTAATGGGACAAGACAAAAGAAACAGTGGAAGTAGGCCAGATATTGTAAAACAGCAGGCTCAAACTTCCAGCTGGAATGCAGTGTTTCAGATACTGAAAACCTTAAGAAGTTGTTGGAGCTGACACACAAGCAACAAAATCTCAAGTAGCTGGCTTGATCTTCCCCATTTAATGAAAAAATGAGAGACCCAAATGCCTCCTACTCCCAGGTTTTGGCCAAGACATCAGCTTAGAGCATGCACCTTGAAGACAGCACAGCCTGTGTTACATGCAGACACTCCACCCCTGCTCTGTGCTGTTCCTTTTCTGCAGCAGTTCCCTGTTATTTGATATGCACAAGGTAATCTTGCAGCTTGGCTCTTTGTGGTTGGAAGTGTGGCTGGCAGCTGTGCCAGGCACTCCTGCCAAGAATATATTCTGAGACACCATGGTAATAAAAATGCATCAAAGGAAAAGGCTTTTTTCTTCCTTCATATCACTAAGTACTGAAATCCAGGCAGGGCTTTCCCAGCTCTACAAGCTTTCGGTATATATACCCAAAGTCCATAAACTGAAGAGGAGACTGACAAATATGCACCCAACAATCCTCTGAAAAGCCATTCTAAATGTGCCATCATTTACTGTTTAATATGCCATCATTTACTGTTTAATACCTATTTTTGGATATGAAGTCATATGAAGTCAGTGATAGGTATTTTCTTGGGGGGGTGGGGGGAGGAGTTGTATGTAAAAAAAAAAAGAAACCTTGTTATGATGAAATGTTTTGGGACATAATCTTTAAGCAACAATAGCTTGGTTAAAAATAAAATGTAATCAACCTTAATGTTGATCAAAATATTTTTCCTCAGATTCTCAAAAAGGCAGCCAGATCCTTTTAATAAGGAAAATCCTGTTGCCATCTCTGAACCTCACTCACACTAGTTTCGCTAGATTCAGCTGTTTGAGCTGTAAAATAAAGAGTTTGGTTTAGGCCAGAATATGCTAAGAAATGGATGCCATGTGCTCCCAGAATCTGTGACAGTGCATCCTCAAAGAAATATGACCAATCCACTCCTAACTGCATGCGTCTTCAACTGCAGCTCCCACCCTTACTTTTAAAATTTTAAACCTCATGTCAGGAAGGGCATGCCTACTTTTTCTACTTTCAACAGAAAATCTGAAACAAAGGGCAAACAAGTTAATACCAGGCAGAGGCATTCCCCACTACTACCGAAGGCCACCTGGGTGCAGTGGATGTGCCAACAACCTGCAGATTTCAGAGCTCTCACTTGGATCTCTCCAACTCTACCAGCTACATAGAAAGCTGACAAAATTGCCAAGTAGTAAATCAATGCATTTATGCTCAGACCTGCCTGCCTGCCAAATTAACAGAAGCATACAGAGCACTCTGCCACACGGAGAAAGACTTCCTGTGTTCCCAAAGTTGAAAATCAAGCAAACCAAGGGCAGAAGCTATAAGGGTAAGAAAGAGCAGGCAAGCTCATGTGAGTGTAGGAATGGGGAGAACACACAGAACAGGTCCTTTCAGCTCCCCACAACTTTAAAATGTCCCTTCAGTATGCCTGAGGAAGTTCCTGTTTGTTCTTGCAATAATGCAACCCACCCCAGCGATTCTGGGTACTTAGAGATGGCGTGTGAGCCCCTTCCTCCCACATCTGTGCCTCATTTGTCAAGACAGGTGAACCAGCCTTCAAAACTTCAAAAGCCTGCCTGCCAAGAACAGAAAGCCAGGGAAATGTAATGTAAAGTTTGGGGCCAAACTGTGAATAAGACTGAAAATGTGGAGCTACTAGAAAGTGACTGAGGCTGAAATGGCTATGGGATGCTACCTGTAGTTAAAATACCAGCACTGCATATCTATTTACTGAGGAGCCACATGTTTTCCTTCTTTGGTTTGCAGATGTTTCTTCTTTCTGCAGAGCATAAAAACTGTGTTTGAGGAAACAGATGGTAGCTGTAATAGTGGCACTTTTCCAAGGTGGAAAGAAACCATTATAGTGGGGCTTCCACAAGCTTAAGGCAGAGAATGTCAGATTTGTATTGCCTGTTTGCAGGAATTAGACAACATGTCACTGCAAGGCTTCCAAATGATGCAAATGCAGGGTAGTGACTGACAGTGAGAGCCTTAACCCTGTCTCTGTGTCTGTCAAAGGGAGTCCTAAACTGCATCCCCACAGCAGTCAGGGATATGGACAACCCATGAGGTCCCAGGTCAGAACTGTTTATCAGCTCAGGCTTCAACCTCTGAGCTACCGTTCCATGGGAAGGGGAAGTCCTGCCCATAAACAGAAATTTGTGGAAGAGGGTTGAATTTAGCACAGCAACAGAACTGAAAAAGAAGAAGAAAAATAAAAGCTACATCCAAATGATACCAATATCTATCAAAACAATAAACATGGACAAAAATAGGATTTTGTTTTTTTAGTATCAACAATAATTTCACTTTTTTGTTTCTGAAATAACCCCAAAATTCTAATGGAAAATAAAAATTTAAAAACAAACAAACAAAAAACATA
>VZDJ01007754.1:26060170-26296539 GCA_008694505.1 Cyanoderma ruficeps
CAACAACAAAAAACCCAAAAAACAAACAATAACACCACCCAGAGAATTTCTTTAAATAATTTCTACCTTGTATGGATTTACATGAGAACAGCAAAAGCAATTAGCCTGGTCATCCAAGTCCAGGTGGCTATTTGATAGAAGGAAAGTGGCTGGGAAGACTGAGGAGCATATCTGGGAAAAAATAAAAGATGATGCCATGGGAACACCCTTTACAATTGTTGGGAAAGCGTAGGGCACATTTTGAACTGTGAAGCAGGAGTCAGAGGTGGAATATGAAGCAGATGATAATATTAAACAAGGGGGCATGATTTGGCAGCTAAGTATATTCAGAAGGAGAAGATAATGTATCTGTAAGGTGTTGGAGAATAAGGTGAAGGTGAGGAAGATGAGAAATAATCAATCAAAGCTTTGCCAGAGAAAGCTGCCCAGATTTGTGAGATGTGGTAGAGGAAGGCACTCGAGGGACCCAGTGAGAGGATCATGCCTTGGTAAGAGAGTAAGGAGAGTTCAGCAATGTACCATGGGGGCTGGGAACATGAGTAAATCAGAATTTGGTTAGAGCAGAGGGAGCAGATCACTAAGGCAAGTGCTGGTGTGCTAGTGAGGAACAAGTGGCCCAGAAAGGTTGTGTGAGTGCCAGCCCAACACAGGGGACTTGCTAGTGGGAAAGCAGCCAGAGGCACAAAGGCTGTTCTGGTAGAAGAGTGACACACCCAGACTTACCATTCCTTACTTACAGTCAGGCACTGGGAGATGCTAGCTTGGGAGCTGGGCTACTCCAGGCTTCCTGGCCACCTAGCCAGTCATAGAAACGACCAGCGCACCTTAGAAGGTGGAAGGACTTTCCTTCTTAACATGCCTCCTTCTCTCTGTTCAGCACACAAGGGTTTTAGAATTCCTCTTCTGACTCAGAAAGCTTAGAACTACCTGGGATAAATCTCAGCCTGCCTGCAGTATAATTGGGGAAAAAACCCCAAAAAACCACAAGCTAAGGAAGAACAACAATTTTTTTGGTTTTTTTTCATCTAGAATCCTACAAAGGAGAAAGTCCCTCAATGCCTGAAGGTGGACAGCTGTGCCAGGGGGAAGCCAGGGCACAGCTGCATTTCAATTACTCTGAGCATGGAGCTATTGAAAAAGTCTGAACATGATCTTGGGCTGTTAAGGAAATCTTTGCTTACAAAAGGTTTCTGAATCAACAGAACTGCTGTGAAGCCAGACAGAGAATAATTAGACCCAAGGACAGTGTACAGCCCTAGAATGGGAGATAGCAACATAGAAACTGTCTGAGCAACCTGAAAGCAACAAGGGAAGGAGGGGGGTGAAGGAAAAAGGAAACCCGAAACAGTAACCTGTAAATAAAACCACTGGCTGCATAAAAGCACTGCCTTTGGCCTGAGAATACCTGCACAAGGATTACAACAGAGAGGAAGAAAGAGAAGGGGGAGGAGAGGGACCAGCTAAATCACACTATCATGTAATTAGCTGTAAAGTAGAGGCTGCCTTTCCTCTCACTCTTTTTTTTTTTTTTTCTATTTTTTTTTCTATTCCCTTTAAATATCCAAGTTTAACAAGCTAAAAACCAGCACACGGTCAGAGCTGCCATCAAGTATGAAAACAGCGTTGGGAGCTGCTGGTGGTGGCTTACATGAAGGTCACAGCGTACCTGCAGCTGCACAGCTGAGAGACAGGCAGTGTCACAGGCAAACCTCCCACTCCAGAGCCTCCCTCTCCTTCAGTTCAGGAAGAAAAGGTGCCCACATTCCCAACCAAATCCATGCATTTTTAAAATTTATCTTGCCACAAAGAAACTAGATCAACATTTTCATGGGAGGGAAAAAGTCATGTACAAATTACTAAAATAAACTGCAACAGACAGTATGCCCTAGCAAATATCAGACTGGCATTCTTCTTAAGCACTCAGAAAACTAAACCAGGAAATGAAAGAAATATCCAGATATTTAATAAAGACATTTTGAAAACAGGAAGATAATCAATAGGAAAAACAAGGAAGGAGAAAAAATAGTGTGTATGTGACCTTTACTTGTAATTTAATGCATGTTCTTGTCAGATCAAATCTTGTTTCCCCCCAAAAAATGTTGTTAAGAAGGTAAAATACCCTTCCTCCCTATCCAAGAAAATAGAGGCAGCTGTTCTGTTCATTCCATATTTGTCATTTAATCTATGTGTTCATCAGACTACCAGCATCAGCCATCTTGCTAATTATCTCCTTCCACCACATGGAAATCAAAAAAGATGAAAAAGTCACCCTTAGGGAACAGAGGACCTGGAAAATGGGAAGATAAATTCCAAGTTTTGATACTGCAGTGAATAATACCCTATAATATTCTGTATTTTCAAATCACTATTTTCCCCCACATGACAAGAAGATACAGGACGTCTGTAATCCGGAAACCAAGAATAAAGGGCAAACCAAACAGTTTCAAAGGATGCAAAAACCACCTCTCTTGTCTTTCCAGGTAACTTTTTATTCTGAAATATATTCACACCTCTGCATGAGCGATAGCCAGGATAACACCCCTAGATCTAATCAAAGATCACCTCATTGTGCACTGCTTCTTAGTTCTAGTTTTGAACACACAAGCATTTATATTTTCAAAAAATGTAACAAATAAAACAATCTCAGAAATTTTCATAATCTTTCTACAATGCTAAAACCATTTGGGCAGATCTGCTCTAATTTTTAATCCGTACAAATGTAAAATTGCATTTATCACCATTAATTCATGCAACTCTTCATTCTCATGGAAGTGCAATTTAGATCCACCCAAAATACTGGCTTGCAGTGCTTACAGTTAGCTGAGCTTTTCACTGCCTCATATCTGACCCGTTTTGCTAGACAAACCTGTAATTCTCTTAACTTAGGTACAGCCAAGTCAGATAAAAAGGGAAATCAAAAAAATGGGAATCAAGACCCATTTAGAGTATATGACTGGGCTAACAGCTATCAAAAACTACTCAAAACGATGTTCTAAAGCATGCTTCAGGAGTAACTAACTGCTAAAAAAATGACAATTAGTGTTAATAGCAACGAAAGTTTAACCTTAATGTTTTCTTTCCTATTAATGACAGCATGCATAAAGAAAGCCAGTCAGATTGCCAGGATTTTCTGTAAATCCTACAAAATCACTAACAGCATCCACACAACACATTATTTAAGACCAGCAGCTCCTCCTACCAGCGCACTGGGAAACCGCATTTAATCTTTGCATCAATTCTTCTAGGGCCATTTCTTCAATTTTCAGCCAGCATCTCATTCTCAGATAAAACAAAAAGAATCCACAGCAAACATGCCTCCCCCCTGCTCAGGGATTAAAGGAGGCAGGGGGGGAAAAAATCCCCAAACCAGCCCACTACGGCAGTGCTCCGCAGCCCTGCATGTCAATCGCGCCGCACGGCTCCCCTCGGCACAAAGGGAGGCAGGAGCCCACGCTCCCCGCCGGCGGTGCCCGGGCGAGGCAGCCGGAGCCGGGGATGTCAAAGGCAGCAGGACCGCTCCGAACTTCTGTCCCCTGTGCCGCGTGTGGCTCGCCCGCAGCGGATCCTCAGGCGCCGGGACGGACGCGGATCGCGGAGGAGCCGACGCGCGGCCGGCGCTGGGAAGGGCTGCGCTGCATCCCGCGGGAGCAGCCGGAGCTCGCACAACGCCCCAGCCCCACTCACGTGAACGCCGGGGCTCCTCCACCTTCCTGCCAGTTCGCTGCCGGGGTGAGCAGCTCGGGAGGAAAATGCCTCCCCACTGACAACGCCGAGGAGATCCCGCGCTCTCCAGCCCGCAGGATGCCCTCACGTTCCGTTTGGAATGCTCATTTTTGAAGGCTGAGGACTTCAAATTTCCTTTAAAAGCTGTCGAATTTCCTTTAAACACAGCTGTCTTCAGGACTCTTTGGAGGAGTTTGCTTCAATGTTGTGCCACAGAAGCCTTACAAGTCTGGGAAATCTGTATTTCCACAGCAATTGTATTCCCACCCTAGGCAAAGGGGTTTTAGAGCCGGGCTCTATGGACCCCTCAAGGTATAGGCAACA
The DNA here is from genome assembly GCA_008694505.1 of Cyanoderma ruficeps. NCBI lineage: Eukaryota > Metazoa > Chordata > Aves > Passeriformes > Timaliidae > Cyanoderma > Cyanoderma ruficeps. Next base: position 26,064,218 of record VZDJ01007754.1, read on the forward strand.
GAACTGCTGCAGAAGGCAGCCAGGAAAACCAAACTTCATAGCCAGGAAACTTCAACTTACTATAGAGGGTACAGTGCCACTGGAAAACTTTCAGGGACTCCTACAAGACTGAAAGCAGTGCAGTGCTTCTGTATACAACTGCTCTTCATAATTGATTTTCACTCCTTTTATACAGACTGTTTTACAAGTTTGAAACTATGACACTTCTTTTTCCAAAGATCATCTTGATGCCTACTAAATCTTACTGTTGGCAGGTTTTTGCTGATGGTCAGCTGAATTCCCCCACTCTTCTAATCATCCTATTGGTTTTACCCTAATTTTTTACCAAAATTAACAAGTTGTCCATGGCTAAAAGAAAACAGGATGTTTTGTGTTAAGTTTAAAAGGACTGCACTGTGTTAAGATAAAGGTTCTTTTCTACAGATTGCATACCACAGGTAAAAACAGCAGCTCTTCCGAGGGAACTAAGTGGACACCTGTGATGAGTTGTTCAAAACTCTCAACACCACCATTAGAAAGGCCATGAACTAAAAAGAAGTTTTTAAGAGGACCCATCAAACTATCTAGGCTTCCTCTGCCAATAAAACTAATTTATATAATTCATTTACTACATTAATTCACATTATTTCCACTCAAAGTATGACAGGCCCACAGCAGCTCCACGTATTAGACATGACTAGAGCCATGTATGTTTCCATTTCAGTATTAATAAAAATGACAAAATGAAGTCTTCAGTCAAACTCCTCCGTAACAAAGTATTACCAGTGAAAAACATGATCTGTAGGAACTTTGTATGCAAAAAGTATTTTGTTCATGTGACTGCTGTTTGAGACTGCATTTATGCAAAGGAACAAGGGACGGGCAGCAAGACCACAATTACCAGACCAGGCTCTTGCCATTCTGGTGGTGACTCAGGAGGAGCAAATGCACGAGAAAAGGTGTGCAGTCTGCAGGTGCACTTGGAGAGCTGAGGCTTGTTATCAAACAAAAGTTTGATAGTGCAACCATACCGCATCCACAGACAGCCCAGAGAGAACTCCAGATGTCAGATAGCCAATGGGATTTGTTATTGCAGCAAGTTAAAGGCCTAAGGCATTTTTGTACATGCAGAACAGCAAAGTTCACTTTTAAGATTACACTGTTTCCTGGTGCAGCAAGAAGTGTAGCAAACATATTCATTCATAAGCACCTAGTGGTAGAGAAGATGATAGCTCAATCCCACATTTCTCTGAGTGTCCTGCCTCAATTCAATAATAATTTCATGTTTTCCTTGGAGAATCAACAGACAGCTTAAGCTTCCCATATACCAAAGGTCCATCTTTCCATGAGATTCGCTGAGTTTCTCAGTGAAATAACAAATGAAAAGGAAGACAAAAATGTAGTGAAGAATTTTACCACATCAATCAGCCAACTTTCAGAATCACAAGCACACAATAACTTAGACTTGTGCAAAATGAATGTAGAACCCTAATATGTTAGCTAAACCTCAGTTACACCAACCATGCCACTTTATATATACTTTCTACACCTTCAAACAAATTCCTAACATGCAAAGTATGAGCAGAGCATCCACGTGAAAGGTTTAGTTACCTGGGCTGAAAGTTAAGTTTACCTAAAAGTGGGTTATTTGTAATGACGTACTTGTTTAATCATGTTCATTCATGGAAATCAGGCAGCCTTTGTCTTCCTAAGTAAGAAGCTTTGGCATAGCTTCTCTACTGAATGAAACAGAGAGTATTTGAAGATACTTAACCAAATGTGGGATTACAATCTCTGCTGGTTTGAAACAGGATCATCCACGGTTTCATGAACAACCTCAAGTCAGACTAAAGAAACAGACCTTAAACTAATTAAAATCAACTCTTAACAGGAAGACCCAACTGCACTTTCTTGCAACATGAAGCAATCCAGTATCTGACTGTGAGCTCTGTAAGGAATTGAAACAGTCCAGAAAATACAACATGACTACATTTCAGGGAAGAGCTACTGCAGTTTTCACTTTCTTGAAGTTTTTACTTGACCCCTACACCCCTTTGGATCATCACGACAGCCATGTTAAGGAATTAAACATGCCATTTCAATCCCACACATCTCATGCCTCGTTAAAATTTGATAGAATAAGAACTGATGCCCAGTTCTACCACTGAGAGTCTGTAAATACAATAGGAAATGTTGCAATTTTTTCAGATATAATATGATTTTTAAAAATTATTTTTAAATTAAAAACTCAAGCTTCTTCTGGAATTTTGTTTTTTAACTTCTGCTTATGTATTACCTTCAGCAAAATATCTTCACCAGTGCCAGGCAAGCCCCTGCTGCAACAGAGGAATTCATAAAGAAATTTAATGAATCCACAGCCTTTCAGTTCTGTCTTGGATGTTTAAAATGCATTGGAAACATTTTTTATCAGATGGTCTGTACTCCTGTTTCTTTCAGTGAAACTGCAAGGATAATAAGAAAGGCACAAATGTATTACAGAATTTAATCAATCGATTTCCATGGCTGCATGGGTATAATATTTGACCTGATTTGTATTGACATTTTTCTATTAGATTTAAAAGCCTCATCAGCATTATTTTTTCCTTCAATTCTCTACTCTGGTTTTGGCTGTAGTCTTCAGCAAATCCTGTTCAAACACAGCCAACACCACACATCTTTTATTTCCAAACAGTTTCACCCAAATAGGATTACCTAGTTTTTCAAGAAAATGTGGCTATTTTGAAAATGTTCCAGAAATAACACACAGTGGTACTACCCACTCATGTGGGGGGCCAGATTGGTAACCATAAGTCATTAACATATGTAATGAGTTTTGCTGGAGCAAAAGATGCTTTGAACAATATACCTAAAGATTTCTCTGCTAACTTTACATTGATCTCTGTAACATCAGTCATCAGTGAGTTCCAAAATTTAATTACGTGCTGTGTGAAAAACTGTTTTTGTTTAAACTACCTTCCTGGAAGTTTTCTGCGTGCCCCAGTTTCTCTTTTGTGAAGCAGTGGAAAAACAAAACAAAACAACAACCCTCAAAAAACCCTACAGGAAATAAATACTCTCTTTTCACATCCCCAAGCCATTCATGACTATACAGACTGCCACTGTAGGTGATATTATGTCTCCTCCAACTGCCTGTTTTCCAGACAGAAAATTTCCTACACTAATTACTTCCTATTTGTATAAAAGCAACCCCATACCTCTGACCGCCTTCGCCGTTCCCCCCATGTACACTAATTCTACTCTAACAAAGGGAACAAAACTGGACATGGCACTCCTGAAGTAGGCACCGCAGAGATTACTCAGTGACATAAGGATTTTGCTGTTCTCAGTTTCCCTCTCAGCGGTTTGTAATGTTTTGTTTGCCTTTCGGACCAACACTGAATGCCAACCGAGCTGCTGCTGTTTTCAGGGAACTACCCACAGCCAGTCAAGGTCTCTCAGTGAGGGGAACAGCTTAGCTTACAGAATAGCATTTTCTTTTCTCATCTGTATTGCTTGTACGAACAGCTGATTTCCCCTTCTCTATTGATCGCTGACTTAGCACCACCAATTTATCCTCCAACGGTTTGCACTCAGCACTGAATTCTACTATTTTGAATAAATATTTTTACATATTTGCAAATTTTCTCTTTCCACGCTTTTTTCCATTTCCAGCTCATTTAGGATTATATTGAACAGCTGCAGGAACCCCTACAGAAATCTGTTTTTTCTCCATCAGTAACTCTCCCTCCAACCACAGAAAACTGACCACCTAAAGCAACTCTTCATTTCTAATTTTTCAGTCAATTGCTAATCCACAAGAGGGCTTCCAATTTAATCCACAGGAGCTCAGTTTCTCTGTGAGCCTAAGAGTGGCTGCAGCAGAAGAGAAATGATGTGTTGACTATAAAGTAGGACTACAAGAAAGGAAAACATGCAGAGGTTTTTCCCTGCTGCCGCTTTTGCACGGGCCCTGCCACATCGCCTGCGGCAGAGGGAACAGGCAGAGCACATGGGTGGCTGTGCCTGTGCAGCTGAATCTCCTGCCAAACACCCCATACAGCTTTCTAGTGATACCACATGGTCAGCATCAGGCAGCCCTTTTCTGGATGGCCCCACCCACCACATGGCACAGAACTCCAGAGACTCTGTGAGCAGTGAAGCTACAGCATCCACGGCCCCACTGCTCTCTAAAGACACTGCAGACAGAGCTGGGGAGACTTACCTAAGCTGGGCTCCTGCAGAGAGGGAAGACACCCATTGAACGTGGTTTTCATAAATTTAGATCCTCTCAGGTCCTACAAAAAACTGCCACATACACCCACTGCACAAGGGTGATACTGATCCCCAGCCTTAAATAAAAGGGAAAGAAAAGGGAAACAGGACAGTTGATATGAAAGATCCAAACAGAAAATGCATTTTTAACATTTAAACCTCCTCTTGGCACCAGTTCTTCCTTCATGAAGAAAAGGGATTTTTCCCTTTTATTTCCCTGAATGACTAAGTTCTCTTGGTAATCAGCCCAGTTAGGCTTTATTATGTAAAGCATCTGGGATTTGAAACTGGGATTCATAAGCAGAGATGGCAGTATTCTGGTTTTGGCAGCACCTCACTCTTTCACAAGGAGAAAATTGTTCCTAGATTCACAATCTCAAGGAATACAGAGAACTTAGCAAATACATGGAGGAAGGAGGGAAAACAAAAAATCAAAGTTTTTCTTCTTAAAAACTTGACACTCAAAACACTCATACAAAGCCAGAGTATGGGCAAGGTTCATTCATACGGGAACACAGACTAAAGAAGCTTTCGGATATGCAAGAGCAGTTAATAGAATAATTCCATCAAAATTATGCCTTGTTTAATTAATATATTAATTTACCAAATCTCCATCAAGTCCTCAGTGTCTCCTCAACCTCAATAAATTTTTCTTTGAGAAATTACATGCCATACAGTAGAAGTCCTAGCAGCTGCTCTCCAAGTTCCTTTATCTGGGATGTGTGATACCCCCACACAGGGACTAGGCCGAGGTGACACCCTGGTCAAGTTCTTAGCAGTAGGGGAACTGCTTCATCCTTCCCTTCCTTTTCCATTATTGCTCAGGCCCATGGCTGAAGAGTAGTAAAAGATAGATGAAATGCAACCTACTCATCTCTATTTGATTGCCTCTTCTCCAGTTTAGCCCAATCTTGTTACAGTCCAGCTCCCTGTACTTTCAGTCTTCCCCAAACAGCTTGCTTCCTCCCCCAGCAACTGCAGTCTAGCCTCTCCTTAAAAAAAAACCCCCAAAACAAAAGCAAAAACAAATGCATCAATTAGTTCTTAAAGCTTAATTTAGTTACTAACTTTCCCCATTTCATTTCTTTCATAACCTGTGTCTCAACTTCATGCTACAGCAGCATTCCTTATACTGCTGTGAAGTTTTGTAGTAAGGCTCTTCAGTCTGAATTAACTTAAAATGATTGACCAGAGCACAGGCTTCAATACTTCCTAGCTTAACAGGAAGGGCCTTCTTTTTCCTCAGTCTCCCTTGCTCAGATGAAATGTCATTTGAATCTCTTCTGCTTGTCTGCTGTGTTTCTAAAGAGTACCAAGTTTCTTTGTAAGTGCTTCTTTCAGATTTCTTCTTTGTCCTTCTTTGCCACATGGGATTAAGTAATCACTGCAGAGCCAACAGCCTTGAAAGAGTTTATTTAATTTAACACCTCCAGTTGCCCCTGCTCCAGCTGAGCGGTGTTCCAGTCTTTTATTCTTCTTCAGCTCTTTTTAGAACAGCTAAACTATCCAGATGTGCCCACAGCTGCACTCCTCTAAAAGCGGGCATGGCAATAAATGAATAAATGTTGCCTTTTGCCAATGCAGTGCCAAGTAAGACCCTTCCTTTCTAAGTTTACTGAGATATCTTTATAGATGAAGGAAGTACTTTGTGCAGGAAGTTAGGAAGACTGACAACAGGAAGCACAAAGGTGAGCAGGGAATGAATTTGCTGCAAAAAGGAGTAATATGGAAGGAAATGAAGTATCACTTTTTTCCTTCATTGGGGCACTTCCATATATATGTATAGTTAAAGGAAAGGCCTCACAAGGAAAACTATTCCAACCCTGAAAGAAATGAAACCACAGTACTTTAAATGTAGAAAAATAAAATAGTGGATGCCAGGGAGCCCTGGTTTCAGAAGATCAGCTACTGGTACCATGATAATTAACTAGCTGGTAGAGCATAGATACAACAGTCATATTCTTCCACAGACTTAGTATTGTGTATGCAAATACTGAAATTAAATGGATTCAGAAAACACACCCCTTTTGTATTCTGTTTTTAGAGTGATTTTCTTTTCAAAGGAAATGCTGGATAAGGGGTCATAAAATTAATTTCCTCCCTCCAAAAGAGTCTGCCCAACATTTTTTTAGAGCTCAAACCTAAAAAGTATTAGGCTTTAAATCAAACGACATGTGTGTGTTCAGATTTTGAGTATTAAAAGTCTATATTTTATGACATGCCCTACTTTTTAAAAACCCCTATTTCAAAAGAATGAGCTGCACACATAAAAGTTCAGCAGGTCTACCATTCAAGTCAGAATTGATTTAAAACACTCAGGAAATTTCTCTGTAACAAAAAGCGGTGTTTAACTGCCACATATAATTGTTAATTTTACATACAATCAACAATATAAAAAGTACTCAAAAAAGCAGGGTTTTTTCAGGACTATTCAATTTGATTACACAGAACAAAACTGAAGTGCTTACCCCTGAGGAACAGGCTGACAAATTTTAACACAGATAAAGGGCTCAGTAGAAGGATGTCAACTTTAATTTGGAACTTTTTTTAAATCACAGAACCATTAGGTTGGAAAAGACCTTTAAGATCACTGAGTCCAACCATTAACTCAGCACTGCCAACTCCACCTCTAAACTGTGTCCCCAACTGCCACATCTACATAGATTTTAAACACCCCCAGGGACAGAAGGGGATGTATCTTAAAATTTGACTGCCTTTTTCCCCTTGTGCATCTTAAAAAGAAGCACTCACTGGAGTTTTAGGGTGACAGAAAGCTTTTCCCTCTATATAAAAGGAAGTAGTGCAAATGTTCAAGGAATTCACTTGGGAACATGGGAAGATTCAGTTTGTGGCTGGTCTGGATGAGCTGCCCACCTGTGGCAGATGTGCTCCCCAAGGCTGCTTATCATCCCACACTGGGTGCTGGCCTCCCTTCTGGAATGCACCTCAAGCACTCTTAAAGGACTTGGCTTTCTTTTAATGCAAAACAGGAAAATTTAAGTAAGAAAATAATCTATTACTCATCTAGAAATCTATTTTTATTAATCATCCAGAAATAGGAAAGTAATTTCCAACAATCACAAGGATATTTCACGGGCAGCCAAAGAGGCCACACCCCAAACAAAACCTTAGTCTTGCTGGAGAATGCTCGCACTCATCACAGGTCCTGCAATGCTGCTGTTGTGTCCTTCAAAACAGAGATGAAAACTTCTCTCTCTGTTTCCTTACCAGACCTATTGCCCTATCTATTTTAATGCAAACAAGTAGCATTATTTTCTTTTTTTTTTTTTGGTGGATGCTTAATACAGCAGGAACCATCAAAAGTGGCAGAAGATTCCAGGTAGGGAAAAAAATGCCTCTAAAAAAGTGTTTTCCAAACAATTACAACTTTTTCATTCCCTGACAAGCAAAAATCACTATATCACAATTACAATGACTTGGTGTGTTGGGGGTTTTTTGATTAGGATATGAAATACTAAATATTTTCAGATCCCCTTTATTTTCCATTTAATATTCTTCATGGAATATGGTACTTCTCAAACAGGCCAAATTAAACTGATCTTTCCTGGGAGACAGTCTGCACAAAACCCTCAGTAGATGAGGGGAAATGACTGCTCTTCAGTTTATGGTTACTCTGCTGCATTATGGTAAAACTGTCTGAAAGAAAAATGTCATCCTAGATTTCTTTATATTGTAAGCCATATCCAAACCATCATTTCATGCTTTCTTGAAACAGAAAGACTGAGTTTTTGCTTCAATAGGCTTATGGAAGTACTACTGTTAGTTTTCTTGAATGACCACAGTCTTAAACTGTTATTGCTTTGGAAAGAAAAATATAAGGAAGAATGTATACATTTCCTTGTTTCTTTGATTACATACCACTGTTGCTTTTTCTTATTTTCCCTCTTTGACTCTTCAGAATTATTTCCAATCCAAAACAAGGATTCTCTTGTCAGTGAGAAACTTAATACAAAGGTGGGGCTTTTTTCACTTATTTAAATGCAGTATAACTAAGTGCTTTTTTATGAAAAAGAGGTCATGTGCTTTACTTTCAAAAAATTTAAGTTTGAAAATGACTAGATACTTTAAAAAAACATCACAACCATGATCAAGATTTGACCCATAAATCCAGAAAGATTAACACAGAGGGACAGGCTCACAGAGAGATGCATCCCCAGAGTACTGTACACCATTTCCTATTCCAGCTCAGGAGACATTTGTTTCTAACCCTATCCAGGTGCTGTCAGGTCAGCTGCAGAAAGTTACTGATAATTAATTTCCAGGATGCACCAAGAAGTGCAAAGTATCTTCAACACTGGTATTTTCAACAGTTGCTTTGTAATCATGGTGCTCTTGCTCTGCATCTGTTTTCATTGAGTCATGTCATATCTTATAAGATCTAAAAATTTGAAGTGAGATTTCCACAAAATTTCAGGTTTTGTATTCTTGCCATTTCTCAAATGCTTCAGGTTTGTTTCTGTAAAATTTTGCTCTCAGCCTTCTTCTCTTTACATGATCAGTTTCAACAGGCTGTAAATTACTCCTTCAGCTGCCAGATCCCTCCCAGAGCCTCAAAACATCAGTGCCATGGCAAAGGCTGAATCCCTGAAGAAGAACACTTGGATCCTCTTCACCATTCCTACTCGTGTACCCAAGAGGAAGAACATTTTCAGGGTTGAATACTGTCAGTGATCAGCAGAGCACAAACAAGCAGCAGGGAGAACAGAGAGGTGTGTGTTATGAAATGTAATTCAAAAGCAGAATTCCAAAGGGTGGCATAAATAAGAGAGGCTTAAGGATATCAGATTCCATGGAAGGCCCAACTTGAAAATTTGGCTATAACAAGACCAACACACATGAAAGGGAAGAGTCTCCAGCCCCTAGAGACTGATCTGCATTAGCAACCTCTAAGACCCATTTATTTCCTTCAAGATCTCAGCCAACCCTTTAGATAAAACTAAGGCAGGCATTAAGGAAATAGTCACTTTTACATCTGTAGTTCTTAGCATGGTTGCATCTGTCATTGCTAGCATCCCCTGTAACAGAAGGAAAACCCATTAAGTAACTTTGTCTGAAAGGCCCTATTTTGTAAAACCAAAGAAATGCATAACCATAAACAACCTAACAACTTACGTTTGAAATTATGTCATCAAATACATCAGAGATTCTTTAAGTACCCAAAAGCTTTCCACAGCACACAGGTACATGTATAAACTGTTATTCTACTTCATCTAAGTATCAGATTTCTCTTCATTGTCACATATATGTGCAAATGGGATATCTTGTAGAGTCATCACCAGTGGTACATTGGGTTGCAAGCAAAGAGGTCTCAAAAACTGGGTAGTTTTAGATGGCTTAGCTTTTATTCCTCCATGGAATGAGGCAGCATGCTGTTCAAGAAACTAAACTGTTTGTTCTACAACAGAAAAAAATATTTTTGTTATTCACATTTTTCAAAGTGTAAAGGCAGCAAGGAAGGGTATGATGGGACTTGGAAAACGGAACATGAATAACTGCATTGTACAAACAGTTCTCTCACTCTCCTTTTGTCCCTTTTCCCCTGACATTTGCAAGGGAGTATTTAAAACTAAAGACTTGTTTCTCATTTAAAAGACAGTATCTGCCTGCTCTCCCCATCTCCTCGACCCCCCAACAGGCTCAGTTTGTACACACAGAGCTCATGGACCCTTCCAATGCAATACTAATAACTTAGAGCACCCAAAGCAAATAGTAATAAAAGAGAGTCCATGAAGACTTCAAGTCTTTTCTAGAGAGAGCTCTTCAAAAAGAGATACCTCATTAATGAAATTCAGTATTATCTGTAGGGGAAACACAGTAAAGTCTCAGATTCAAAGGTTGTTTAATACTCATGAAAAAGACCCCAAATGCAAAGAGTCTAGTAACTAAACTCATACATAATTTCATGTGAACAGCTGCCCCCTTTTAGAAAGAAAAGGACTTCATGAAACATTTTAAAGTCTAATTTTGAAAGCAATCTCACCATGGAGTCACTGCCAGATGGCTATAATACTTGACAAGATACAGACAATGTTTTGTCAACATGTGTTGTGGCTTTTTATACTGCCTGGTCTTCTCAGTACTGTATGTTATTTTCCCAATAAATATGGGAAACCCCTTTACAAACAGAAAGTCAGTCACAAATATGACTTCTACTTCAGGTGCCTGTGATCCAAGTGCACACAATGAAGCTATGCTAAACATACTTGCTGAAAAACAATCCAACTCTGACAATACTTGCTTAACTGAGTTTCTCTTTCTTGAAGTACAACAATACAAGTTTTAAATTAATTCTTTCTGCTATAATAACACAGCCACACTGTTATATGGATTTCTTTTTGGCTCGAACAGTTGAAGCTAATCATAAGCATCACTAAAATCTTCTAACACAATACATGAAGTCATACCCCTTTCAGTCAGAGCAAAAATACTCATCTGTGAGAACATATACATGTACCCATATTGAATTACTTAGACAAATAAAACCAATGACCTGCCAAAATTCTATTGTATGGCATATGTACTAGCAATTCCTTTCAGCAGCTCTCTGATCTCCAACTCCAAAAATCAGTTAAGACTCAACAATATGCAAACAATAGCACTGAACTTTAAAAGGCAAGATTTTAAAAGTAAGCGTTCAGAAAACAAGATGCTGTAAGGAAATATTTACTCACACATACAGAGGCCGTGTTTAGACTTGTAAATACTAACCTTTTTTGTAGTTCTGTCCAAAATCCAAAACGTGCTGCACATGTCCTTTAATCAGGTATTTTATGCAAGAACAGCATAAATGACACGGCATTTGAGAAACTCATGTATCAAAAGGTCCAAGGGTGCATGTTAAACTCTCCTCAAATGCAGTACAATTGACAGGCTTAGTGCAGTGCATTTAGATTTTGCAGTGGACTTGTTACCAAGGAAACCAGCAGCTGCAGGTGTTTTCCCATACACCAGGGAATGAAAATTCAGCAGTGAGCTTGTCTACTCAGTATTTTATTCACACATTTTTTTGGTCTTAATAAAAAACTATTTCTCAGAAGATCAGACTTCATTAAAAAAAAAAAATTAAAAAACCTTCCCCTACGCATGACCTTACTGCACAGCAAACACCACCTTTTAAGTGTTTTCTTCTTTATTCTCCTCCAGTCTCCTCTCCAAAAGTGCCCTACTTCCCTTGCTTTGTATCTTTCAATAAAAGTGTGCAAACCCCACTCCGTGCAATGGGTTTTCATCCCAAAAAGTGCTTTAACAACTTGGCAAAGCTTCAGCTTCCAAGAAACAATGCTGACTTGGGAGAGGCTACAGGAATGCCTTTTCTGATCATACAGCATAGCTTTGCAAAACTGTACCATGCTACAGAGATATCACCATGGCTGGTATGATTCATACTCCTTAGGATGAGGATGAAAATACAAATACTTCATAAAACCACAATGGAGATGCAAGGTAGAAAATCCACTTTCAGTGCAGTTCTTCCCCAGGACATTAAACCAGTAAGTCACACAATGCTTACTTCTCATTTATGCTACATATTGGAAGGCCAATATATATAAATTAAAATACAGGCACTGCATTTTTTTTTAAGTAGCCTCTTTTCTCTGAATAAGATACTGAAATATTTATAAATCTTCCGAGCTCCTAAAGTATTTTTCTACTTGTCCTCTTTCAGTGTTACTGAATCAACAGCAACATCTACTGGGCACAGAAGGGCAAGATTCCATTTCTTGAAAGAGATTAAAGGGCCAGGTACAGGAACATATAATACTTACAGTATCTATTTCTGGATACTTTGGCATCACTTTGGCAGTCACTGTGAAACCAGAAATAAACAAAATTTTTAAATAGGCATTTGCCTTCTCTTCACCTCTTCAGAAGGAAAACAAACCCAACAGAAAGATGGTCAGAAGGACAGCACTGACTCCTGGTTGCCTTTGGAAATGACATATTACATAATGACACACACATGACAAATAACATGTTACAGTTAGGATTATTAGATACACTGGGCCAAGAGAAACAGTTGACAAGAATTCTGCCAGTGAAAGTATTCAAATATTCTTCAAGTTCATGCCATGGAGAGTTTTATTATTAATCTTTTTGCTCTTTAAATCTATTTTTCCTCTTTGTTTAACAATTATACAGATTTGCAAAATAAATAAAATAATAAATAAATGAAGCACACCTCGGCAAACTGATGCCAACCAAAAAGCAATGACTAAAACCCAACAAGATCAGACCAAGAAGAAGTTCTTCAAAACTTCACAAAGAACAAGATGAACGTATGTAAACCTAGTAAATGCTCAGAACAAGGATTCCAAAGAACTTTGGCCTAATAACACCCAGTATTTGCCTTTCATAATAGAACCTACTGGGGTCTAAATTCCCTAACTAGAACACAGTAACTGGAGCCTGGTGAGAGGGGCACAGGACAATCCATATTTCTGACATGCTCATCTAAACAATCCAAAGAGAATGACAGTGGACAAGCTCAGCTTCATCCTTGTTGGTGCCTTTCTGCAGGGACTGTTGTTTCACCTGCCTGCTGAAAGGCACACTCCAATCAGGGCTCATAATCACAGCCTTTCCCTGGATTTTATGTGTGGTCCCCCTTTTAAGATGCAATCAGATGAGAACAAGATCCCTGCTCCAAGCACTCACCATGCATCACAAATCAAGTGATTATTTATTAGAAGTGCTACTGGAAACTGAGAAAATCCCAAGACTTTTCTATTACAAGCTGGGGCCTCAGTCAGCAGCAAACCAAGTTTCCTCTTGCTACCACTCCCTCTGGTCTAGTGACTCTTCAATTCTTCAATACAGTGTCTTCACCCAGGAAGAGCTCAGCAGTCAGACTGAGCATCCACCCAGACTTCCAGGCCGAGGAGGAAACTGGAGAACACTTTTTCTGGGCGAGTGCTCCACTCACTTTGCCGTGGCATATTGGGGTTGGGACCCCCATGCCACTGTACTCCTGCATGAAGCTGGCTGCCCTGCCATTGCAGACACCAGACAAGGTGTGTGCAGGGGACATGAGGCTGCTCAAGAGCACCACACACACCAAACTGCAAACAGCCTTCTCAAGAATGACACCAGCTCTGGGCAAAGGCAAGAGAACCCGTGATGAGGTAGCTCAGCCCTCACCAGAAAAACTCCTGAAGAAATTACACCCTCTCAAACTTTAAACACCTAAATGCTACCAAAGTGCCCCCAACATTGGCACTGTTCTCACACATGCTGCTGGGGAGCCTCTTCCTTTGCAGTGCAGTGAACAAAAGTCCAGCAGCGCTGCTGGAGCCTCACCAGTTGGTTAAACAGGAAAACCCAAGTGCTCCATTTGGGACTGGTCCTGGCTGCACACACAGATGTCATTTTGATACCTTGTATCATCTCACGGACAGCCTTCCTATGTAAACATGTTTTGCAACAGTAAAAAGGGCAGGCACAGGCCCTTTTCTGTGCCCAGGTACACAATACACCGCATCAGACCATTGCTCTGCACTGAAACCACACAGAAGCACAGGACAGCACACAAACAGCAAATTTCAATATGGTTACAGAACACAGTAGGGTTACAGAACATACAATCTGTGTTCTACAATGAGGTGTTTCTCAAAAGAAGCAATAGCAGGGAGAGGAAAAAAGTAAAAAAGCAAGCATGTGTAATGTGGCTTTTTTCCCCTGTTTTTTCCCCCTACCCCTCTGACTGCAATCCCTGTCTATGTGGAAAAAAGCAACTGCTAGTATCTCACCTAGAAAAAAATCTGTCCTCAACACAAAGAATGTTAGTGAAGAGGACTTCAGGCAGCACTAAGAGAGCTGTCTCTGCTTCTAGGCCCACCAGCCTTGTTCCAGCTGGGTTTTTTGGCAATTCCTGACAGCATTACAGAGGTCCCCAGTACGTTGTCTGCACATACCTGGCCTCATGCATGTATCCACACCCCTTACTGGAAACAACCTGCTGACAAGACTGCCTGGTTTTCAAGGACTTACTCCCTACCTCAAAGAAACCTAAGCAGAAACACCACTAATGTATTTTCCCCTAAAACTTCACCTTTGGACATGTTTCCTTGGCAGCAGTTAATCCCAGGTGGCTTGTTTTTCACTGAATCTGTCATTTTCAGTGTAGCTCTTTTTCCCCAAGATGATTTTCAGATGGAAATGACACATATTGCAGGGATACCACAAGGCCTTCCCCTCCTTTCTCCACACACATAGTAAATAAGTATATTTCCCCAGGTAAGTCCTTGCAAAACAAGTTGCACAAATTTGACAGCAGGAAATTTTAACTGACAGACTCCAGATACAACATCAAATTTACTTCCCTCTATTTAAAGTCATTTAGCAATGTCAGTGGAAAACATATTAGTCTGTTCAATAATTAGTTTATATGACATTTGAAGACTACAATAATCTAATTATGTGTACCAAATTATTTTAAAGAACCACAATTTTTCTAGTGTCCCCTATGATCAACAAATAGGCTTAAACAGATATAAGCTAACCTGAGAAAATAAAACTGCTCATTAAACAACTTAAATTGCTTCCAGCTAGAGCAGAAAGAAAAACCGGAGTTGAAAAGAAACTTTTTGATTTCATTATTCCCAACTCTTTCTGCTACCAAAGTTCCCTCCTCCTATGTAATGAGGGTTTGACTTCCTAAACACTGAAAGAGAGCGCATTGATTAGCCCCAGAAAATCTGCGCATTTGCATGAAACGGCCCTGAGTAATTTCTCAGTGCCAGAGGCAACAACTGAACCCAACATTTAATCTGGGCATTGGCTAGAACTAAGGAAAGCAATTTATTTCCATCACAAATGGTCCAACACAAACATTCCAGCTGGAAGCCAGTGAGTAGCTCCACATTTTACCCTACAGATATGTAGATGGCACTGATATGATATTAAGGCAGCATGTGAGACCTTGTCACTCAGATGGCTCGTACTGCACCTTCCCAAGACCTAACATTCACACTCACAACTTCTCTGCCTTCCCAATCTGAGGAGCAAGTGCCAAATCCAGGAATCAGCCTGCCCTTACAGAACAAGCCAGTTTCAAATACAGAGTTTTGGGGTTTTTTTCTGTTTACTTATTATAATCAAGCAGATTTACAAAGACATCCACTGCCTGTAGATGCAGGAAAATGGGATTTACAGAATGCCTAAGCAGGTTAGGCATGTAACCCCTTCTGAATTTCAATTATACTGCTGCCTAGACACTTTTCCAATTTCTTTGGAGCCACCTGAGGCACCAAAAGCACAAAGGTAGTCATGTTGGGGACTAAACAGAATTGACGTTTCTTGCTTTTGCTTCAGCAAGCATCTATTGCTTCACTCTGCACTGAGAATATCTGAAAAGCAAAGCATAATTTAAATAAAAACAAAGATTCATTACATTCAGATGCATCACAAAAGTTAGGAATTTTCTTAATAAACTAAATGTTACTGTTTTCCCTTCTGATTAAATGGCTATAGATTTTAAATAGATTATAAACCAAAGAACACCTATAACTTGTGATATCTCTCTGAAATATTTCTCAACAGAGTTCAAAGAACTTTGAAGAAAAAATTAAAAATGTTTTCATGCCTTTGATTAAAGCTAGGAGCAATTTCAGGCAGGACCATTTCCTGAAAATGTTCTCTTCAGCAAAGAACAGCTGAACTGAAAATCCATCAAGTGTGGCACTTAATTACAGAGAGACAGACGGACAGATAGATAGATGCACACATATACACACACACTGAATTTTACTCCTGACATTACCAAACTACCTCTGCATAGCTCATTTTTAGCTGGCAATCCCCTTTCACACTAATGAGGCTTTTCTGCTGTAAGTTCTAACATCTTGAACTGAACAAGAAGTTATTTTTATATATTCCATATCTGCTGTAATTCCCAGGAAATAAGGACTTAGAGTAAGATGTTTAATATTAATTTCATTTAAGAGGGTGGTTAACTTGTACAGCTTAGAAGTCTTAAGACGAAAATCCTGACAAGACTCCTCCTGATTTTAATCAGACTGGATTTCACTGCTCTACTACTCAAAGCAGCAACAGGACACAGAAGAGGTTTACCATGCAAAGGCTTTCTTTTCCATGTTGTTAGATAGATTATTCTAATTAGTTTTAAACGTGCCTCATTTTGAGAAGTAAAGCTCATAAGAATTTGCCAAATTCCCTCAGTTGAAATTTAGTTTTAATAAGAAACAGCTCCTTTAGCTAACACATAAAAACACAGGCTCACGAACACATGCTGAGACCAGTACCAGTCCTACAGCAGCAGGCTTGTAAAGACATTTATAGGCAAATAGCCTCCAAAAACGGGAAATGCTAACCTTGCATACATAGTATTTCCTATATCTTACTTGGACATGCACCTCACATCAATCAAAACACTAGTACCAAACAGAAAGCTCTACATGGATTTTCTTATAAGCTCCACAGCAAAACACAAGCACTTTTTAAAGGTCAACCCACTGACACCAAGCAGGTGAAGAAAAGTGCACAGCAAAACAAATACCCTTTTCTGCCAAAAAATTATGCTGAGCCTAGATCTATGTTCATAAAAAAAGAAAACAAATCCCAGGTTCCCTCTCCTTGAGCATTGTGACAGATGCCACCAGGGACAACAATAGCTCCCAGCTACGTGCTGGACCACGTATCACTAAGTGGCTTGTGTATTATGGCTTAGAGACTCGTGCCCTAGTTGGCTTGTATTTAAAGGTAAAAAAGGTCATGGGCTATTTAGCACCTGCACAACTGAGAAGCAGACTGAGGCTGAGAAGTCTGCAATGCCATCTTCGTTCCACGGAAGACGTACCTATGTTCATCAGATGACAGTACACTGGTGTCACACCCATGAAACCAAGTGGTCTTCTTGAAGATGCCTCAGGAATTCTAACAAAGAGAAAATCTTCAATTGCTTCACATATTCTGGTCTTGACACTTCAGTTGGGATTTTTTTGTGTATGAAAACCACCTCATAAAAAATACTCAGTACGATATTCATAGCCTCATTTTTCACATACACCTTCTAGCTGTATCAATCTAGTTTGTAAGTTATCCCCTTAAAAGAAAACTTTTTCACAAAGTTGTTAGTGGAGGCATACTGCAGTGTACACAACTTTGCCAATTAAAATTAAACTTCTGTTAAGACATTGAATCTGATAAAGCTTCTAAATAAAGAATATAAAACAGCTCCTAGAATCAAGGAACTTTCTAAATATATCGCATAAATGACAGACTTCTCCACAAAAATGCAATGGCATTCTTCTAGCTGTCAATAATAGCAGCTTCTAAGAAACAGTTTTCATTTTCCTAGTTTTTAATTAAGATTTCTAAAGGTTGCCTTTGTACACTACCAAGGAATAGAAAGGATTCGATTCAAACAGCATTAACTATTGTATTTCTGAAAAGTCACTTAATTTGAAACAGTATAGTTATTATAACAATGAGTACCCACAATGTTTCCCTTGTACATTACTTCTGAAATCTTGTATTTACACAGTTCTGACTAGTGGAAGCAAAGGACTAATACATGTAGGTGAAGGTACACTATGTGTTCTGAGTGTAGCTGAAATTACCAGATGTACAAGTGTTTGAGAGAAAAGTTGTTTTTTCCCCTCTTCTGATGCAGGTGAGGAGTCATCATTGGTCCTGATAATGTAACCTGAGCATCCTGTTCCAGTGATACTGCAGATGTATATAATTCAGTTAAAGCTGTCACCTTCAGTAATGCCACTGAGCAGTACATAAAAGGGTGTTTATGCCTGGAAAACAATGCAATTCAATATTTTCAGATGATACCATGAACATTTCTTTCAAAGAGCATGAGTGTAGAGGAGCATTTCAAGTGCCTGTGAGTACAACAGTTACTGTGCTTTGCAGCACTGTACCAAGGGTTGGCACATCACAGTTACTATCCTGTCTTTTCAGCTGCCTTGTAATTTCAGATGGAAAAATGCCAAAAATCAGGTAGATTGACAAAATGATACATGTTTTATAATTTGAAATAATTAAAAAATATTTTCCTACTCCTTAAGTATGCCATCTTAGTAAGTTTGAATTAAGGAGACTTCAGTCAGTTGTTACCTGTATTCTTGGATTCTTCAAAACCTGGGCAGAGTCATGACAGTCCCTTACTTTTGTAAAAGCTTTGACTGTAGCACCCTCGTGGCTATTTCCTACTACTTCAGCAATTACAGCCCCCAAGATGTAACACTACCAAAACTTGAGACCACAAAAAGTTTCCTCTGCTGCGTCATGGCAGGAGGCTAAAAACCCCTGCATGAAAAGATTATATTCCAAACAGACATGAACTGAACAGGGGAAAAAAAATCCAAATAAAGAAAAGGTGTCAACCATATGAAGGGGATAATCACTAGGGAGAAAAAAAAAATAACAATTGTTGTATGTAAATCAGCCTCCAAGCACATCACTCCTCAAGTCCAATGCCACACTGGTAGAACAACATAACATTCACTGAGGAAATACAGAAATACTGGATTTTTTTTTTCTTTTATTATTAGTAAAGACTCGTGCTTGTCTTCCATGCCTCCATTCATTTCCAGGATCTTTCCATTTTTCAGGCTCTGCTGAAGACAGTAGAGGAAAGGCTGAATTACACATAGCATCTGAATTGAGACAAGAGAACACCCAAGTTGGTCTGATGTTATGTTTTCATCTCACTTGTGCTCTATCTCAAGCTGAATTTGGCATGCTGGTTCATCTATTGCTTTCCAGATCAACTCTTAAAGCTTTCAAGATGCAGCATTTTCTCTCTGTGTGTACACTTACAAACACAATGAAGACCTGATATTAATTATAACTTCCAAGAAGACACTGTAAGTAAAAAATATTGCTGTTAATATACTATCAACAGCGCAGCAGATGAGTTCCTGGGGAGGGAGAGGGAATTAAAACTTCAGCCACAGCAACATATGGTTTACATAAAAGCAGAAAGATGCTCTCCATCATACAGTATTATTAGTCTGCATGGGAGACTAACATCCCTCACATTTGCTTTCAGCAGTCAAAAATAACAAGGGAGAAGACTCCAACATTATCTTCCATGGCAGCATTTCTCTTTCCCATGAGAAGACTGTAAGGATTAGTTTCACAGAATAAGGCACTATGGCTCCCTTTTCCAACAGAAAAAAATACTTGCTTGTTTTCTTGAAATAAATATTTGAGTAAGTATTAAAACTAGAGTAAAACATCTCATTTTAAATGTTCGCCATGTTATGCCACTGTAGTTCTTTCCAGAGAAGCTTCTTTTCAGCAGTTCCTTGATAAAGTCAGAAAATCTTTACAAATTTCATTAATTAAGAGCAATGATTTGTTAAAAATCAAACTCCAATAAAATATCCACAAACAGTGATTCAGCCAATCCTCAATACTAGGAACAACGGTATTAAATATAGCACAGAAAACCTTTCATACTTCATTTACCTGTAAAATTTATGAACTTTAGCAGAAAATTAGCTACCAATAAGTTTCTCATGTAGTCTCTGGCTAGTTCTGGGAAAGCTCCTTTCCCAGTCTATACACTGCTGTCTTCAAGTCAAAAGAAAACAAACATACCTTTTTCTTGAAAACTACATCCCACTTTTTCCAGGGATGAAGAGTATCATCATGTGCTTTGCAGTTTCAATTAATGGCTTGCGATTCAGCTGTCACGACAGACATGGATGTAATACCCAGTGAAAAATCTGCTACTTCTCAGGCCAGGAAACTTAGTCCAGAACTACTCTCACTAAACCTCATATCCCTTTTACGTACACTGCAGTGATAGAAGGGCAGCAGCTACAGCCCAAAGATGAAATTAGCACAGTCAAGTGTGTGCAGGCTAATATAGGCAGCCTCATGGCTATGAAGTACATCTCCACACTCAGCTCCTGATCTGCCTTCACTGCTTTCATGTCAATGCCTGCAGTTTACTAAGCCTCCTTTGTCGATAAACCAGTCAACCATTGATTCACTGACACTTCAGCAGAGAACAAACATACAACTTTGAACCGAACACAGCTCTCCCCTGAATTTCTGGAGAGGGGAAGTAGCAATTTCCCATTTGAAACCCTCCAGGTGACACAATACAGAACCATCTTTCCTGTGACTTCCTACTGCAGGCCTGCCTTCCCAGGACTTCTTTGTTCTTCTTCTAACACAGAAGCAGAGTGCTCTTGGCTGGGCTTAAACCATTGAGATGGGATCAAGGATACCCAGCTCACCTCTAACAGGCGTTTGTTTCACTAAAGATTTCATTAAAAGCAAGCTAGAGACTGCACAAACTTTTTAAGTAGTGTGTTTAACAATTGCCCCAGTTAGGTCTAAATCTTCTCTGCAGGAATCAAGGTCACTTTTTCTTGCTCCTAATCTAATAGTTATGGACAACAAGAAAATTGAAACAAGGAGATATTCACCTTCTTCCATAACTAGCACAGATCTCCACTAGAAAGCCAGAACATGTGTGGTTTCCCTTCAGTTTTCTCTTGTAATCTAGATACACACACCTTCTTTCCACAGAAATCATATCTGATCAACCCTGACATCATCCTCTGAAATTACTGCAGGGTTTTTTTGCATCTTTCCTTGTTGCCTTCCAAAGAAACCTCCTCCTGGCTGAGACGTCACTGGTACAAAAGCAAAATGATTACTCTAATCACTACTTCCTGTTAAGTCAGAGCAGACTATGACTCATTCTGCAGTAGCAACATCATTAGTTCATTCCAGCTAGGACAAAGGAGTCATATCCTGTTTTATAATTGTGTATTAAATGCAAAACTGTATTTCAGTGAATTCCATCTTTCCAGTTTTGGAACATCTTTCCAGCTTAGAGAGGTTTGCATAAATATATTTAGGTTTTTAATTAACTAATTAGATTTAATTACCTAGGAGACTTTATAAAAACATTTTTCAAAATGAAATGAAGATGTGTTAATAAAGACCAAATGCCATCAGATGCAACTCCTAATCAAATTATAAAATTACAGTCCATCTGCACTAGTACCAAGTAGGCAAAGCTTCAGTTCATATATGAACTATGTAGCAACCTCCTGCATGGGTAAATATAAGATCAGATGGTACAGAAAAAAAATTGTATTCTTAGTCCCAGCAACTATAAACTAGCACTCACTACAGTTTTGTGCTTATGGTCCACAGCAATAAAAGTAACGTGATATGGTGCAGAGGTATTTTTTACTTGCTTCTCAGCAGTTTCTCAAAACTCTGATTTTAAAACTGTAGGAAGGTAGGTCAGGTTTCTCTGGGATGACTATTTTTTGTGAAACAATTAATTCACTGAATGATTTTAATTTCTTATAACAAGTCATCAGTCCTCCCAAGTACAGGTCTTCACTGGCTGCTATTAAACATTTGTTTTCGTGGTGACATCAGCCCCATCCAGTGAATACTCAGCTATTCCTTTTCTTAGGCTCCCTGCCCTGCTCTCATTGTTAGAGATGAGACACAAATGCTAAAATTCTTGAAGCCATCCATCCTCTTCCTAACAGTCTGGCAGTCAGCCAGCCACTTTCACAATATGCTATATTTTTCTCACCTGCCATGATTTCTGTCACCTCTTGCTTGTCTTGCACAAGCTGCATGGTATCTGACACCACAACCTGATGGTTGGTATCTTCCTCTTTCTCTTCATTAGGCTGGTTGGCTGTTGCAAAACAATTGCAGCTTCCAGTTTCTTTGCACAGGATAAGGGCCCGATACCAGTAGTCAGACATGAAAACTCTGTGAGCTGATTTCTGAAACAGAAAAACAAACAGAAAATCACTTCCTGCAAAACATCAGGAAAAAACCTAGCAACTTGAAATAAGAGGCTCAAATGTTAAGGATAACAATTACATACGGATTATCATATCTTTAATTTTATTTAAAGACAAAATATGCAGTTTACAATAGTCGTCCACAGTAGATAGTACCTAAAGCAAAAAGTTTGAGTTCCCTGTAGTTTCTCAAAATGCTTATATCAAAGGTCAGGAAGCTAATATAAAAAACCAGTATACAAATATCAAATCACCTGTGATCTGCATAAAGGAAAAAAAAAATCAATATCACTCTGTATTTTCAGCAGAACAAGTCAATATTTATCTTAAAAGCACCTTCTAAAACCAAGTTTAACTAGGTGAAAGAACACACCAGATCATGGGTCATCAAAAAGATGAAAAAAGAAAAGATAAAAAAGGACAAGATATTATGATTGCCATTATAAGGGAGGCTGAAATTACAGTTCAGTGTTTTCATAAGCAAAATAACTGAATGAAACCTTGACACTTGAAATCTGGCAGGAAGAGATGCTTTGGTCCATGACATGGCACCCAGGTCCTTCACCACTGCCCTCTTCCTGAGCAGAAGGAAGGGGCAACAGCTCCCTTAGCCTAGAAGGAGCTAGAAATTGCCAGGCTTATTATATGTGTTTGGAGGTAAGAGAGCAAGCACATCCTTAAACACCTGCAAGCTTCTCAGTTTATGCCAGAGAACTACAGGGAAGCTTGTTTTTTAACATAAACAAAAATCACCCCCTTCTTGAAATAACAACTAAAGCAGCATTAACTGTGAAAGATTTTGTCCACATGAGGAAACATCTTGATCTTTCCAAATAATTAATCATTGTTAAAGGTAGCTGGGAACTCTGCAACAGTTTGGGGTGTAAGGGACTTATAAACTCATAAAGCCCAATCCTCCTGCAATGAGCAACTCAATCAGGTTGCTCAGAACCCTGTCCAACCTGACCTTGAATGTTCCCAGAGATGGGACATCTACCACTTCTCTGGGCAACCTGTTCCAATGTCTCACCACCTCATCGTAAAAAACAAAACAAACAAAACCCAAAACAACCAAACAAAAAGCCCTTCCTTTCTTACATCTAATCTATAATCAATCCTTCTTCAGTTTAAAAATATTACCCCTTTTTCTATCTCCAAATGCCTTGTAGAAAGTCCCTCTCCAGATTTCCCACAGGCTCCCTTATATACTAGAAGGTGCTGTAAGCTCTCCCTGGAGCCTTCTCTACTCCAGACTCAACCACCCCAACCATCTCAGCCTGTCTTCACAGGAGATGTGCTCCAGCCCTGTGACCACCCTCATTGCCCTTCTCTGGACTCACTTTAACATGTCCACATCTTCCTGATGTTGGAGACCCCAGAGTTGGATGCAGCTCTCCAGGTGGGGTCTCACCAGAGAGAAGGGCAGAATCCTCCCCCCTCAACCTGCTGCCCACACTGCTTTTGATGTGGCCCAGGATTCAATTGGCTTTCTGGGCTGCAGGTGCACATGGCTGGATTGTGTCCAGCAGCACCTGGACACTGCCTCATCCATGAGCACCCCCAAGTCCTTCTCAACAGGGCTGCTCTCCAGCAGTTCACTCCCCAGCCCAGACCAATACCAGCAGTCACCCTCACCCACGTGCAGCACTTTGCCCTCGGCCTTGTTAAAGCACATGAGATTCCCAGGGGCCCATTTCTGGAGCTTGAGGGACCATCAGGTCCCTCTGGATGGCATCCAGTCCTTCAGATGTATTAACAGCACCGCTCAGCTTGGTGTCTGCAAACTTGCAGGGGGTGCACTCAATCCCTTTGTCATTAGTGAAGAGATTAAGCAACACTGATCCCAATACAGACCCCTGAGGGACATTACTTGTCACTGGTGTCCATCAGGACTCTGAGCCGTTGACACCACCCTCTGTGTACAACCATCCAACCAATTCCTCGTGCACTGAAGAGTCCACCATCAAACCCATCCCTCTCCAATTTGGAGAGAAGAATGTTGTGGGGTACCATGTCAGAGGCTGTACAGAAGTCCAGATACATAAATGCCATCAGTAACCCTTCCCTTGTCACTTGATGTGACCACTCCATCATAGACGGCCACTAGGTTGATCAGGCAGGATGTGCCCTTGATGAAGTCATACTGGCTGTCCCTAATCATGTCCCTGTCCTCCCTGTGCCTGAGCACAGCTTCCAGAAGGATCTGTTCTGTGATCTTTCAGGCACAGAGATGAAGCTGACAGGTTGGTAGTTTCCAGGGTCCTCCTTTCTATCCCTTTTTAAAGATTGGTACAGTGTTTTCCAGTCACCTGGGACTTTACCTGACTGCCATGACCTTTTAAATCACACAAAATGGCTTGACAACATCAGCCAGTTCCCCCAGGACTCTAGGATGCATCTCATCAGGTCCCATATATTTGAGTTCCTCAGGTGGTCACAAACCTGATCTTATTCTACAGCGGGAGGAACTTTGCTGTCCTGGTCCCCATTTGCAGTTCATCTACTCAAGAAGCATGGGAAGAGGCTGCCAGCAAAGCCTGAGCACCTCAGCCTTCTTCTCACCCACTGTTACCAGTTTGCCAGCCTTGCTTATCAGCTGGGGTACTCCCTCTTTGACTTTCCTTTTTTTGGTTGACATACCAGTAGAATCCCTTCTTGTTACTCTTTGTATCCCTTGCCAAGTTCAGCTCCAGTTTCACCTTGGCCTTCCTCACTACAACACTACAACTGAACTGCACCCCTGTATCCTTCCCGGGATACCTGTCCTTGCTTTCCCTGTACTCTCCAGGAAATCACACCACATCCAGAGATGGGTTTGTTCCACTCTCCACCAAAAGGCATACAGGCAAGAAAAATATGGTCAAAATCTCCAAGCACAAGGGACCTGACATGCTTTACCAAGTCCTTCTGGAAAGCACCAAGTAGGGGAGATATGCATCTCCCTGGGCAAATTTACTGCTTTTTAGACAAGAAAGAGATGCACAATCTTATCTCCTGCAAGCATCAAAATCCAAGTGTTTCTAGTGTATCTGTTTCTAGCTGCTGATTAAACTGACTAAAAGCATCACTCCAGACCATGGATATTAACAATAAGTCTTCATTCTCTGTATTACTTTTGAAGGTGTCAGTTTTATAGACTCGAACAAAGTAAACTCCATTTAAAAACCCTTCTTAGTATAAAGGAGTTCTGTTTAAAAAAAGGCAAAAAAAAAGATACTTGCATTATTTAGCACCAGATCCCTCAGGAATCACCCATGAAGAATAAAGTACTCTCTCTGGCACTTACTGCAATGCTACAACAGAAGAGAAGATTTCCAGATAAAACATCCTTCAAGTATTACAGCAAGGTGCATCTTCTCCTCAGTTTAAAGAGAGCAATTCTGTTCAGTTTTAGGCAACATACTGCCATTTCCTCAGTTCTCTTTGCCTATGTCCAGACTTTGGCTTTGCAGCATTTGTCAAAAGATGGGTAATGGAGTTAAAAGCAAATTGCTCAACTCTTTCTATAGCTGCTGAACTGCACAGGTTCATTGCACACATCCTCCTTGTCACACAGAAAATGGCAAACACTTCCAGCTGTACTAATGCACATTCTGCTAGTAAATAATGTATGTAGCAAATAGGACACAGATTTAAGCTGCTTCTGCCTCTACAACAGTCTGGCATGTCATGTGCAATGACAGACACAAGTGTGCACATGCAGGAACCCTACCAGCACAGGGGGTTTCAGAAAAAAAGTGCTTCATAGCACTTTTTTTTAAATCTGTGAGAGCAGGGGGAAATCTTTCAATTGCCTTTACAACTAAGATACTAAATAGATTTTACTTCTTAGAGCCACTGTGCAAAGATTAAAGTTCTCCACTTTTTACCCCAAGAATTGAGGCAAAGATGGGGAAGTCTTCTCTGCAGGAGGCAAGAATCCCAGAAATTTTCAGTTTTTCTCCCTGCTCCTGTGCAAGGTGAACCTAAATACAGCTGGATCTACACTTCAGAAGTCAGCACATTACTCTAGGAATAATTTTTTTATTTATTGCCTTTCTTTAAGTAATAGAAACTCCTGAAGATTACCAGAAATAATTATACACAAGCATGCAGTTAAAAACATACATTTATGACCTTAATCCTAATTATTTTCTGATCTACTGATCATCTTGATTTTAAGTGTCCCTAGGAACTCCAGGGGCAAAGAAGCTGGGGGAAAAATATATGAGGGCTGAGAGATAGTCACTATATATGTTTGTCACACTTCCACGAGGGGAGGCAGCTTGCACATTTATAAAACTACTTGACCAAGATTGCCTAGAAAAAGGGAAACATAAAAAAGAGGAAAAAAGAAACCCCAGACAATCCCAAGTTTTTATTTTGCTTTATGAGCCAAAGGTATTTGGAACAAGATGTTCCAAATAGTCAAATCATCCCTGATGGATATATCTCCACTTGGATCACTGCAGTGACACTGAAGACACATGTAGCTTTTCTTATTAATTCAAAGTATCCAAAGATAAACTCATACTCTCAGTCAGCATAAAACTAGGCTGATACACCATGGAAAATGCCCAAGACTGAAATCTCCTTTTGACATTTACAGATCTGAACAACTGCTCCCAAACCTCAGTTTCATGTGCTAGAACCAATACTCCTTGAGAGTCTGAGTTTTTCTGTTTGCTTTAAATTAGATTGCAGGCATCAAAGTTGGTGAAATACCCAAGGAAAAGCAGGGGCAGAATTTGGATTCATTTGTCAGGACATAAAGGCACTGGTAGACTTCACTACAGCCAGGAACTCTCTACTCCTGGGGCCATGAGCTGTACATAAGTAATAATATTCTTAATATCCTTAATTCCACATTACTCATTAATTAAGGTGCAAATGCTTCCTGAAACATTGCTTATGAAATTCAGACAAAAGGACAGTTTTTGAAAGCAAGAGTTCTATTTCAATCACTTTGCACACACACTTCACTGACTTTACTTCAGTTTTCCATCCAAAATCCTCCTTTAATTCAACAATAACATTGCAAAGGCAGTAGTTAATCATTATCTTCAAACGCAACCAGATTACGTAAGGCACACAATTATCTCAGAGACTTAAATCCACATTCTGCAGCCACTTCACCAAGGCAGTTAAACCCAGCTCCCAGAGTCCCTATCACCTTCAATCCGTGGACTGTTACTAGATCACTGTTGCTGACACATGATGCAATTTCTTCAGCCATTTCCCTGGTGAAAATGTGTTATTTCTATTCAGATGTAACACCAACATTTAAATATATCCCACTTTAAGATAATTTGTCCAATATTTTCAGACTGTCCTGTGAATTACCTCCCTCAGCATTTAATCAGGGCAGCATTTTACTGTGCTTTCATCATCGTTCCATTTAAGTCACTAAGAAATAAAACTCATTTGTGTGGGGAAAACTGCTCCTAATTTAGCACCTACCAAGATTTCACACACTTATTTTCCATATACATGATGGCACTTTATTCCAATGTCCTTAAAGAAACACTGTTTAATCCCCAGCCTGGATAGCAGTCTTACACTCACTAATTCATCAAGCTCAGTATGCCCACATCAGTAGAGATAGCAAAGTCCAGATGACGATGTAAGAGCTCATCCATGTACCCTGCAGGAGAATTGGACTGAACTGGATCCCAATATCTGTATAATAGTATCTCTTTACTTTAGAATGGATTAAAACACACTGAATGGTAGTTAAACCTGTCAATATTGCTCCGATGAGAATCTTATTTCAGGACCATTGCCCTGATGAGAATCTTATTTCAGGGGTGCATGTATCTGTCTGCAGCATTCTTCCCAATTTTTATACTTTGCAGTGCTGGCCAGCCATTCTTCCCGTCACGCAATGCAAGGGGAAAGCACAAAATACATCACACACACATTATAGCCCAGGTTCCTCCCATCCACAATCAGGCATGAAACTGAAATGTCTAAATTAAGAACCTTCTTGACTGACGACTTCAGCATTCCCTGGAGTAAGAGAGATGTGTATCCTTTGAGGCTCATCAGCCCCTTCAAGTCCAGAGAGTCCAAGGCAACTGCAGATGAACCTGAGTTTGTATCATGAAAAGTTCCACTTGTGTATATGTTACCAACAGAATGCCACAAACAATGAGTCGCATAATAAAAACAATAAAACACTTTAGGATTTCAGTAAAGTCTATGAAATGACTCGAGTTCTTCCGATAGAGATACTGTATTTCTACAATATTGCCCTTCTCCCAGTCCTTTCACATTTTGTTCAGAAAGATGAAGAGGAAAAATCAGCAGCAACAAAGACCCATTCTAATCTCTCTAGGGGATGTAGAATACCCCACATGTTTAAAGTCAAAATCAATTTAAATTTTCTCATTTGGAGTAGTACTGTGATCAACATTTAACTTGAATACTAAGTAGTCCTGCAAGATAAATGGTCTCATTTTCTATTTAAAAGCCTTTCACAAAGCATTAAAAGTCATCAACAGGCTTACGTAGAAAATACTGATTTTAAAGAAAATGCAAGACTAATTAACAAGAACTAACCTGAGGCATCTACAAAGGAAAAAAATCAAATGTGTTTTGTAAGAGAAATGCTTTCTTATTTATTCAGCTTTTCATCCTATATGTAGCCACTTCTTCTTTGAGGAATGCTTACAAGTTTAAATGAAGTCACTCAGGTGTCTTCCTTCCTCCTTTTGGGGCAGAAAGACATAAGAAGTTCACTTCTGTAAGTCAACTCAGAATTGTGCATTATATTTTAAGACTTGTATCAAAACCAATATAAAGATAAACCTAGGATGACAGAGGGTAGCTGAGTTCCCAAGATTTGAGCAGCCTTCCCTACTGCCTGACTCTACCCACTCTGCACACAGGTACAGGAAGAGCTTCAAGTACTCGGCCAAATTCTCTTCCTTTTCAGAGCTACGGGCCCAGTGCACACCAAGCCCTCCATGGACTGTCTGGGCAGAGCACCAGGACAAGAAAACAACAGCTCCATGCAGAAATGAAATGACATATGGACAAAGCAACTGGCTGTAAGCAACCTCACCTGAGCTGCATCTCATGTCCTTCAGAAACCTGGACCTTATATATATATCATGCTTCCCCCCCCTTCGCAAACAGGAAAAATCAGGGGCTCTCAACTTTTATACAGCATGGAAATTGAAAAGTGGCTTGTTGTTCCTTCTGCACAAACTTGATGTCTAATGCTAAAGCAAGACTTCCGTATTTTCAGTGAATATAACCAAAGAAAAGTAAGAGTCTGAGG
The DNA here is from genome assembly GCA_008694505.1 of Cyanoderma ruficeps. Taxonomy (NCBI): domain Eukaryota; kingdom Metazoa; phylum Chordata; class Aves; order Passeriformes; family Timaliidae; genus Cyanoderma; species Cyanoderma ruficeps. The sequence continues at coordinate 26,093,525 of VZDJ01007754.1, forward strand.
AGTGTTAAAGTAAATGTGAGAAAACCACCATATTATAGAATTCCAGTTGCCTAGAGATCATTATTAGCAAAAGCGTAATTTTCTTAGTCCTTAAAACTCCCACCAAACCACCTACATTCCTGAAAACGAAGCTTTTGGAATTAGATACCTAAACTTTTCCTCCTGCCCCCTCATACTGCCCCCACAACCACAGCTTTCTTTCCCACTCATTTCTCTTTCCATCCATGAGACGTCAAATAAAATCCTGGCCTGAACATGGTGTCCTCTAAAGGAGCACGGAGAGCAGCTTATACTTCTCTAGAACGGTTCATTGTGTCTTTTTTCACTCAGACCACATTTCAGAGATTTTTTCCAAGACCCCAGAGAATGACAAGCCAGGTTTCATTTTCAGATTAAGCCTGAAACACAATAGAAGCTGATAGTGCTGTGCAGTACTCTGTGGAGAATGAGGTGGTTTTGTACTTGACCCCTTATTTCAAGGGGCTGATAAATCTCCCCTTGTTCAAGTTGTTGTCATGATAAACCCAAACTCCCATCTCACCAAGGCATTATTGCATGCACAAAGCCGTGACAAACACAGGATGCTGCCCACCAGCATGAGGACACTACACAAATCCCGTTTGTTTAACTCAGAGGTAACTGTGCCCAAGCACGCAAATCCCAACTCCTAGGCTAATTCAGTTGAAAAAAGAAAGCTACATGTTACTTTCTGAAGGTCAGTGACTACATGGCACGTTCTGGTTTTTAATTTATTTATCAAGGGAACAAGCATCGTAATATTAGCAGTTTCTCATGAAATCAGAACTTGGAACATCTAAGAGCTTTCTCTGCAGAAAGCTCCAAGGAGTGCCTTTGTTCAGTGACCGTAAAACAGGAGTACGTGCTTTGCTCAGCTTAGAGGACACAGGTCCCTGAGAGATCACTTGGGTCACTTCATACCACCGACTTGCTGACAAACATATAATAGGTGTCCAGTTTCAAAGGGCTCACAGAACATCTACTCCACATGTCCCTTCTCTTCCTCCTCCCCTCCACCCCAGCTTGTGGCAGATCAAAAGGACTTTGCAATAACCTACCAAGAAATCCCTCAAGACTCATAGCTTCAGCATTCAGCCTTTTACCATGACACACACAGAAGGAAAGAAGGGAATGGCTGAGTTTTCCTAAGGCTCAAGAAACTTTCCCCAGCTGCCTGTCTACAGAGATGGACAGCACTGCCAATGTTCTGTGCCTGCAGAATCTGTTGAACCTAAGTGCAAGGTAAAGGTGATGGTTTAGGAAGGAAGAGGCAAGTTCTCTTCCGGCCTACTTGGATTTAATTTCCTGTTAAGTAACCACGATCAGTGCTTCCTAATGAAGTTGTTATAGATTTATCCAACAGTGTAATTTTGTTAGAAACAGCAACTGACAACTTTAATGGTGAAAGGAGCACTACCTTCAAAGTTTCAAGTGGATGTATGTCTTAAGACGATTAAATCTGATAGCTGTTTTGAAGCTCCTGCAAAGCCTCAACAGTGCACACAGGTGGCTGCCTTCAAGACTGATTTTGCAGACCTCCATCATTAAAAAAACAAAAGGGCCCTTCCATGCAACTTCTGTAATTGCTTTTGTATAGTCCAGTGCCAAATCAGTGAAGCATATCACTGATTGGAAGCCATCTGAAACCCAAGAATTGCAAAGTTCAACACAAAAAAAGGTCACGTGCATGTGACTCAGACCTCCCTACAGAAGGGATAAGAATGGAAAAGAGGGTTGTGGGGTAGCAGCAAGGCCCAAAACACAAGAAAGGACATGCAAGATCAAGTACAAAAACAATGCTCAAATCCCTACCCTACCACTGTGCCTTTATTAGACATGTACTTTAGCACCTTCTTGAATTAGGGTCCACATTAAATCTTTTTCCTCTCCCCTCCTACTAAAAAAATGTTTACTTCTGTTCAGAATAGTATTTTTTCTCTTTCAACATGCTACCTAAAGTTGCACAAGGTAAATACCTTTAATAAACACAGACTCTGCTACTGAACATTAAACCAACTGTTCCACTCCCCAAGCCAGAAAAGCTCTGTACTAAAAAACTCCAAAAAGCACTTATGATTATCATAAAAGACAACCTACAGAAAATCTTTTAGAAAACAAATTCGGCTTCTACTTATTTGCTATCTGAGCTTTTCTATTTCTCTACTATTCACATTCTCAGTCATTCTGAAATCAAAAAATCAAACTGGCTGTATAAAGGAAATAAAGAGCTTGCAAGAGCAAATAGGCTCTTGACATTGCCAAGTCTATTGAGATAAAGTTTTAAATTCCTTTTCAAGGTTTTTGGCTAAAAATATCTTTAAATAAACCTTTATTTCTTGTTTTTAGATTACAAACACTTAAATCTCCTTCCTTTTGTAGATATAACAGAAACAGAAGTAAAAAAAAAACCAAAACCCCAAACAAACCCGAAACAACAAAACCACCAACAAATCTACAAACACAACTGGCAAATTTATTTTAATAGTCCAGCCCCAATGACATACAAAAGGTAAATAAACACCACAAGCGGCAGAAACATCCTCTTATATAGTCCCTGTGATTAACCATTGCAGGTAGCACCAGCCAACAACACCCCGCATCTAAAACACCTTCTTCATACCAAAGGACCGCTTTGTTTCTCCAGTTCGGGAATATAACTCGGGGATGCAATTCGGGGAAGCCAGCCCAGGGGCACAAACCCTGCTCGAACCACCGCAGGGCAGGGGCAGCCCCGGCCACCCCACGCCCCCCGGGAGGAGAGGGCATCCCGTGCCGAGCGCCCGTTTTTATCTGTCCGCTCGTTTTCAGGCAGGTTACCGTGCTTGCCTTTGTTTGGCTTCCTCCCCCAGCCCGGACCTATCGCCGCTGAAACTGAGGGGGGGCAAAACAGAGAGGAAGGAAGAGGCACGCTGTCGGCAGAGCCGCGGGTGAGCGCGGTGCGGCCGCCCCGACACGCCGGGCTGGCCCGGCTGGGGGGCCCGGCCCCGCCGCTCCCGCCCGGGCTGCCGCGGGCCGTGAGGCGCCCGCCGCACTCACCTCCCGCCCTGCCCGGAGGACCAGGTGGCCGCTGCCGCCGGCGCTGAGCAGCTCGCCCGGGCGAGTGGGGCAGCGCCTCCCGCCGGGCCCGCGGCACGGGAGGGAGGGAGCGGGATGGGATGGAGGGCGGGGGAGGCGCCGCCGGGCCCCGCCCGCGGGCGGGGAGGCGGCAGAGAGGGGCTGCCTTTTGTCCGGGCTCCGATGCTCGCCCCGGCACCGACGTTTACCGCCCCGTGCGCGCTCCGCGGGAGGGGGCCGGGGCCCTTTGTGCGGCGGGGCCAGGGAAGGGAGCGCAGCGCTCGTCCCCGCCCTGGGCGCGCCCGCCCCGCTCCCCTCGGGCACCTGTGAGGGCCGGGGGAGCTCCGCCGGCTCCTCGCCGCGGGCTACAAGGGGCAGGTGCTCCGCGGTAGGGAGGGGTTGTGGGGCTGAGGGGCTTTGCGTGCCTTCTAACATGAAAAGTGGTTGTTGTCAGGAAAGCTATGCTACCTGTAGGAGTATCGCCTCATCTTTTGGGGAACTGTGGCGCCTCAGGACATGGTTTAGTAGCAGCGCTGCGTCAAGGGTTGGACTTGACGATCTTGAAGGTCATTTCCAACCCAAACAATTCCACGGTTCTACAATAGCAGAGAGGTACACCGTGTGCCACGTGAAGTTTTGCAGCCTCAGTTCTGATGTTTCCTGGTGTTCCAGTGTTTGGCTCTCAGCGTTTTGTTTTGCTTTTATTGGAATGTGTATATGAAGGTAACGGCACTTTTTGTGTTTATATCTTGATGAGACAATTGAAGAGCTGGAAGTGGATTTGCTTACCCATTATAGAAAGAGGGGGGGAAAAAGCAACAAGCCAACCAGCAGCAGGTATTTTCTTTTTTATTCAGGTACCCCCAAGCATTAAAACCTTTGCTTTTAAGCAAAACAGTGCACAACATGTGCTTTTGTGTGCTGCATCTATAAACACTTGGGAGATGGGAGCTGCAGAGATGCATTTCATGGGAAGCACCCAAGGTGTGTCCCTAACTGACCACAGGCTTTCCCCATCCCCTCTCCTCTCATGCAGTCAGCAGATAACGCAACTGCAGGTTTCAGACACTAAATTTTTCAGGAAAAATATTCCAGAGCTGAGGAAAAAGTGGGGCTAGCACATATTTCATCCACTTCCTATTTCTTGAGCTAGAGGCTTCTGATTTTCAGAAATACATCAGATGACAGAGATATGCTGCGTACACTTGTCTCCTTAATAAGCCAAAATGTTCTTTCTTAAAGCCGAGTGACCCAGAGTAGTGGCTTACAAAGTTTTGGTATCTAGCAGCTTCTTAGGGCAGCTTAACCTAAAACATGGAGCAAACAGAACCTGAGATGCAAGTGGCTAATCAAGTCACCTTTGCAGCAGCTATGGTCTGTACTCCATGAGGTGTGCCATGTTCCAGTACGTATGTCATGGGAAAGAGTGACACTGTGACACTTCACTGTGAAATGGGACTGCAGAGAGAAAGTGCAGATTCAGATAGACCACTCTTTTTAATTTTTTTTTTTCTTTTCAGTGTTGGTTGAAAAGATCTGGTTGGTTGTCCAGGGGAAAGGGCCAATTAATGATGACATGAAAGAGCTGAGAGGATGCCTTAATTTGGAGATACTGTCAAAAATAGCTTTGAAAGAAGTTTCTGAAGCACAAGAGAGGCAGCAATCAAACATACAGTTGAGATTTCAGTTCTCTTTGGTGTTTCAGGCATTTTTTGATCTCTATCCCTATAGCTATCCCTACAGCAGTAAACTAAATGGGTCTAGGGTTCAGGATTAAAGCACAGCACTGCCCATCCTCTGTAGTGTCCCCTGGGTGGTGATGTCCCTAGTGTGGTTCTGTCCTAGCAAACAGGAGTCCCTGAGGCACAGCTCAAGGGTCCCTGTGTGCCAGGGCTGTTTCCAGCAGACTGTCTGTGTGAAACTGACCTATTTCAGGAGATAAGAGTTTAGCTGTGCTTATGAAAGCCATGTTGTGCCAGCTGGTTCCGGTGCCAAAGAACAGTTCCTGACCTGCTTTTTTTACTAGTAGAAACATGAGGCTTTTGACTTTTGTGATTCCTGCTGTGTTCTGTGTCAAACCAGAACCTTAGGCACTGGCTGGAGTCAAAGCAGTGAGAAGTCAGACTCAAGATCTGAGCATTTTATTGATTGAGCAGGATTTCTGCAGAGATCTTTGCTCAAAGGAAGATACAGTTGCATTGGCTAGTACTACCAGAGTTTATGGAAGAAATGGATCTTACTATGAATAGGCTCTTATTATGAATAGACTCAGAAATGTTATTTCTTCTACATTAAGTAAATTATATTCATTAATATGACATTGGCCTTTATAAGAATGCTATACTCCATGGAAAATACTTTTGTTTTGACTAATGCTAAGAAGCCGGGGCGAATTTCGGCAGGAAGCAGTTAAGTTTCCAGCAAATGTCAAGAACAGATGGCATTTAGGTCTGAAGAAATTAATAAAGAAAGAAAGAAAGTCACTAGAGCAAGTGTGTACTTTCACATTAAAACAGCTGAAGGTAAAAGTGGGTTGGAAAGAGGTTGAATTTTCTTAAAATATCTGTCCTAAATATGAGGAGGAGGTGGGATTCCTAGGAATTGTAAACCAGTGAAGTATTACGGCTCTAGTGAAAATTGTACCATGGAGCACCTCCTTCACACACATGTACATGGTATTTCTGATGCTGTCGGTGTGAAAGTGTTATAAATTAATATGGGGGTAGTGTTGATGATTCTTTTTTTCAGCTCATACAAAAGCTTGGACAAGACCAGAAGGATCTGACGAGGACAGAGGGTCAAACATGCTCATCTCTTGCACAAATGTTGAGGATCATGGATGGATAAACTCTGCTAGGTGTTTGAGACTCACTGGCATAGCTGTGTATTGGGAGTCTGGCTGGGAATGCAGAAGACAATATTTTCAATGAAGGAAGCACCTTTAGTTCGGGAATTAACGTCTCCTCATCTAGTGCCCTGTGCCTGTTGCCAGAATTGTCCAGAACACTCTAGAATACACATTTAGGACACAGTCTTAATTCGCACCAGAAGAGGTTTAGGTTGGGCATTAGGAAAAAAGTTTTCACAGAAGGGGTGAAGAGACACTGGAATGGGCTGCCCAGGGTGGTGTTGGAGTCACTGTCCCTGGTGACACCTGGAGTTGTTTAAGGAAAGACTGGATGTGGCACTAAGTGCCATGGTCTACTTGATATGGTGGACCCGATGACCTCAGAGGTTGTCGCGATAGGACACAAAGATGCTTGACTCCAGTCAGAAGGCAGTAGAAATCAGAAGCTTTATTTACAATTCATTCAGCTCTTTTATAGGATGCTGTGCTAAGAAGACACGTTATTTCTCCACAGGACTGAGACCTCTCCCATTGGCTAAGTAACAGAAATAACAAACAACACCTGTTGTTATGAAAAAAAAATGTTTACACAAAATTGTTTTGAGAAAAAGAAAACTGTTGAAAACTTTCTTTTAAAAAGAGTTAGCAATTCTCAAGCTCAAAAAATACCAAGTCTACAAGAGTTTTTTTCCAAATTAATTCATTCGGTGATTCTGTTACTTTAAATTTCAAGGAGTAAGAAGGAAATCTACAAAGGAATCCAAATAGGGAATCATTATCATGTGCACGTAATTCAAGCGAGAGAAGAACTAACTATGGCACTGTGGCATGAAATTTTTTTAGTATCAGCTGTACCTGTTTCTGCCAGTTGTGAAGTCTGCAGGGGCTACAAAATGGGAACAAGTTTCTTTCAGGAACAGATTACATGAATTAGGTCTATCAAAAAACTGAGACCTTTACTGAACAAGTGGTCTGAACCACAACTTGTACAGAATTAGAAACTGTCTGTAAAATCATAGTAATATATTGAGAAAAAATAAGAAAATTAAGACTCAAAGGATCTATTTGCAGAAACTCTCCAGGGTAAGTTAGGGATATTTTTGAAACATACCAAGAATAAAATAGTAATGACTGTATACAGGCAAGAGGAAATTAATTTTTTTTACATAGATTGACAATGAGTCTTCTCCTTATAATTATAGCAATAATTAGTGAATGATGTGAACCAATTCTGATTAAAATTAGGGCAGGCCAAAAAAAACCCTCTCAAACTGAGTAATAGAGAAAAAACATTGGGCTGAAAAATTTTAATGGCAAATATAGTGAAAATGTGAATAAACTGGGAAGAGTCAAGACTTCAGAGAATCCCATTGGTAAGCTACACAATTCCATGTTTTTACAAGATGTGAGCAAAATATGTTACTGGAAAATCTAGCCTGTCTTCTTATTACACCATGAACATTAACAAACATGACTCACAGGTTCAGCGAACACTATTGCAATCATACTCTGCTTTCTGATGGCATAAAGTATCTCCAGAAATTCTTCTTTCTCTGGTATGAAGTATTTATTTTAATACAAATCCTAAGAACTCAGTAAAAATAACACCGGTCTCTCCATAAATATTAGAAAGACTCTTGATTTCAGGGACTCTTGATCTAGGGCTGAAAATTCAACTGAATGTGCTAGAAATACTAGCAGAGGCCGTGGTAGTCCTTTTAGCCTATAGTAAGCTGGATTTTATCCAAAGGGTGCAGTGGACATTCAGCTTGTTATGGCTGGATACTCTTTTTGTGTCCACCAGAGTTCTTAAGGAAACACAGGACAACTGCCATAACAAATGGAAAGGGACTGGCTTGGGCAGGAATCAAATGGACAAGACACTCAAATATGTGCAGTGAATAAAAAGACAGCTAATTAGCTACAAGGAAAAAGCTTTGCACATCAACAGCTCTTTGATGCCCTCCCTGAACTCAGTTTAATCAAAAAACAGTCTACAAGCTTGGGATTTAAAAACCAGATGATCCAATGAGAGACTTCTTGTGTGAAGACACACAGGATTCTGGAGATTAAGTCATCCTTTGTAAACCTCCTACCATTCATTGCCATAATTCTCCAAACCAGTCACTGGAAAAAATGCAGATATACACTCTTGTAAGATGTATGAGGAATGAATAAACTAGGGCAAACATTATCTCCAGGTAATCGGGAGAAAGGAATGAAAGGAGAATCCTTTGGTGGGACCTTCCTATTGGAAGGTACTAGGAAACCCATTGCAACAAGAATGGGGACCAAGGGAAACTACAGCTAATGTGGAGAAGGCCTCTCATTTGCATGGCTTTAAAAGGGCAGATTAAAAAACTCTTCTGATCTCATGAAATCTGGAAAAGGTTTTTTTTTCCTGTGCTTTTCCATTCTAATTGAACCAACACTGTGGACAACATTAGTACCAAAAAGCAAGCAGAAGTCGTGCAGCTGATGTGCCATAGCTACCCTGCACAGCAGAGCTTCCAGAAAGGGCCTGGAAGAGCAATGCAATCTTAAATGCCTGTCACAAGACAGAAGGTGATTTCCTGCAGGTATAGGGAAATCTATAGGGAAAGCATCTCCCCATATTTTGATTTAGCAAATATTCATTCTGGAAGTGGCTGTAGAAAAATCTGTCCTGTTGTTTACCTGAGTGTTTGGCACTGAATCAGACTCTTCCATCACTCCTGGTCGCTGTAAAACGTATCTGATGTGGAGCATATGATCCTCTTTCCTCTCCTCCCTTCCTTCCTTTCAGGGTAACAAGTTAGACGAGGACTCCTTAGCGTTTCCACAGCTGTTCAAGGTATTGGGAGGACTGGGAAATCTTCCTGTAGCTCCAAGTGTCTAAATGGAAGGAGGAAGATTCCCTGGCTAGAGATTTGGGACTCTGAAGATGCTTCAGTCCTACAGAACTCTACAGCATCAGGCTGCAAGGTCCAGGCCTTGTCAGCTAAATTAGTCCTAAAATGTGTACTGGGGATATGGCCACAAGCAACAAAATTCATATGGCAGGGAAAAGATCTGAGTCCATCCCACTAATGGCTTCTGCAAGAGCCCAAAACTCTACCTTTGCTATTCACATTTCAAATTTTGTGTCTCTGTGTCTGTGTTGTCATAGTGACAGAAAGCACCAAGAATGTTCTCTGGGTTTTTTCCTTGTCATGGATGCAGAACATCCTTTGGCATGTATGTTTTTTCTCCCTCATGGTTACTTTTTCCTTAGCTTTCCCAAGAGCTTAAAAAAAAAATAATCCTGAAATAATTAATGGAGTTCACTATGCTTATGCCCAGTAGATTAGATAGTAAATACAAACACACACAAATACATACTAAAGAACTTGGGCTGAATGTCATAATTAAAAATAAGTTGCAGGTACTATTTTTTTTTATTTCACCCAACAGGAAATCCGCTGGCTGTAATGGGAGCTTAGACACCTGCATGCAACACAAACAGCTGTATGTATCTGAACCCAAACCTCACATTTGGATTCTCGGATCATATTTTGAGGTTGAGTTGTCCAAATACACAACTCCCACTTAATTCTCTTTGTGCAGAGAAGAGGCAGAGAGGGAGAGGGGACTGTTAAAAGTTCCTGGCACTAGAAACATCGTGTGCTTTGGTCTGCAGTATGTGAAGCAGGGATTTCAAAGTCATAGGTGCTGCTGTCTTGTTCTGTGGGAAACAGAATCAGAGTTTTGGGCCGTGCACCATGAAACCACTGAAACAATGAAGACTTATAGTAAAGAAATTGTTTGAGATTGAACAAAAAACATGGACTTTCTTTAAAAATACTAGTAGAACATGTTAGTTTTGAGTACATCCGATGTAGTGGTAGAGAATAAATGGATTTGCAACCCACAAACACTATTAGAAGAGTGGTGTGACATAGCAGTAAAATGAAATGTCTGTGAACAGACATGTAACGTAATTTATAAGGTGAGGTGCAGGCAAAAGTTCAAATGGACATTCATGAAATTTACAGGTGAATCCACATGAGAGGACACCTGAACTCCACTGTGAATCAGTGAAATTTATTTTTATGCCACTCTAATTATAATTTTCTGAACTCCCAAGCTGACATACTTTCATGTAACACCTGTAGTGTTCACATAGAGGTGAGAAAACACATCAGTGACATATCATGGGATTTACAGTGCCTGGCAGCAAGAGCCTGGGCTTTTTGCACAATATCCACTTTTCTCCCCTAAATCAGTAGAGTTCCAAACTTAGTGTCTTGGCTCAATACCTGGATATAAAATTAATTATATTAGGATTAGTAAGTATGCATCTCTGTGAAATGTAAGGGGAATGTAAATCTTCATAGACTGAAACAGTTAAAAAGTTAATAGTGTGATTGGCAATTAACCTTATGGAAAACACAAGCAGCTTCTAGCAACAGCTCTTAAACAATGAGTCAGGGTGGAGCCTTTGTGAATGAAACTAGTTGCCACTGAAATTAAGATCTATCTCAACTTTTTGTAAGTCAGTGTTCATACACATTTGGAAATAAAGTGTTGACAGATGGTTCTCATGGACTACATCTGGATATATGAGATATCTAAGTTATGTGCATTATTCAGATAGGATATGGAAATACTCATGGACTCAGGATAACAGCGTATTTCCCAAAGTTGATTGAAGGATATAATCATGATGGATGCAGAACCAGATCAGTAGGAAATCAGAGTGAAATTTATCTTTTGGATATGGTTAAGAATTTCCTTGGTGGCAGTGGTGTTAGAATTTAAACAGCCATTCCCTTTCTACGTTAGCATAAAATCTTTGGGTATGTGTGAAAACAGACCTTTCCTCTTGTCAAGACAAAATTGTAGGACACAGGTAGACAGGTAGTTTGCAATAAATTAAGTGGGTTAAAATTTCCTTTTTTTCTCAAATACCTTCAAATCACAAATTTTTATAAGGAAAAATAAATTTATTAAGTCCCATAAGCCCATGTATCCTTTTGGAACAATTTGCATGAATGGACTCAATAAGCAGAAGGTTAATTTCCCAAACATGCCCAATTTCAGTAAAGAAAAATATGGATGAGCTTACTTTGAGAGTTAATTTCCTGAGACTGAGGCCTGGGAAAAGCAGGATGAAGATGAGTGATTATCTCCCACATGAGATGGGGACACAAAGTTTGTGGTGTTTATGTGCATGTGATCAAGTACTTTTTGTGTAAAAGCAACCAAGACAAGGAACTATTGTGGTGGTGACCATGCTGCTTCAGATCTGCTGGTTTGCCTGCTGAGTATTCTCTGAGAGAGCATGAAAAAGATCACTCGTTAAAATGCATGGAACTATGTTTGCCCATTCATAAAAGGAATGTTTTTTTTCCTTTCAGAATTAAGCATGGTATGTTACACAGACTTCTAGGGGAAAGGGAGGTACCCCAGCATGTCAGGTAAGAGGCAAATAAGGGAAAATGTACAAATGTAAAACATATGTATTCCATTTTCTGTCTATAGGAAGAACAAGAGTTGAGCAGGAATAAAGTTTGAAACCCTAGTTAAACTCCAGAGGGACAATTCATTAAGGGTGGATTCCAAATCATCTGCTGTGGTCCAGATTTGAGAAGACAGAGAAGCCTGGATCATGTTGCAGTCAATCTCCAGTAGAAGGATCTTCAGCTTTTTTCTGTCTGGACCAGTTCCTTTTAGTACAGTGATGCACAAACATGGCTTTTGTGCTAAACAAACACATAATTTGGACTTTCTAAGAAGAGTCACTTAATAGCCAAGTGAATCCCAACTGTTACTGAGCTCTATTACTGCATCAGTGTCAAGCTTTGTGATCTTGTGCCTGAAACCACTCAAGAGGAGAAATATTTCCTTCTGGGCTATAAGTTAGAATAAAATTATACACATTACCTCTTCATAGCTGGGAATAAACAATCAGATTCCAACCTAATTAATAGTGACAACTTTCTCTAGCTATGCAATTTTGTTCATCCTAGAAGCAACATGTTCAGTACTCCCTAGAAAAATGCTCTTCTAGGGTGGCTAATTCATTGGAAGTATTTTCTGAAATATAAGTCAGCATACCACTTGATGGCTTGATCCTTGGACCAGGATTTGTTTTCCTTCTCTTATAGAGAAATGTTTATTAGATGGCAAGATTCAGAGCTTTCAAATTTGATTAACATTTCAGTATCTTTACAAAAGATGTCCAAAATTCTAAGGGAAGTTGTTGATGTACTTTAAAAAATATTTACATTCCTTACCTTGTTAGGAAGAAATGCAGATCAGTTTTTCCCACATTAAATAAGGAGATACTCAACAATTCTCCCTGAAATAGGAAGCCTCTGAACCTAGCAGGACACTGCATCCTATGTATTTTTAAAAGCATAACACACCATGAGATTTCTTAACCAAAATTAATAATGGAAAACAACAACTCTTTTAAAACTGAATACTGTTTGTCACTTTTAAATGGAAAACCAACACTTAAATGATTAAGACGCAACATTATTAATTTACTGCAGACTTGCCAGTTAAAAAAGAAAGATGACACAGTACAATTATCTTTTAAAAACCTTTTAAAGCTAGATGGGGACATTAGGCACCTGATAAACTGAGCTGTATAATGAAGGATATATTTGGTTTTACCCCTCTCTTATCATTTCCTAGTGTAAATGAAGCCTTTAAATGGGTATGGGTTTTGCTTTAGTATTTGAATAAAATGAAAATTAATGCACCTGTATGCGCAGTAAAACCACACAACTACAAAGCTTTAATAAAATAGTCAAATACTGTTTCTAAATTCCTGTAGAGTATCACCTAAGGAAATCGGAATATTTGAAAAACAAAACCAAGGAACTTCAGTCTGTCTCCAACCTACCTCACTTCATATCAAGATAACCTTCAGGAAAGATTTTATAGAATGGTGTTGCATAAATTGCAGAAAATATTGAGTAGCCTCACTGTAGAATATAAAAACCAGTTTTCAATTAATTTTATAATGTAACTTACTAAAAGAGCATCACTTAAAAGATAATGGAAAACTCATGGTATGCGATTGAGAATACTGTTCATCACTTAATTGATTTTTCTATCCTTTTTTCCTTTAAATAAGTCAATGTATTTTTATGTGCAAAATGAATTTGTGTGGTAACATGTCCATATGGGTACTGTGTTCTTCCTGAAATCCAGATACATCATCACATTTTTTTCAAAAATGGTTTCAATGTAATATCCTATCTCACTGAAATTGATGCATTTCTTCTTCTTTGCATGAATAAAGGGAGAAACATCTTCCATATTTACATAGCCCCTTCAAACCATCTTCTCTAGAAGTTCATTCAGTAGAAACACAAAATTTCTTGATGTACAAAAGGGAGATGGACACAACATTCTTGTATTGCTTAGATAAAGATTTCATATAAATACAAACCTATTTCTCTGAAACCTTTATTATGGGAAGTGCAAAATCAATATATAGAAGCAAAGGCCTAAGCATTCTACATATCCTCAGAGTAGCACAGGGAGGGACCAAATCTGAACACCTGAACCTGACACCCTGAACTGCTTTGTGGAGGCTGTCTGGGATGCCTTCATCCTGCCGGAGCCAATGTGCTTTGGAGACTGTCATGATTTTGCAGGAACTTCTGTAAAATTGTATCATCAAATGAAATAAAATCATGGTCTTTCTGTGGATTCAGCCTCTTCTGTAAGAATATGTGAACTCTGCTACCAACTCAGATGTCAGAGCATATTGTTTTTTACTTTAGTTTCTTTAAATTGACAACATTGCAAAAGAAAGGAGAAGTAGCTCTGGTACCTCACACAGCAGAACGGTGAGGAAATGTAGCAGACCTTCTCATGTGTAGCTCAAGAGTTTACTTTGGAAAGAACCTTAGCACTTCTGTGCTAAGGTGCAGGAAGAACAAAGCTCTCCTGGACTGGTACCAATCTCTATTCATTTTGGAACAACCCTCCTCACCCCCCAAGCTCATGTTCCAGCCCTCTTTGAATTTCTTTTTGTTAGCTTGCTTTTTTAGCTGGCTACATACACTCTGAAAATTGCAGAATTACAGAACTGGTAGGGTTGGAAGGGACCTCTGGAGATCACGCAGTCCAACCCTCCTGCCAAGGCAGGGTCACCTAGAGCAGCTGACACAGGAAAGTGTCCAGGTAGATTTTAAATGTCTCCAGAGAGCGAGTCTCCACAAGCCCCCTGGGAAGCCTGTTCAGTGCTCTGCCACTTTCAAGGTAAAGAATTTCTTCCTCATGTTGAGGTGAAACTTCTTGTGTTTGTGTTTAAGGCCATTGCTCCTCGTCCTGTCCCTGGGCACTGCTGAAAAGAGCCTGGCACCATTCTCTTGGCACCCACCACTGAGATATCTGTATGTATGGATGAGATCCCCTTTGAGCCTTCTCTCCTCTAGACTAAACAGGCCCAGCTCCCGCAGTGTCCGTAAGAGAGATGCTCCAAGTCCCCTTAATCATTTTTCTGGTGGTCTGCTGGACCCTCTCCAGCATGAGAAATGAACGTGACTACAAAGATATTCAGTAATTGAATCAAACACTCATTCTGTTTTCTTTAGATACTTACATTTTATTACAGACTAATATGAAACCATCTCATATTCATACTAGAATTACTGTAATTACTTGTGAGCAAACTTAAACCAGTCTTGAATGTTTATATTTATTGCAAGCAGACTTGTATCTTCTGCTTATATATTCTACATAAGGATCCAAAATGTGGCTGAATATAAACAAGTTATATTTGGTTGTCTACAGAAATAAAAGTTAAAAATAGTACTGAAAAGAAATTTTACAGTAATGTATTCACACAATGACTCTTCAAATCAAATAAATGAAGTAGTATAGGATAATCTGAATATTAGATTTGAAGGCTGATTTATTTTCAAATAAATGCACCTAAAATTGTTCAATTAAAAATAAGTGTCAGTATTTGGTGCTGATGACTACAGACATCTTTAATGTTTAAAGCACAGATAACTACCCCCAGGCCCATACAGCAACTTTCAGATTCTACTTTACATTAGATCATGAAAGAACCTTAAAATGCAAAGTGTACATAGCGCAGAATTTATGTCCAAGACATTGCAGATTGAAATCCTGTGAATTTTCGTAAGGTAAAAAATTAAAGCTATATAAACTGATTTTTTTGATTATTCTGCAAAGTAGAATCATGTATGTTCTTCTGTAATACTTCCACAAATTTCCATTAAAGCTTTTTTAACAGAGACAGTAGCATGAGCACAAGGATCCCACTGGCTTCCAAAAGAAAAGTAGTGCAGTTCCTCAATTAAGCTATTTTTTCCTCTTATTTTTGCAAGCCAGTTGGGTCAAGACAAACAGGCTAATGCAAGCAAGAAAATAAACTGTAAGCTTTTACATTAAGTGGCTGAACAAACAATTATTGTACATGGTAAAACAAAAAAGATCTTTTGCCACAAGCCACTGCAGGAATATATGAGCTTCAGTGGCCAAAAAGCTTGAAATACTTTCTAAGTCTTCACGTACATTTGGTTAGCGCTTACCAGTTTTCAAGACATTTATAGAAGCAGTTATGGAGACATTATGCTGTTAAAGCTGCAACAATTTAAATGAGGCAAGTTAGAAGGTTACATAGATTTTTAGACTTTTCCTCTTTCTTTTTTTTCTTCATACAAAAAATCTGTCTCCTTTCAATGTCCCACCCATAATCAAACACACTAATGCATTTTGACCTAATTTCTACTTTTTTATCTTTTTGATCTTTTGCAGTAAAACTCCCAGGTTAACACCTGCTGCAGTGGACTAGGTTTACATGGCAATAGTAACAGGGACTGAAACAAAAACACATCAAGTGAAGCCAAGTTGATGTTTCATGTTCATTTCATTAAACAGTCTATTTTAACAAACAGCACCAACTTTTAAAGGTAAAAGTATTGCTAAATCAAAGCAGAAACTTCCACTTAAATTCAAGCATTCTTTCTCCTCCAAAAAAATGACATGTTGAACTAAAATTTCTCAAACATGCATACAGGTGTTTCAGCCTGAACAATGTTGTCGACAATATCTAAGTGCAGGGCTACATGAAGTTTGCAACGAACTGCTTTGTTAGTAGGCAGAACAGGAATGCAGCATTTTCAAAAACATCGAGCAAAAATGTCTTTATTTAAGGCTAAAAGATAGAACTCACAAAGTAAAAAAGCAGGAGGCTTTATAGAGTAAAAAAAGCTAGCAGTTATAATATAGCACTGCAAGTACAGCGCTCTAATCGCTGCTACCACAAATTCCAACAGAACATCAATAATTTGGGTGAGACTCATAGAGCAACAGACCTGTATTTCTAATTTGACATTCATTAGAATTTTAACATTCAGCCACAACTCCACTCTAAGCTAAATTTAAGTGGCCAAAACTTATAGTTATAAAAAAAGCCTTCAAAACATATACTTAAAAAAAATAGAAATGGTGTGTTAACAAATGTATGCGTAAAACAGATTTATAAATAGCTACAGTATGAAAAATATTTCAGTGCAAAGGCAATTTTAAGATTTCTAAAAAATACATTACAAATAATTTGTTAACTACACACAAGAAATTTGTCACTGCTACTGGTATAAAATGTATACCCATATTAATTTCTTAAAAATATATACACCAGTGTTTTATGTAGGGGACGGCTCTAACTGACCAACATTCAAGTCTGCAATGGCAAGTATATGTACACACACCCACACATGTGTATGTATGTCACAATGCTACTGCTATAAGGACATTCTTTGAAACTTAAAAGTGCTATATGTTAAATGATAAAAACCCTTTATCTGTGGTGCTCACTGTTGGACTTTGTAAAATTCTGTTATCTTTGGTATACTGAAGATTTCATAACTCACTTTACAATCTCTGCTTGACCCAGGGCATTTAATAACAAATCACTGTTTGTTTAATATAAAAATTACTCAGAATACTGTGAGGAACATTTCCTTCTAAGTTAATTTTTCTTTTATTAAAAAGTAAAGTAGTAAGTAAACTTCTTTTGCCTCTGCTTTTTCTTGTTAAAACACAAAAAAAGGAAATAAATTTCCTTGCCACCCTTGTCCACACAAAAAGACAACTAACCATGTCTTGGCCAGGTCTTCCAATAAATGCTGCAGGTCTGATTCCAAATATTTTGTTTTCACACTGAAATGAATTTTTAGGTAATGTCCTCACAGAGATATTGAATAAGGATGGCTGTTAACCAGTTGTAACCACCAAGCTGAAATTGACTAAAATTGGATTACTCCTTTTGCACCCCAAAATAAAACACTGGACTAAAGAAACAACACAAGGCTGCAGCTAATAGTTGAATTATTGTAAGGTAACATAAATGTAGCAGAGAAAACAGAAGTGCAAGTTGGCTGTCATTCTTAAGGGAATCCCAAGAGAATCCCTGCATTCAAACTAGCTTCTATATCCCAACTTCGATTCAACTGTTAGTCAACAGTTGTGTGCCACCTCGTGGTTTGCTTGCAAAAGTTAACAGCTGTGTGCTTTGTAATACATCTACCAAGCCCATTAGCCAGTATCTAACCACACACACACACACAAAAAACCCCAGAATTAAGAGGATGAATCAAGACAGTAAAAGATACTTATCCAGAAAACCAGTTTTTCTTAAGGAAAAAAAAACAAACCACCCAGTGTCAAAAAAAGCTTAATATATAGCACTTTCTGCTATATATATTTTACAATCATAGGGATAAGAAGTGAGAACACCGGATAATGTGCATCTTTGACAAATTCGAAGATTTTTTAGGCAAAATGCTTACATTCAGTTTATAAGTAGATACCAACACTGGTGATATTTACCTATTTAACAGCCAACTTGACTTCATATTGTGTGTGCATACTCTACACGAGGATTGTTTTGCCTATCTTTCTACAGGGGAAAACTAACCAAAACCATACATAGCCCTGATTTGGCCACTTACAAGGAAGTGAACATTAGAGTGTGTTTCTTGAAAGCAGATTTGCACAGAGGAAACACCAGTTTGTTCTACAGAAAGAGCAAAGAAAGAAAAAAGGATAGAGGAAAATCAGAAACAGCGTTTGTTAAATATGCTTTAGGAGAATTTCATTTGAGATAACTGAGACAATTGCTCCTGGCTAAAAATTAAAACTGTTGATCTCAAAATGTAGGTCACTGACTGAAACTATGCACTTCAAGTAACAAAGAAAATCACTAAAGACGACAGAAGTAGTAAATACACGGAAGCCTTGACATAGGATGAAGAGAATTTTTAGTGCTACCAGTCTCACAGTACCAGACTGTGCAGATTGTTCCTTGCTCCAGTAGTTCAAAACATAAAAGGAGGCCTATTGGCCTGAAAGGGTTCATACTTCTAGTTCTTGATCCTGTTTGTCTCAACACTACCTCAGACAGCAAAAGCCACATATAGTTTAGTATGTTTCTGTGACATGTCTGTTTCCTGAAAAAAATAAATAAACAAAACCACAGTTTTTAAAGGCTTGACTTGGTGTTCTGTCATATGGACGTTTCCAAACCTGACCCACTGTAGTGGTAGCCTGCATTGGAACGGCAATGCTTATTTGAATAGCCAAAGACAGATGGAAGTACTGAATAATCAACGCCTTTCCACTGCGTAAACATCACTTTTTTAGAATGAGAATTAGACCTTCTTGCTGGGGAATTGCTGCAGTCACTGCTCCTGTATCTTGGGCTTTTCAGACAGGCAAGAGGTGTGAATTCTGAGATGTGCTCCCGACAGTGCCTTGATGCATTCTGTTAAAAGAAAAAAAAAGAAACAAATACACAGTCAATAGGCAATTTTGGAACCAGAAGTATAGAATTGTTTTCTTTCATAAGATCACTGTCCCCTTGGCATAATAGTACCTTTACCTAGATCACCACTCTGGCTATTTGTTTCATGTGAAAGTATAATCTCGTATTGCTTTGCAATCAACCAGTTTCAACATGATTAGTTTTATATTAAGATCTACAGAACCAGGCATGATTTTACACTTAACTTCTAAACCTGATAATGGGCTCTTGAGAGAAGAGATGAAAACAGAGAGGCCTGCCTTCAAATGGAAATGTTTTAAATCAAAGTTATGTTTCATTTTGGAATTTCCTCCAGTTTTATCCCTGAACTTCTTATGTGGAATTTTAAGAGGACAGAGTCAAGTACTTTGCCCTGTACCTCCAAAGAGAGGAAATCCTTTACAGTTTGTGGTAACAAATCCTTTAGTTTGTGCTAACAGATTAAGTTTCCAGAGTTTAATGCACTTGCTTTGTATTTCTAAGCAGTATTGAATTTTAGACTTGCTTAGGTTATGTGTAGTATCTATACAGACAATTTATACTGTACACCTCAATACTATCTTGGTCTAAATGCCCATTAGAATTTATCTTTCTTACATAATCACCCCACACTGGCAGAATTGGCATTTCCACTCAGGAAATGCTCAGGACTACAGAACACCACAGCTGCATGACAAGAGTCTGGACATGTGCACAAACTGAAATAAAACTAGCATGGCCCTTTCCCCAATGAGTTCATAAAATTCTTTTCACTAAATGCACATATAATTTCCAGGTATAGAGGTATCTAACATATAAATGCATTATAAACATGGTTCAAAGCAATGTTATTCAAACTCTCCATGAATGCTATATAAATCACTTAATCCTCTATTCTTAATCATGCCCTTCTTCCCTGTTAATCAGAACCCAGTAGCAAAAGGACAAAATCACAACATAAATATTAATAGAACTTTGGCTGTTACAGAATTTTGGCTGCAAGATAACATGACACTTTAATGCCAATCACAAGCTTGAAACACTAATCTTGCATAACCTAGTGCAATCTGAAACCTCTCTCAAAAAGACACTCTTGGAAAGGTCATGAGACTATCCCAAACTGCTCACCACAGTGAGGCCTGGGTTCTTTTAAACACATACAGACCAAATAGCAACATTATTACATAAAAATCAGGTAACAGATCAGCAGATTTGCTTTGGAAATGTAAGAGGGAGTAGTCATACAGTTTGGTAATTAATTTTCCTATTCTTTCAGCTAGAAAGTGAAGCATTTTAGTTACCATAGATCTAAAAATAAAATGCTTTTTTCTACACATGGCTCAGAGACAAGAGCCTTTACCAAGCATGAAGCTGGTCAAGGAAATTGGTGCTTTCTACTACTACTTGTGTAACAGTCATTAAAAGCAAATCAGCTATTTTAGTTACCTTCAGCTACTTTAAAGTCCTACAACACACAGAGGACATGACATTTGTCCTTTTCACATATTTTCACTTTCACTTAGTTCCTCATATGCTGCTTTTGGGGTCAGGAGAGCATGAAGGGACTGGAACAGTCATGGCATCCAGGCGGGAATCATTAGAATGAAGAGTGTACTTCTTACTCGATTGTGTAAGCAGTGGCATAGCAAGGAGATGACATAAAGCAGAGAACTTCATTCTGCTGGCCTTATGTTTGGGGAATTTAGTTCACCACTTATGGTGCTGTCTCAGATACTCAGCCGAATTATCACACTTCTCTCTTGATCTGAGGCAGTGACACAGCAATACCCTGGTGTGTACAGAACACAGCACTGTGGCAGACACTGCCAGTGCACAGCCCCAGCCTTCTGACCCAAGGTCCTATTCAAAAGTAACTCATTATAATTATCTTCACATGTTACCATCTGCATTTAGTGTATATACGTATTCAAGAACATGAAAGATGATGGATAAACTGCTCATGGGTAAGAATTATCTCTGACTTTATGTATTCTACATTGTGTTGTAACATGAGTACACACTGCAATGAAGACTGCAGTTCTTACAGAAGAAATGTCACACAACACCTATACATAATACAATGTATTTATAGGACATGAATATGCATATATCGATTTATTGGTTTGCTTTTCACAATTAAGTTTCTGAGACAAAAAGCTCTTACCTGTGGCATGGAACATCTCTTGCAAAAACTAGGCACTCCAAGTAAAACATAATGATTTTGTATCAATACTGATAAAGTACATCAAAAACTCTGGAGGAAACAGTTGATTGGTAAATAGCACCAATAGAAATTAATCCAAATTGGCAACACGTACAGTACTGTTACCTAGCTTTGATCTAATTATGGCTCGGAAGGTGAAAGATTTCCTTCAAGAAGTGGCCCATCGCAGTTCGTCAGTGCATTTTGGGCTGTTTTATGTCTCATACTCTTCTGCAAGGATGAGGAAAAACAGTGAGACTCTTGCTGAATACAAGAAATGTGAATGAATTGTACCATTTGGTAACTGTTATAACAAAGCCCTGTAAAAGTGATGGATTTTCTGATAGATTTAAAAAGGAAACGTTATCCAGTGTAAAACAAGGTTTCTATTTCTGGATCCTGAGATTAATCATTTGAGGGTGTTTTCAATTCCATTTCAAACTCTGTTAAAAAACTACTCTCAAAAGCACTAAACTGACTAAGTACTGCGGGCTGTGTGTCCTGCCCCTCTAGCAATAACTTGTACTGAATGGGAGAGGTGCCTGTGCTACCACGAGTCCAAATCAATCCTACATTAAGGAGTGCACATCCCGCTTCACTACTCCCCGGAACAACTGGCAGCTGACGGGAGTGCCCCACACGGAGGTGACGGGGCGGTGCTAATGAGGGCTGACTTACAGCTCAGTCACTACACTATCGGCAGAGAGGGCCGGGGAGTTGCCAAGGAAACTTCTTTCACAGCATTCAAATATTGTAACAGCAAGATCCATTGCTTTGTTTCCACAGAGGAGGAGCCTCACACGTGACAAAGGCAGCAGTTTGCTGCGAACGCTTTTCTGAGCGCCCAATGCAGTTGTTCAACAGCAGCCAAGCCCACTGCAGAACAGAATGACGAATCCCCAGAGAAGCGCCCCCAAGCAAAAAGACCACTTTGGATTTCCCCAGGTGCAGCAAAGGGTAAAGATCTCATAACACGGCTGATGGCCCAAGCTTCTGACTGAGTGAAAGCGAAGTAAAAAATCATCAGTCAAAAACAAAGAGAAAAAGAAAAATATTTCTTAAAAGGGGCTGAAAGTACAGAAGTGACTTACAGTTCAGAAACTAAACGCCTGGTGTTTCAGCTACCAAATACTTGGAATTGCTGAAACACTGTCAGTCAAAGTGAAAATTATAAAAATGGAAATAGGATAATTTAAATTGAATTTATATTTTCCCTAACAGAGAGGCTGAATTCTGCTACTAAGAAAGAAAAAGAAAATATAATCAAAGTAGATTGGATATATAAAAAAATACCCTATTGCTTTTTAAAAGTAAAAGCTGAAAGAAACCTCACAGCTGTACAATCACCAGTTAAAGCACAAAATTCAGTTTGTCATCGAGCCAGAGTTGCAGAGACTACACGTATAAGAAATAAGTAGATTTTGACCGAAATTACCAAAAAGCAACAGATTCCTCCAAAGCTTTTGCAGAAGTAATGTTTTAGCCCAAGAAAACAGTTCATATGTATATATAAAAATATCAATATACGTGCACATATATATATATACACACACTTGTATGTATATATATGTATGTCTATACACATATGTCTGTATGCATGTGTGTGTGTGTGTGTGTGTGTGTGTATATATATATATATAAAGAAAGCTCACTGAAAAAACCCAAGAGTTATATGTAGTATGTTTAAAAACATCCAGATGTTAATGATGGTAAAGAATCGCTCACCACACACTGGAGTGACTCTCAAATAACTGAAAAATTTAGAAGTATAAGAGCTGCATCAAAGGCTAACCTGGGAAAAGTAACCTAGGAAATGATCCTATATTAATTTTTTCAATTGTTCCCAAAGCCTTTTTTGTTATAAAGAAAGCAGTATCACTTCTAGGAGTGCAGTACATTGAAAATAATTATAAATAAACTCAGTACAAACCAATCCTAAGGCACTTAAGAGGCAATTTTAGTCAGAATTGTTTATAGTAAAAAAACCTGTATTTTTCCTCTAATTCAAGTCATTACAGTAAATTTTATTGACTATATATTTTTGAGGGGGAAAGAAGGAGGACATACATTTTTTATCTTAACCACTTAAGAAAGAAAGATATAAAACCTGCAATGGAAACCAATGGTCTCTGAATATTAAGTACAAAATAGTTTTTTTGTAGACTGTAGAGGAAACAAGATTTACTAGCATTTCTTCTACTTTTATATTAAATGTCATAAACTTTACGATCTTGAGCTGTTTTCTTTCTAGAAAGAGCACAGAATTTCATAAAAGGGAATATAAGGCAAGTTCAGTTTCAAAATGCGTTCTTGAAAAAGGGAAAAAGCTGCATTTTCTAGCAGCAGAGAAGATACATTAATATATTCCAAAGACTGTTTAAGTGATTTCCAGTACCACATTTTCTGTATGATGCTAGCAACATCAGCCTAATCAGAATTATCACTTGTTTATGTGTCCACTATCCTACTTATTCAGGTACAGTGGAAACACAACATGCATTCATATACAGAGAGACCGATGATTAAAATGAGAGTATAAGAGTCACCGATTGCTGAGACAGAAACATTCTGCAAATTGCAGCAAGAACAGTGACAAAAATTTATAGTGACAGTGATGGACTGTGACAACAATTCATACACAGAGATACACAGAAAGAAAAAACTATACTAAAAAGTATTCCTCAAAATATAGTTGACATGAATCACAAATGGAGATAATGAGTACAGTAAATAACTTCTGATGATAAACTTTATAAAGTCCTTTGAATGAAATGGCCAGGCATGCAGAAAGGCAGAAAAAAGTCACCTTTTGTTCCATTAGAAACTTAGACTGCTTGAAGTCTGAGAAAGCATAAAGATGGTGGACTGCTCAACAGAAAGGCACTGATGTTTAGTCTGATTTCCCCAGAAGATTGTAGGAAGCAACCGAGCACATCATTTATGTTTAAAGCAAGGTAGCAGTTATTTAGAGAAAGCAGATTGGAAGACAGGAAGAAACAAAGAGAGGGAAGAAGAAACACAAGCAATATAACTGGTTAAAAATCACAAATCTTTGACTAAGTATTAAAAAATGAATATTGCCAGTGTTGAGCCCAAAGTCTGCTTTACTATTGATTCATTTTCCAGTACTAATACACAACTGTCTGTAAGAAATGCTACAATGCCTTTGTTAGGGGTTTTTATTTACTAGCTTGTTTCTTTACCTCAACCCTTGCTCATTCTCTCTCTTTAGACTTTTAAATTAACTATTCAGAATCTATACTGAGGTCAACTCCTGTCACAAGTAGTACATATGGCAAAGAGACATCCAAGATCTCCAAATGAAAAAACATTAAATACTGATCTGCCTGGCAATGCTTTCCAGCTGTTCTTCATTCTTTTCTGAAGTGAGGAATTATTACACCCATATATTCTAGGAATACGAAACAGTGGCTGAGGGTTTTACATTTGCCACAAGGATTTTTTTTTTCCATGGTAGCAAAGGTCCTTTATTCCTTTCCTCTTAATGCAAAGTACCTTCTCAATTAAATGTCAGAATCCTATCTAATCCCTTCTCTTGTTGGTAACTCTTTCTTTTAACCTAACTGATGGCAGCTGATGGGCTGAAATGGGCAAGGGCAGTAATATTAGGTTTAAAGTTCAACACCTCTACTGTCCTTCACATTCTAACACATATAAAAGTTTACTGTGGTTAAAATACAGGAAACATTTTCTATTCAAGTCCCCTGCATAGCACCATGGTTCCTTCCCACAGAACCTGGCTTCCTCTCCAGCCTTAGAAGAGCTGGCCTGTATTTACAGTCATTTCTCCATTTTGGGTTGATCAGATGAAAGGAGAGAACAGATTTTAAAATCCTCATCCCATTGGCACAGCAAGGCATATTTATGTACAAATAATGAATCAGAACAGGCAAAATGTAAGTTGAAATATAAAAGAGGGAAAAATTATTAATAGGACATGAGTAAGTTTTAATACATGTATTTTTGCAACAGGCATCAGTATGTTATCAGATGCAAGTGCCTCTCATCTACCCTTATGGAGATCCCAATTCCCTTCTCTTCTTATCTCCTCAAATCAAAAATCATGTTGAGCCATGTAGCTGTCTCCCACCATCCTCATTAGGTAATTTCCCTGTGGTTGCTGGTATGGAGGCACAAGTGTTACCCCAGGATTCAGGTTACTGCCACCATGTAAATAGCAGGCAGCATCTTTCACCACATTGCTCAGACACTACAGATAGGGAACCTCTGCCCTAATCTCTGACCTTGGCCTAGGCGATTAGACATTTGTAATACAAAAAAACCCCCTAACTTGACAATGAAAAAGATTATTTACCTGGATTCTTTCTGTTGCTGTAGGCCACAACTGCCTGCATAAGACCTTCTTCAGAACATCTGGAAGAAGGCTAACAGTTATGAGCAGAATTATACCCAGCCACGCAGGACCACTGGACAGCATTTGCATGAACACATAATACATCCTCTGATAATTGAGAAAAGGCCTGGGAGGAAAAAAGATAAAATAATTATTATACCTCATTACACAAAAGAAAAGCTGACAGTATTAAATACAAGAATTATCCCAGTGATTAATTACTTCAGGTTCAGTTTCCCAGTTTGTGGGAGTTCATCCATCCCAGTCTTCTCAAAGGGAGAGCTAATCATGCATCATTTGGAAAGAACTACCTTCCTTTTGTCTTCCAGACTGCAGGAAGTATCATGCTGTCCCCTCCCTATCATAGTGTCTCTCTCTTGCAAAGTAAAATTAAGTTCATTCTTAACATGTTTATGCTCTTCCAAGTATCCTCATTTTGCCCCAGGTATTTTCCACCTTTCTTCTTAGTGTCCCACCCACCATTCTCCTGGTCTTTGCTAAGGCACACTGCTTTGTATGTATCCTCAGAGTAAGGCTTGTTAACCACACTTATTTTCATACCTCTCAGGTTCCCCTAAGCATCTCTAATGCTTTCATGTTATGCTCCCCATCTTATTCACCACACAGTTAATCCAACCACACTATTAATACCATCTTTTCACTCTCCCCCTGTATCCCATGCAGTTGCGTGATCATTAAAATGCCATCGCTGTATGTTACTGGGAATCAGAGGCCACAATCACTGACAGCCAAGATCAAGGGACAGTTTGCAGCAACACTGCAGTGTAAAACCAGTAGGGCAGTTTCCTGACAGTTTCTAAAATTTGATAGTATTTGCATACTAAAAAGGTAACTAAGCTAAAATACATTTTTATATACACACAGTCACACCTCTAACATGCAGCAGCAAGGCTAGCTGGAAAACATTATCTGGGAAAATGTCACTTCTGTAAGCTGATGCTGAAGAAACTGAGATCTGATCTTACTAGAAAAAAGAGGCAGCTAAATATTCAAGGAGTTAAGAGGTAGTTATTCATTTGCAAAAGACACGCTAAATACAAATCCTTTCTCTAAATTAAATGGCATCTTAATCACCAAACAATAGTTAGCCCCCTCCTTCTCTGGTCCCTCAAAATATTGTGTATACAAAGTAGAATGATTCCAGCAGTAGTTAAAAAAATGGCCTTGTAACTGACACCTCTACAAGTGTGAAACAAAATTTCCAGCTCCTGATGGCAGTCAGGCACAGTAAGGAACTGAATTTGTTCCAACTTCATTTCCTTTCCAAAAGTTTCAGTTTTGAGTACACAGAACTTTTAATAGCAAAACCCCCCAATACTTTAAATTGGCTATGCACAAGAACTATACTAGTTCCTACAAAGCTTCTTACTAACATGAATAAGTAGGTGATCAGACACCTACAGCAACTCCACTTTGTTAGGTAAGGAGGCAAAACAGTGAGCTCAAACACAGGACTCTTGGACATCCACATCACTTCAATATTGAGTTCCACTCTCTGTCGCTAGTTTTGACTGCTACAGCTAGCTTCCAAGACAAGCTCAGCAGGTAGTTGGGTAGTCACCAACTGCACAGACATGACCTATTCTGTGACATTTTGACTCAGAAAGGCAACATCAGCTCCTTGAACCAACCCTCGGGCTGCTTTTGACTGACACTGAGATAAACCCAGTGGTAGTTGGGGGTCTGATATTCTCCTTGTATTCTTCTTTAAGAAAACTTTAGCAGACATTCATTGATAGAAGAGCTGAGCAGTCTCCAGTTAGCAATTATGATGTGTTTATAAAATAGAGTTCCACATTGTATAATGGCTAAATTTAATTCTGTGACAAAAAGGTGAAATATTAACAACTTTATGTTTCTGAAACAACTTTTGCAATGCAACTAATATTAGGGCTCATACCAAATAATTCCTCCCCAGAGCAGAGAAAAGACAATGTAGAATACCAATGATCCCCAGATCATGAAGTGATTTATCCATGTCCAATAGTGTGTATCTAGTGCAAGCTGGAAAAAAAAAAGAGATTATATGATGTTATTACTATCTAGATGCAACAAGAATTCCCAGCAGGAGATAAAATAGAATAAAATAGAACCTTTTGAAAATAGGAAGAATTCTACACAGAATTAGTTAAAAACATCTTTCAAGTTTGAGCACAGTTAAGAAGGCACAGACAGCAAACTCTTTACTTAAAATAATGAAACAGTGCATGATGATAGAAAGAAATCAATATAAGAAAGCAACAACTAAAAAAAAAAGTTTTTAAGGAAGTTCCAGTGGATAAAATACAGCATACCTTACCTTAAATGTAACCGTGAATACAAGCACAGTGAACACCACTGTCCCAAAGGTCCAAGTTCCAAACATCTATAAAAAATGGTCCAAAGCAGTTATAGGCAATATTGTCCACTGCGTTGTGAATTGTTCAGAGTAAACATCTTAAAGCTTAGTATTGCTTTGTATCATGACTGACACTTGAGCAAAAACTGAATTCCTACATGATCTATCCAGTGCAAAGTGTTCTGGTTTCTTGCTCTATGTGTACACACCACAGATTTCAGACAGCCAGAAAAAAACCATAACCAATGCTCTGAACCTGAATTTCACACGTGTATTTCCTAATAAAAATCAAGGGTAGCACAATTAATAAATTACTGTGATTGAAAAACAAACTGCAGTCATTTCATCCATCTTCTTGGACGTCATCTTTTTTTCTCATTTCCCTTCTCTGTTGGATGTCCTTGGCATCCAACAATTTCTTGGAGGTTCAACAGCATGTTATACAGATAAGCATAAGAATGTTATAACCATACAAGTATAAAAATATCTGCATATGTTTTAAGACAAAACACTTTTAACTTGTGTTTGATTTTCTCCCCACTTGCACAATGACATCAAAACACTTCAGCTTTTCAAGCGCGCAGAAATGACCATTAATAATGATGCAGGGAAGAACTAGTACTGAATACTGTCACAGTGGATAGCTTGGACTTCAGCAGCTACTAGATGATCAGGTTCAGGATCCAGAGAAATACTGGGAAAATAAGCAATAGTTAGGACACTGTATTTTAGAAGAGACTGTGTTTGATTCAGGGTATTATGCCCATGAAAGAGAAGTGTCCAAGAGATCCAAATTACTTTGAAAGATAACTGTTGGGATCTCATTATCTCCCTTCTGCAGTTGTAACATCAAGAATGAGACAACTTCCATGCAGGCATGGAATTTCAGCAGAAGATCCAGTTGGCAAAGTAGGATGTTACTGCATGGACAAAAAGGCGAAGTGGGAACATTGAAGAGATGACAATGTGGGCAGGCATCATACAGCAGAAAAGCAGAACAACAAACCACAGACAAAACTCAGCTCTAACTAGGATTACTGAGGCGTGTTGAGGGGGACAAAAAGGATATTTACAGACATCCTTGCTTCAAGGGAAGAATGCCAGTCCAGTGATGGAGTGGTACAATAACCTAGTGGAAGGTTTCAAAGAAAATGCTGAATTGCTCAGTACTCTGGATGTTAGTCTTCACAAGCAAAACCTGCTCCTTGCATTTAGCACTAAAGCTTGGGAAGGAAAGGAGCAGGCAACAGCATGGGACCAAGAGGTTGAGGTGTTCTTAAGGAGGAAAAGCAGTGGATGCGATGTATTTTGAATTTGGCAAGGCATTTGTCATTTGGACAATAAGGAAGCAGGAGCTGGCTAAATGGACTAGTACTACAGTTGAAAACTGGTTGAACCACTGGGTTCAAAAGTCCCTGATGGATTGCTGGCTTCTGCTAATCAGTCAACCACACTACGAACAGCAAACTGGGCTGGAAATCATGGAATATCCCTGTCAGTAGCTGGATGATGACAGAATATCATGAGCAAACTACCAGGTGGTATAAAAACAAAGAACAGCTGAAATAATGAATGACATAGTTTCAATCCAGAGGGACCTCTGCTGATTTGAGAATCAGGCAAAAGGATACCTTATGGAATTAAATAAGGAGAAGTGTAAAGATTTACACCTACGATGGAGTAGCAATCCAGCAACTGACTGGCTGTGCAATGGCCCTGCTGAAAAGGAAGTTGCAGTGGGGTTATGTGGACTCCAGGCTGAATACAAGCCTGTATTGTGCCCTCTCTGTACATAAGGTAAATTGCACAGCAACTGGGACAAACATGGCCACTGAAGAAAGGTTTTTATTCCCATCTACTCAGCAACAGTGAGGCTGAACCTGGAACAGTGTGCTTGATTTTGGGCCCCTTAGTTCATGAGTAATGTCAAAAAAATGGGAAATGATCAGTGCCAGGCAACCAAGGTGTTTAGCAGCCTACAGCTCTTCTGCAAAGACGGGTGCAATGCTTAGTCTGGTGAAGGGAAGGTTGAGAAACAATCTAGCAGCTGCCCACAAATATCTGAAAAACTACAGAGATGAAGAACTGGAACAAATCCCTCTTCAACAACAAGAAATATTCTGCTTAGGTATTGTGAGAAATTTTTCCACCATGAAGACAGAAAAATATTGGAATAGGTTGCCCTGGAAGGTTATGGAATCTGCATCTTCAGAGATACTGAACACCTGAAAAAGACTAGACAGACAAAACCTTCAGCAAATTGACTTTAATTAGCCCTGCAGTTAGCAAAAGAGCAGTGGGTTGAACTGGATCATGTCCAATCTACACTCTTCTGTATGAGCTCACCCAGTATTACATGACAGGGTATCCATGTGGGAAGTTGATGGCACAAATATGCTGCTGTGTGAAAAATTGAGTGAAGACCACAGCCAGCCACAGGACATAAATCAGTAGGAAAGCTAGGCAAAGATAATGCAATCAACTGTGAATGGAAAAAGAAAATTAAACAAATTACTGGCCAAAAGATTCGTTATTCCCCGTAATCATTTTACTATTCTAAAATTACTTACTGTGTGACCAAATCTATTGAACCCTAACTAGATAAAATTCAGAAAACCTTCAGCATTTTGATCTTTTACTTTGATGTGTAATAGGCTCATGCCATCATTATATTTTCTGCGCCCTATAAAAACTTGTGCAGTTAACACCAGACAGGAATCTGGATCAGCAACTTCCAATCATGCTGTTTACCAACTTGCTTCTTGCAGTTAGATTTTACAATATTCTCGTGTCATAAGCTCTCAGAGACTCTACTGTCAGTCTAAGTTTCTGCATACTGAACTGATTTATCCATATTTGCAATAAAAGCTGCTAGACAAAATAAAGAATTTTAAACAACCTTCCCCTGTCTGTTAGGCTAGCTAGAAAACGCTGGTCTGCAACCAAACCCCTCATCCACCCATCTTACTGACTCAGAAAGTGAAGTCCCAGCACAGGGACAAGATCCATAGAGCTGCTACTTTGGCACAGAGAAATGTAAGCGAAGCAATATGGGAAGGTGTGAGTTACAAAAATTCACAATGTCTTTTTAGCATTGAATGTCTCAAGGTATTACTCATGTCTTCAGGCAATGAATCATTCTTTTCTAAGTCTGTTTGTTAACATTTAGTTTATTTACAAGTATTTTCCTGTGTTCTGCTTCCAGACTATCCAGGACTTCCCTTCCTCCTCCTGTGACTGTATTTGTTGATTTTCCATGTTCCAGTTCAGCATTCTGCTCACCTATCTTCCTTCCTGTTGTTTTCTATTTCTCATTCTGTTATTCCTTTTTACTTGGTCTCCCTCAGCCCAGCTTAATTGCATTTAATGTACTCTGTATCAAATGTTAAAATGAAGAAAATCACCCAGGATTTTCACCCATACATTTTATTATATGGGTAAAATAAGATGGCATTTGCAATCTGCAATGACTTCTACAGTGCCCACCCTTCTTCTTACCTTTCTTCTGTAGCTGGTTTCTAACTAGTTGGTTTTTGCAACACCAACCTTGATGTCCTATCCATAGTGGAACATCATACACACAAAACAGTATCACAAATTAACAACAATTGATAGGAGATAAATCTTTGGCATCTTCGTTTTGCTTACTAGAAAATGACCAATGGAGGCATTTATGAAGTAGATTTCAGTAATGTGAAGTAACTTTTCCATTATTCTAGTAGTATCTCACTACAGGAAGCAAATAGTTTCAAACTAATTTCAAGACACGGAGAAACATTTTGGGGGGAGCTGTGTTGGGAGGCAAGCTGAATGGTATGTTCATTTTAGTCTGACAGGCATCATTGTATGGGAAAGATATCAACTTCGTTCATTGTTTACTGGCTCTGTGATAATAGTGGTTAGTTCATTTCTGGGAAAAAAAAAATCAAAATTTTTGCTTCAGCACCTATTTTAACAATCTGGAACCTGACTTCTATCATTACATGCCACTTACAGGCATTAGTATTACTGTCAGCTCTTTTATGTTCTTTACTGCTTTCTACCTTTTCCCTGTTCAATGATAACATATTTGTTGCAGTATCAAACCTTTCCAACCTTCAAATTCTTCACGGACTTTTTCCAGATGTAATCATAATTTAAAGACTGGGAAATAACTATCAACACCTATTAGCATTCCATGTGTGTATAAACTCACATAAGTGTCTCTGACCATTCCTGAACACTTGAAATTTTCAAGCCTTTAAATCTAAAGTTGCAGCTCAATATCTCTCAAGTTTTATAAATAAACAGAGGCATGCATCCTCAATAAAGAAAAATTTTCTAAAACAGACACTCAAGACTCAGAATGGCTCCTCAAGCAACACATCTTTAAGTGTTAGCATGGGTATCTAGTTGTAGACTTCAACATTTGAAATTTGAGAATTAGGCATTAATCTGGCTTTAGAGCCTTAGAATTAAATTGAATGTGTGCAATGGAAGACAACTAGAATTTCAAAAAGGAATCAAGTAAGAATATTTGCAACACAAACTGTTTACAAGATTGGTACAGGCATGATAAGTCTAATTTTCAGCACAAGTATATGGTGATGAAGAATTTTGGACATCTAACAGAGAACATAATGGCACCAAAAAAACCTGTAGAGCAGTGTACAGTTCTATCTAGTGGAAATTCATTCCATCCTCAGATAAAATGCTTTTTAACAAGTGTTCTCTCACACACCAGAAGTTCATTTCCCTAACAGATGTCACAAAGGTGGTTTTTAATGATATCTGAACACTGCATTTCTAGCAAATGTGTATGTTGCATACAGGCAACAAAATTGTGTAGAGTTTATTTTCCCTCACACTTTGAGGACATTTTCTAAGCCTATTAAAGCACATTATAGCATAAACTGTAAAAAAAAATTCTATAGCAGAGTCAGCAACAAAATGTAGGTTACAAAAAAGCATACAACAGAATAACAAAATGCAAGGTAGCAAAAAGCTTTTTTAAAGTTCATGGTTCTTTACCACACCTCAAATACCTCAATATACTTTGTATAAAGTTCCTTTTATTTTAAGTACTTATAGAGTAGCTATAAAGAGCATTTCTAACTATAAGCTTAAATGATATTTTACTGCTCTTTAACAGTTTAATTTAAGAACAGTGAAAGATGAAATGGATATCATGACAAATCCACAATAGTCTTACCATGTGAGTGCTGGTTGTCATTAGCTGAGGATAGGAAGAGAAGCAAGTAGCAAAAAGAAAAAAAGCACACAAATAAAATAGACCAAAATATCAATGGATAAAATAAATAAAATGCAAAAGTTCATAAAATTTGCATTCATATGACTGCAAAGCAAGTAGAGATAGATTATTTTAAGCTGCTATATGTCAAAAAAATTAAACTATTAAAAAGCTTGTTATATTTAAGATCTTTTATGACCATTCATAACTACTCTATCGAGAGTCTTTTGATATGTTAAACAGATATTCATCAGACGCATGTTAAGTATGAAGCTGAAAAGTTACTGTATAAATTCAGAAGTAATTTATGTTATGTATTTCTCCTAATTAGTATCCAATCCTATGTCTCTGCTTACTAACACACAGTATGTTTCATGGCATAGTTCAGATTTCGTTAAACAGCTAACCCATCTATCTCACTGTAACTCATAAAAAAATTATCATCTTGCATGAAATATTGAAGAAAACAATTAAAACTATGTTCATTTCACAATAGGCATTAAAAAAAATTATCACTGACTGATGAAATCCAACACTAACCTGTCCATTGCTGGTCACAACTGTGTTGTCTAACAATAAATAGGCACCAAAGAAAAATACCACAGCATCAAACACTCCTAGGAATGTCCAATAAATAAATGCACGCCAGCGCAGCAAAGCATTCTTGGCAACATCTCTGTGTGAAACAAGAAACGTGTTCATTATCAGCAAGTTTGAAAATTCCAGATAAATGAGATAATTCATATTGTTTCTTGAAAACCACCACATTTCCACATTACAACTGTCTACCACTACAAATCTAACTCCTTCCTCAAAACACCCTCTTTATTTCTTTTTATTTAATTCTTACTAAACCCTTTTTACTACGCCCTGTAATTCTGCTTATTTCCATAATAGCAAACTCCCTGTGCTGTACTTGTCTACTTCTCAATCTTTTTGCAGAAGGTATCTCTTTTCGAGTGCTTACAGTGCATATCATGATCCACTGCAGATATTAAATGGAAACACTAGAGGTCTCTGGAGACTTTGCTTTATTTCCCCGAGGATATTCATATACAGAGTAGTGCAACAAACTAAAACATTAATTTTATTTTGGAATGTGAAACAAGGGGTTTGCCGTTGACTTGAAGCTTCAGGTCAAATAGAGTTTCTTGAATGTTTTTCCACAAAAACATACAGGGATTTGTCCACAACAGAACTCTTCACTAGCATGCATTTTCTTACTACAAAAGATTTTAAATGTTACAACTTCAGTTCTTGTCCACAGAAGGGGTATGTATCAACTTGGCAAATAGTAGAGAGTATATTAGGACATCAGAGCAAATCAGGACACAGTTAAATGAAAACCCTGAGTTACAGAAACATTTACTACCAACCAGTACTTCCACCACATGAACTTTAAAGACTGTCTGATGACCATACAAAGTAATTTCTCCCAAGAGATGAACAATATAGAGTGTAAACCCCTTTGTGGCCAACAGTAATCTCATCTGGCCCAGAACAACCACTATTGCCCAAAATAGCTTAGCAATAGGCTCTGTCAGGTATCAAAACTCACAAGTTTCTGACAAAAAAGCTCTGCTAGCTTTCATAAAATGAAAAAGACTTCTGAATTACCATTTCAAAATTAAAAACATTCAAAACATCAAAGACAAAATAATAACATTATTCTTGGAACTCAACAGTAATCTCTAGTACTCCTCTTCAATTTCACTGACAAAAACATATCACTACATTGATTAATACTACTTCTTTCAAAGAATGTTTTTCCTTTGATTATCTACTGCTACCCCCCTCTGAAATGTACTGGCTTTGCAGCTACATGGATCTAAATTGGGCACTGTTCCTAATTTAGATGGCTGAATGCAGTTAATTGGCACAAACTGTATTTCAAGTGGCTAAGAATCTGAACAAGTCAATTCCAATGCCCAGAAGTGAGTAAACAATATGCAGAGGACAATGCTGGACACAACACAGAATACATCCTCTGATACACTCCAACACTCAGTCATCTTTTCTTTCAGAATAAAACACGTATATAGAAAAAAACAGCATGTTTTCTTTTTTTAAAAACTTCTGTTCCCCATGTTTTCTCCCCATGGCTGGAGGAAATAAAGAGTACTAAAATAAATCTCCTAATTTGATTTTCTTGAACAGTGATTTCTATTTTGCTTTCACTCCCTTTGTAGCAAATGCATGGTGTGGTTTGTGAATGTGCATGTAAAAATACATGTTTATCTATTGTACTATGTAGGCCATGCACTTGGTCTTCAACACTTCTGTTGCAGTGTATCTGATATTCTGCTGTATCCTTGTGGTACAGAAATCCTGAGGATTTCCACGGTAACAGATACAGATCCCACAACTGAACAGTCAAACTTTGGGGTACAGTGTTTTAATTTTACCTGTACAGGGAAGGCTCTCTCTTGAGTGTGTCTGGACTGACATGTTGTTCCATTAGACTGTACAAGAGGATAGGAAGGGAGGTGAAGCTGATATTGTACAGTGTTAGATACGCGGTATCATATAAAGTCTGTAGATGGAAAAGAATTAGATCAACTGCTTTTAATTTAAAATTAAATCTTACTTTAAAATTAAATCCTCTGCATGAGACTTGATTTAAAATGAATGTGTGAACTTCTGCAGGAAACTGAAGTTATACTCCTTCAGAATGCAGGCAAATACCCCTGAACAAATACACCTGACTGATACAGGACACAACTCTCCACTTGTATCCCATTTACCTGGAGGAAAAAGATCAGCTAAAAAATCCATTTCATGGACCAGACTGGTCCACATACTGGCTGCTCCTATTGTTTCAGCTGTAATACCAACTCCAATGTACCCAAACTGAACAGCACATTCCTGTAGAGGCAGAAATTCTTCTCTGACATAACATCCATGTTATCTCCTCAATGTCTATAAAACTAGGAGATATTCAGAACTCCAGAGGTTTTTCAGCTGTGTGTGACTGCAACGAGCTTCACAAAGAAACACCCCAAAGTGTCTTTGATTTTTCTTCTCACTGAGATGCTTTCTCATGTATGCATCATCAGTGTACCATCAATCCTACCAATGTCACTCCACAAAAAAGAGCTGTTTATGTCCCAAAACTTATTTGGTGATCATTTATTCTGGAAAAATTGCTATCAAAACCCCCTTTTTCATTTAAAATTATGTTTATCACTTAAATGAATAAAAATTAAGCTAAATTTTCGTAACATATGCTTTCATATCCAAATCCTAATAATGCTTTATAAAAACCCACAAAGTTTTCAGTGGTTGTTTGAAATGTAAACCAAAACAGAAAAAATAGTTCTGTCATTTTAACTCCTCCTGGGGCTTTCTTTCAACAAATTCAGAGCAATAGTACTATTTTCCCCCAATTAAGTCCAATTCTCACTCAACTTAACAATGAAAATATAAACCCTTTTTGTCTAAATTTGTCAATTTGTCAATAATTCCTTCATTTGTTTTTTGCTCCCTCATTCAGAAGAAAGAAGAGGTAGATCCTTTCTACACAAATTAGATGAGAACACAGGAGAAGACAAAAATTTAGGAAAGCAAATACTGGATCATCTCCTGAATGATGACACTTATCTGGTGAGCAACAGTTCACTTTTCCTCTTTTTTTCAGGTTTTTTATTTTCTTTTCAACTAATTGAATGCTGCTATTCACTTGAAATTTGTAATTCATAGCTGTTCATGCTAGAGAAGACTAGTTCATTCTCTCATTTTCATTCCGGATTCTAAAAATGAACAACTGATTCAATTACTCATCTTTCAGGATTTCCTCTATTCATGTCCAGTAGGTTTAAATCTAACTGACTGTACATTTCCCACAAACATTTCACTTTGCACTGCCATTTCCAAATACAGTATTTCTGTATCCCTTGACTTTAACATTGCTTTTATGACAATTCATAAAACTGACTTAAATGCAGTTGCCACTGAATATCATATGAACCAAGAGTGACGTTCTTCTTTGTGTAAATTAACACTAAATTCTCAGGAAGATTTTTTTTTTTTAAACAAAAAAAACGAAAGAGAGAACAGGACATTGATGGAAGAAGATCAACTAACCTGTTGTGAAAACCCACAGAAGAACTGATACAAAAACTGAGGAAAAATGAAGCAGACATTCTGAAAAACAAAGTGACTGTTGTCAAGCAAAATGGAAGAACTAATTTATATACAATGTTATAGATATGTATATCATAGTTTTATAACACTAACAATAGTGAGCATTGCAAGAACAGTAGAAAAACCTACATATATTAAACCCTAACAGTCACATCTTGCAGTAATACTGTTAGAAAAAAACCACTTAAAATTATTTTCAAAACAATCTTGTACACCTATACCAACCCAATGAATTCAGCATAACTTAATTTGCAGTAATGTCTAAGTTCTCAAATACAATTTCCAGTGTGAATTAGAAGTTCACTATAGAGACAACATGGAAAGTACTGGAAATAAGCAGACCAATCTGAGAATTAGTACAATGTGAAAAAATAAGATAAAAAATCTGGTTTTAAGTGTAACATCTATTACAGAATCTATCTATATAAAAGCTATTTCTCTTCATGTTCAGAATAAAAACAATAATCCCATTTCAGCACTGCATCTGGTACTCAAGAAAATCTCTTTAT
Source organism: Cyanoderma ruficeps (assembly GCA_008694505.1). Lineage (NCBI taxonomy): Eukaryota > Metazoa > Chordata > Aves > Passeriformes > Timaliidae > Cyanoderma > Cyanoderma ruficeps. The sequence goes on from VZDJ01007754.1 coordinate 26,131,063, forward strand.
GCAATTGTTGATGGTTTGTACCATTAGCTGCAAAAACTGTATACAGTTAGATATTACCATTTCAGTTTTTGAGGTTTATGTAATTAAAATAAGCATTCTCCTACCTTATAAAAGAAGTATTGCACAAGTTCAGATATCCTAATGTAATAAAAATGCCCATGAACAAGTAACATTTTTTTCAAATGTTTAAATTTAGGTATTGCATAGTCACTATTTCTTGCTGCTTGACGACCTTCTTTGCCAATGATTCCTTTAAAAAACAAAAAAGAGGTAAAGGTATTTAATAACTAAAGAACTATTGAAAAGGTAACATTAACTGCAAAATTATATAATAATGCTACTGCACTGATCTAATGGGAGATCATGACTGCATCTCATACAATTCCCAGGATAAATGCACTGAAAGTTGTCTAAAACACATATAACCTGATTCTTTAAGACCTGCTGTTTTTAAAAAATATAAGGTTTTGGTCATTTCACTTGAAATAATATACTAAGGAGCAGGCTTACCTATACCAACATGTGCCTCTAGAATCATACTGACATCATTTGCTCCATCACCAATTGCTAATGTGATAGGATGTTCTTTTGATAACTTAATCAACTTTACAATCTGGAAAAAAAATAGTGTTAGAAACTCTCCTCTGTAATGGTTTGCTTATTTTGCGTAAGTGTAACATGAAATAAAAATTACCAAGACAGTTTTATAAGAAATTCTCTGAAGGAACACAAAACCAGCATTACTCAAGGCAATAGCTATGCAGGAATATCACAGCTTCTCCATATTACAAAGTATTTGATCCAAACATTTTTTTAACACTTCCTAAGTACTTTGAGAGAGATGGGACAGAAGGAGGGAAGAGCTGAATAATGTTGTTATTGAGATGTTGTTGAGATTGCTTAATGCTGTGTCAGTGCATCAATAAATTAAGTGTGTTCCAGAGACAGAGTGCACAATTTCAAAGAAATCCTGAAATGAAAGACTAAAAACTTCTGTTTTCTCATCTGTGTTGAACTTTTTTCCTGTATTTAAGCAAGTATAATGGACCCTGTATACATATAAAAACTACTGATGTATAAACCGTCCAAAAATTTGACTTCAAATCTCTCCATTACAAATTATCACCTCTGTAAACTTGGTACCGAGTCAGCTGCAACCAGAAACTTCTACAAACTTCCAGGTAGTTATAGTGCTGGCTAAATACATTTGTTAATGTGAATAAGGGTTACACAAGCTGTACCTGCACACTGAGAAAAACAACATGACAAACTGAAAGAAAAAAGAAATGTGTGTTCCAGTACTTCTTTCCTTTAAAAGTCCTTCAGCTATCTTGAGGGGTTTCAGTAATGGAAAGATATGTTTTTACTTGATACAAATGACAAATGCAACAGTCAGGTATACTTAAACACGATAATGCACACATTATTTGCCCGCATTCTTCTTGGCTTTCCACTTATGCTAAAAACAGAGAAAAAATATCATTCTGCAGTAATAAGTAACACAGGTTCTTGTAGTGTCAAAAGAGTACAAAGCTTCTTAGCTTAAAAAGAGAGCAGTTAGTTCATTTATTAAGTAGGTTCATATTAGCATATACTAATCATAAAATTTGAACAGTATGTACCTAAATCAAATTCAGGTGCACAGCTGGGTGCTGTTTCAGCATGCCATTACCTAAATTGCTTGCCAGCAGAAATCCTCCCCTCTCCTTTTGACTTTTTCCATTTTAGAAGATACAAAAATGAATGGTAACCTCTTAAGTTACCATAGTAAGTCATACAGAGTATTAACCTTTAATATTTACATATGTGCATAGCTAGCAAGCAATTATGAAATTAAATACAAACCTGTGCTTTTTGCAGAGGTGCCATTCGACAGCATAACACTGCACTGCAGTTTCTGCAAATATTAAGAAAGATCTCTCTGTAGTTACCAGAGCTCCCATCATGTCTTGGTTTCATTATTAATGATAATGCTGCTCCATCAATAATTAAACCATAATCTTGCGTATCAGTTGAAAGTCTGTTTGGGGATAAAATATAAACTGTCACTGTAAAATTCTCAGACACATTTAAAATCTGGAAATAAGAATTATGTGAAAATTAATTTACAAAAAAATAATGAGCACAGAATACCGCAAAGTTAATACACTACTAAAGGAAATTCCTTGTATAATACTGATATTTACAACATTTTAAAATTCTGGATTATGTTGAAAATATTCAGTGCTTCACCAGTTTGAATACATAAATCTGATACCTCAGTGGCTTCACCAGTGAGTACGAGTGTGTAATTAATGACTTTTCAGTTTGGTTTAAAAGGTCCCAAGAACTGCAGTGAGGTAAACCAAGCTGCAGGAATAAAGTTAATTTTGTGGCACATTCCATAACACTCAGGAAAAGTAAGTTAAAGGGAAAGGCCTTTGGTACTCTGATGAGGAATTTTTTTTTTTTTTCAAATGTCTACATTTACAAAAGTAAATTGTGCCTTGAAGGAAATGCCTAAAAAAACCTGTTGGTCCAGATGGATAAGGCCACAGTCTACATCTGGAGTATGGATATTTTGCCTTTAGAGTAGTGGCTAAGTCAAATACAGGTTTACTTTTATTTATAATACTAAAATAAAATAATATTTATGTTTCCTATAGTATTACAATATATTCTCATCCATAAAAATCTCTTAGCGGTATGCCTGTAGTAGTTTGAGCATTACTAGAAGTGTAACCTCAGGAAGTCAGAAACAGGAAGTAGTTTATTCACTACTTTATCATAAACTGAACAACGGGGGAAGAAGATAAGATGGTCTGGACTGCAAGAACCATTTTCTGCAGCATCCAAACAAGTTATTTCAGAGCACCCTTGCATCCGCCTGCATTACACAGCAGCCTCAGGCTGTCAACAGTGAATGTTGTATAAATGTACACTGAGGTTTATTTTTATTCTCTTTTCAGTGTTCCAAGGTTATACACTACTGTGCATGGGGCTTCAACAAACACGGTTTCACCAAGACCAGTGTTTGTGAGAAAAACACTGGATTTATTAATATGTATTTTAGGTATCTCCATCCTTTTTACTAGAACACAAGCTATTTTTGGCAAGTAAGATAAAATTCTGTCAACTACGTTTAATAACAGTTCCCAGATATTTTCACCACTTTGCTACCATTGGCACAAATAGGGCAAAGCCATTGGTGTACAATGATATCAAATGAAAAGCTTTCATTATGAAGTTCAAGCAATGTAATGAATGTTTGGTGTATTAGAGTGAAATACTTTTAGCCTGAATTTGAACATACAGGCAGAATCCAGCTATTACTATCTTACTTCTGGCAACAAAGGCAAAAAAAAAAAATCCAAAGAGTTTTAAGGTGTAGGAAATTGGCATTGCACAAAAAGTTAAACAAACATGTTTGATCACAGTTGGTAAAGCGTGTGGTACTTTAAACAAAAAGGTACAAATGACATGGAGAAAAATAATTTCTTTAACTGAATATACAGATGTTCTTGATTAGACTAATGAGGCGTAAATTGCAAGGAGAGCTAAGAAAAAATATCTCGTCCAGAGATTTAAGCTGTAAGGCTAAGAGTTATAGAAAGTCTCTGCTGAAATAGTATGACAAATACTCGTTAACTTATTGCTAACAGTTTTATGGTGGAAAAATTATTACAGTATCAGTTGTGATTTTTCTATTAATAGTAAAAGCAGTACCAGAAATGAGAGAAAAAACATGACTGAAAACCCAAATTTATCTAAAGCTTCTATTTAATCACCATACAATAATTCACACATTAGCAACAAAACCTGAAATATACTGCTGGTTCTTCAGGTAACTGGTCATAATTTCATTGTTTGCTAAATGCTTGGAAGCCTATTTCTGGCCTGAAAATCCAACATTTTCCTTACCCTGAGAAGGTATCCCTGGTTAAGCTGCCATTTTGTCTTATGACAGTTTTGTTTAGGTCAAAAAGCACATCGTGTAAACTCTGCTCCTCAATTTTCTTTGTGGTTAGCTCAAGTATTTGTGTATTTCTTCGGAAGAGTTTGCAAGCATAGCAAGTAGCTGCAGCAGTCTCCATTTTGTCTCCTGTCAGTACCCAAACTTTAATTCCTGCTTTCTGGAGTGCTTCAATAGTGTCAGCAGCTTTTTCTTGTAGTCTGTAAAGTTAATTGACAATATACATTGATGGATTGCTTGGAAATGAGAAAGGTCTTTATTGAAAGGTTTTCATAAACAAATAAAAATTTTCAACAGAAGTTAACAGATCAAAGATTTTTCCCCAAGGTATGACTCCAAAAATGTTTAGGGGACTAGTACATGCTTTTGAATCTTCTTGAGACCTAAAGATTCTTCCTTCATTTCCTCAATGCCCATCTTGTAGTCCTTTCATCTAAAACTTTTGCCTACAACTTGATCAATAAATTATTACATACACGTCAATGGTTCAAATACACTGACTTTTGTACACTTAACTATCATTACTTGCTTTCTAGGTTATAAAGTTACCATGTGTAACTTTAGTAAGCTAAGCGTGTGGAACTGATTCAAATAAGGGGTTTCCCAAATAACTCTCTAATGCAGAAAAAGGGTTCAATTGTCACCATCACTGAACATAAGAAATGAAGAAATGTACTAACTAACCGATCTTCAACAGCTGTAGCACCAAGTAATATAAAATCTCTTTCTATCTTCTCATACACTTCTGCCAATTTCTTGTCTCGGTCCTGAAGGGCCAACTTTGCACTCTGAAGCAGCTTCTGTACCTTGCTATATTCTTCTGCTGTGAGCTTTTTATATGCAACACACAATGTTCGCAGTCCTTCCTAAAGAACGCAGTCAAAAGAAACAAAATGTGCTTTACAAAACTCTTCTTAGACTCCTTGCTGGTGTTTATGCTGGAGGATTTGAAAAAGGAACATGTGAGTGAGTACAGACTGGTACAGTATAGTATAGACTAGGATATGGTTCAGCTTAATTCTGTTCTGCTCTGGAAGCAGTTACAACCTGATGGACCAACCTCAATCTCCTAGAAGATAAACAGCTCAGTGATCCAACTGGATATATGAGATGACAAGAGAAGGCAAAGTCGAGGTAAAGTCCTCCTTCCCTATGTGCATAATTAGGCAGGATGAGTCAGAATAAATAACAGTAATATAAATAGCAGCCCTGCAGCTACTATATATAAGTATACTTTATATACAAGAAGAATACAGATTTTGATGCTGTGTTGCAGCAGATCCACTGACAGGGACCAAACATCACAAAGAGAACTGAAAGTGAAAATCCAACCCTATCATTTAAGTCAAGTGAAAACTAGAATTTAGCCGTGGATGTTTCAGACTGCATCAAACTTCTGGACTGTGCGATGAGTAAGAAAGGGAGTATCTAGATTGTGTAAGGTGGGGAAAAAGCTGTTATAACACAGTAAAGTTTTGCCATCTGAGTTATCTATTGCTTCTCACAAAACCATTTAACTGGCACTTCAGCTTCCATCCATCCAGTAGGTCTTTGTACAGTTACTTATTACCAAACCAAGAATGAGAATAATTAAAATATCTCCCTGTCTCTTGATATTGATAAAAGCAGGTGACACTGTCAGGGTTTTTTTCCCCACATATCTGTAATACTTTGCTTTACAGTAATACTGTACAATAATACTTTGTTTTCAGTTTGAGTACTGGATGCCAGCAAATTATATGCTATGTAAGACTGGCAATTGTCCTGCATTGCAATGAGTTCTGCATATTTTCGGACACAACAAAATTCAAATACTACTTTTAGGTAAAACCAGGTTCTGAATTACTTTTAAAGGTCATCAGCCAGTTCATAGCTGATTTTTCGCAAGCAAAAATGTAAGAGATGGATGATCACTGCACTGTCTCCCCAGAGCAAATCAGAGTTGCTAAGGCTGGGGACTGAAACGAGCAATAATTTTTATGGAGATTTACAGTTTTTCACTTTTCTTCTATTCAAAAATTAATTCAAACCACAATTGTGAAAATGCCATACTAACGAGCTAACTGATGACCTCTGGTTTAACATACAGTTGTGCACATCTAATGCATTCATATTGCACCACAACTGACATTTAGAGGATGAGGTGGAGGACAGGTGCAAATAATGGAGTTACACAGACTGCTACCCACAAAGCCTGAGTGAACCTTGGCACAGAATAACCTTGGTGCCTGTAAAGACAAATCTGTTAGCAGATAAAGCAGGTGGTTCAGAACACTTAATTTCTTTTTGACACTGATATCATGTGAACAGACCAATAAAATGGAATCTTACCACTGCATTGCGTTCTACTCGGGATCGTACTTGGTCAATTTTACCTTCTTTAACCCTAGGAAATATGGAGGAATCTGCTCCCTTACAAAACAGAAATATATCACCTAAAAGAGACAGCATAAGGAATTCAAAATGACCATATATACTTTCTTCAAAAAACACCCAGATTAATAAGCCTTCAAAATGTTTTCTTCCAACTTTTTTATAACATTTGTACTCATGCTAGTACCTGGTCCCTTATTTTATAAAGAAAGGCACACAGACTGTGTTTAATACTTAACTCTGATAAATCTGAAACAAATTCAAGTGAAATAAAAACATCTAACAGAATGTGACAGCCCTACCTGTTGAAGACTTAACGATTACACTCATTCGCCGCCTCACAGAATCAAAACTGAAAACCTCCAGTAATTCAAACCTGAAACAGATCAAGCATATAAATTAAACATTACTTCTAACATGGAAGATTATGTTGAGTACTATGGAATATGGAACTAGTACAGAATGAAACAGACAGTTGCAAATAATAAAAAAGGGCTAAGGAAAGCCCTTAGCTCCTAATTACTTGAAGCAGAACTTGTGATGTCTGTTTGGATGTATAGTCAATCTAACTTATTTAAGTAGAAGACTAGAAACCTTGCAGCAGAGCACCATACTGATTATAAAGTTTCTATGTATAAGAGATATAGCCTTAGAACTTGAAATGCATGCTTACACAAAAGCCTTTATATTTTTTCTAATTTTTACTATTCCTAATCTCCCAGAAGTGCTGACCTAATTCCATAATCTTGCTCAAATGTTGATAATTTATTCAACTGAAAAAAAAAATCTATTTACTGGTTTTATACTTGCCATTATTTCTATGATGTGATTTTATCACGTTTCTTTCGAAGTGGAAGAATGTACACAAACTCCTGTTGCACTGTTTTGGTTTCATCAGCTTGTATACTTCTATCATTTACTTTCTTACCTATTTCCATTATTTCAAGAGAGCCTCTCTTTTTCCAGCACAAACATAAGCAATCCCATCATTAATCCCAACTTTTTCAGGATTTGCCTCTGTCCAGATCTGCTTGTTTAATTACATCCTTCAGTCCTAAGTCCTTTTAGCACCCTAGAACTCAGACCTGTGCAAAGCTATACCAGGCCTATGTCTATAAACTGATGCATTTGGGAGAAAATTCTCAATGATTGTAATGCTTTCTTCTGAGTCACCAAATTATAATGACTCCAGTTCTTATGAGCTGAGCCAAAAAATCTGAAGTAGCCTTTGGGAAAAATTCTCCATATTATCCTAAAAGGGGGTAAAGTAACAGCAGGGTTCCTATATTTGTGTCCAAGAGTCCCTGTGTAGTTAGCAGAGTACCCAAGCAGGAAGATCCAGATACAAAACAGACCTAACCAGCAGACATTTAGATAAGTGTAAGGTGAATTTTCACGGGTATGCGTATACCAGAGAACAGCTGTACTATTTCAATGTTATAGAAAATTTGACTCATATAATGGTCCAAAAAATTTATTCTACAGATATTACCCTCCTGTAAATTCCATGGATTATATGTTGTCCTGGGTTGACGGTGCCTTCTATCCCAATCGTGCAGCTTTGTCCTTGTGTTCTACATTGTTATGTCTAACAGCTGCCCCCCCCTTCGGCGGGCTGTTTTTGCCGCGGCGGTGGCTGCTGCTGGCTTTTGCTTCTGCTGCTGGCTTGCTTTTGGCTTTTGCTGCTTCCATTTTTTTCTTTTTTTTTCTCTCCTTCCCCCCCACCCCCCCCGAAGATCATTGGACCAGCTCCGGACTTGACTTGGGAATATTTGGGGATCTCCGGGGCCCGTGAGAGAAGCTCTGCATCCTCCCTCCACAGCAACTGCCTGGGTACCATCTGGGGCTGTTTTCTTTTCCCTTGTGTTGGGGAGTGTTTTTTTTTCTTTGTTCATTGGTCAATAAACAGGTTTTTTTCTAGGGGGCTCCTTTTGGAGGTTCTCTGCTAATTTATCCTCAACTAGAACATATGTGAACAAAAAATTGGGTACACAGCATTTTCTATTAAGAATATATTATTTACCATATATAAAATCATCAGGAACTATTAGATTAGGTCATGAATCCCATGCCACATCTTCACTGTCATATCAGTGTTTTATACTGCATATAAGGTAAAAAAAAAATTACTAAATTTTCTTTATTTTCTACTAAAATGCAAGGTTCCTGGCTTTTCTGACTTAAAAATTCACGTGAAAGGAAACAATGGTTTATTAAACACATCAACAAAAACTTGTCATCAGTCTATTTTGTTATATCTTTAACCACTCACTTTTCTATGTTATTTTCCCGATTTAAGATCTCCATGTAATTGTCCTTCAGCCTTAGATAGGTGTAACCAAGTCTGTAAAATGAAACACAGAACAAGAGAATGAATGCAGCAAATATATAATTATCCAGTTTAAGTATGTCATAATGATTTAAGACTGAGTCTACAACAAACCAACACCAAAACCCTGAACCGTTTTTTAGTTGATTTTAGGCTAGGAATATTCATGAATTCATGTTAAGAAACCAATTAGCTGTAGATAACTTGCTGTTTGTTATTATAACTTTTGTTCTGAAAACAATTTTGAGCTTTAGTGATTACACCTGTAGTTTAGAAAAATATAATACCTAAGTACACACATACCTCTGTATTCCTTCAACTAAAGCAACTTCATCAGGTGATGATGATATATATATACAAGACCTTCTTGATACCTGGTTTTTCTTCAAACCATCTACACTGTCATCATCCTTTACCTGAACAGTGTGGCAAAGACAAAGAGCTCGGAAAAATAATTCCTCTCTCTCCTGAAAAATAAAAGGGACAGTTGTCATTACGTGTTATCAGTTGAAAACTCTTCTTTTGGGAGGTGATCGATATCACTAATTATTAATCAGACAAAGGCAGGCTCCTTGAGGAGAGCTCCTTTCCTCCTTGAGGGGAGCCAGGTCTTTCCCTGTGGTAACCACACAATTGTGTCACAGCTGTTTGTACCCTTAGGATTGCATACAGGTCAAGTTAATGATGCAAAAATCCCCTAGAGTGCATCTTCTACCTCCTCCTGAGTGCCTAGATATGGCTAAAGGTGTTTTCTCTTAACTTTTGCTTAAACTTTAACAACTTGTATTAATTAAATAGTCAAGATACATACTATAATTTAGAAGTCCTGAGTTCACACAGTAGTACACATATGTAGTACCTGGAGCACAGGCCTTAGCAGACCTTACAGATTTCAATCTCTTAAGCAGCTTGAACACCCCTCAGAAATAAATAATTTACTGAAGTGCACATACTTTGGCTGCTCCAGCCAACCACTTCCTATAACATTTCAGGTGGTTTGGTAAAGACAGCTCCTGGCACCAGAGATTTCTATTTCACGGATACCTGTCTGTGTTACATCTTTGTGTCTAATACCTATTCTTCTGTGCTGTTAAATACAAACTGCCTGTGCCATTGTGATTCCAAGATAAAGACTCAGCATACCTTGGGATCACATCTGAGGGCCATGGGTGAGAGACAAGGCTGCTGAATTACACCAACATATTTTAAGAGACCTCATTTTGTCACAGTGAAGGGCATGATATGCAGTGAGTGTGAATGACATGATATTTAACTGAGGTAATGAAAAATACATTGTACTTCAGCTGTGATTATCCTGCCCATATACACCCTGTTCACCTGTTGACAAGTGAAGACTCCTGAACTTTCAACTAATTTTGCTTTACACAGCAAACAGCCACAATACATACATTGCTGTAGGTATCACACTTCAGATGTGGCTAAATTAAGACAGATTTTAAAGTAATTTAATTTGATCATAAACCATTCTCTGACCACATTTTCACTCAGTGATGACTAAATAAGTGCTTGTACTAAGGCTCCATTTTCCCCTTTAAGGATTTTCTTGTCCTTTTCTTGCTTTCCCTGTTGTAGCTAAGGTTAAATAGAAACCAATTATCTGTGTCTGTAGTTATTAACCAGAGAAAGTTCTATATTTGGGTTTTAAGTCAGCTTTACAACTGCATTAAAATGAGAAACTTCCTGTTAAGCCTTCAATCCTTACTCTTAACTAGGAAATGAAAATGTCTATGCAGTTATCTACTTCGATTAGTAAAATTCAAGAATGTTGAATTTATAATATTCCCTTCATCAGTACAGTTCAATTTTCATGTTTCATTGTAAAAAACCAAGAACATAGGAAGAGTTATCATACCTTTCCACTGCTTCCTGGAGATGAATCAATCATATCAATGCCTGTACAATCATGGAGGATTTGTCCATTGCAGATAACATGTGGCACATAAACATGCCCTTCAATGCAACATTCTACAAATTCCATATTGTTCTCAGTTAATGTTCCTGTTTTATCTGTGAAGACATACTCAATCTGCAAATGCGGACAAAATAAAAACAGCAGGAATGTGAACAGAGATTTTCCAACATCTCCGAACAAAACTGAGTTTAATACTGGGTTACACCTTCCTTTGAAAATCCTTATGCTCTTTCAGAAAAGATGACAATTTCTTTTGGCAGCTATCTTCATAGAAATATAGGCCCTGAAAGATTTTATCCTACGAGAACATGAAACAATGCCATCTTCTGCCTCATAACACATGTAAATGATGTGTTTAACCTACTTCCACTCTTCTCTCTAGGTCCTTCTTAGTTTTTAATGCCTTTCTTGCTGCAAGACAGGTATTTATAGAAACAAAATGCATACAAATTTCATTTCCCAGGGATTATTGTTTAATGGATATGCCTGGATTTGGATCAGTTACTGTCAGACCAGTTTTTAGGGTAGTATCAGAATTCCCCACTACAACTGCTTTAGTTTACATGAGGATTGTAGACACAGTTATACACATGGGCACTGTAACTGCCCTCGAAACACTAATTTTGTCTCAATATTGAATTTTTCATTAACTTTACCTTTTACAATGAGCCCCAGTGCTTAAGTCTAACAACATTCAAAATAAAAACAAAATCTGAACTATCAACTAGAAGAACTAGACTGGCTCAACTTTGGATCCTGGATGTAGGTATTGTATACATACTGCATGTCATATTTGATAACCTAAGAGAATGAAGTAAGGTAAGGAACTAAGCACTGAAAATAAGGCTATTATTTAAAAAGTCATCAGATGTTTTTATCAAACTTCCCCATTTATGCAGTGCATTGAACAAACTAAAAACCAAATGAATTTTTGCTCAGTCTTCAAAAACATCATTAATTATGCACACTTTCCACTGCAATTGACTTTTATAATATTCACTAATCTGAAAAGACAAATGGCAAATTTTCCAGTGGCTTTTTATCTGTGGACAAAATACCCACAATTAAACTTTTTTCAGAGTGGATAGGATTTATACAGATTTTTTTCATCTCAACCCTTACATTCAGTTTCATCATAGAAGTTACAAAATGCTATCCATCAAAGGTCTTTAAGTCATTCAGTGTGTTGCTTTGTTACAGTGTTTCCTCATGTTCAGACAGACCCTCCAGTTTCAGGTTGTGCTCACTGCCTCTGGTCCTGTCACTGGGCACCTCTGAGAAAACTCTGGCTCTATCCTCTTAGTACCCTCCCATTCAGGTATTCATATACATTGGTAAGATCTTCCCTGAACTTTCTTTCCTCCAGGCTGACAGTCCCAGCTCCCTCTACCTGTCTTTGCAGGAGCCACACGCAGTCCAGTCCCTTGGCTGTCTTTGTGGCCCCTCCCTAGGCTCCCTCCAGTGTGCCCATGTGTCTGTACTGGGGAGCCCAGAACCGGACACAGCGCTCCAGGGGAGGCCTGCAGAGGCAGCATCACCTCCCTTGACCTGCTGGCAACACTTTGCCTAATGCAGCCCATGATACCACTGCCCCTCTTTGCCATAAGGACACACTGCTGGCTCATGCTGAACTTCATTTCCATCAGGACTTGCAGGTCCTTTTCTGCAAAGCTGCTTTTCAGCTGGATGGCCCCCCGTCATCCAAATCATGGATCAGGATGGGAGCCAGTATTGACCCCCAGTGTACCCTGCTAGATACTGGCCTCCCACTGGGCACTGCTGAGCTCCACCCTCTGCTCCTGGCTGTTCACCCCCTTTTCAATCCACCCCACTGCTCATCCAGGCTGTAATTCAGCAGATCCTCTTCGAGGATCTCATTTAAGACGATGTTAACTGTCTGTCATAATAATGAAATACCTGGTATCACCCTTAATCCATATAGATATGTATCCTTAAAAGCTTTATGACTAGTTTGACTAAAAAAAGAAAGAAATACAGCATCTTATTTATTTGAAAAAGCTGTGAAAACATTTTTAACTGAGATCTTAAATACCTTCTCAAACAAAATTTATCTGTATCTGTCTCAGCGTGATGATTTTCTTAACACAGAACAGAATTTCTTTTCAAAAATGAGACTGACAATTGACTGTTTTAATGGATGAAACTTAAGACTTGTGGCACTGGAAATTCATTGCCAGTCTAGTCAGACAAAAAGGGGTTTTTTCCATCTAAGTTTTAATCTAAAGAAGCTAGATGCTGATATAATTTCCCTCTATAATCAATGGAGAGGAAGTGTTTATCCTTTCATACTACAGTAATACTAATTGAATTCCACTGACTGGGTGACAAATCAGAATTTTTGATTCTGAAAATAAAAATATCTCAGATTTTATTTTTAAAATTAATCAGCACTAAAGAAAATGTACATGTAGCTGCAAAAATCCCCAAAATAAACCAAAACCAAAAAACCTTGAAGAACCAATTTTAAAATAAAACCTACAGTAGAAACAGTTGAAAAAAATTTATCATCCAATGAAATTTACCTGTCCCAACTCTTCATTGAGGTCAGAAGTGTTCACCAGTGGTCCTTCACCTGTCTCCTCATCAAACATTTCCTCATCCCATGCAATGAAATAAGAACCAAGAAATTTCTGCATTTCCACAGTGACATACATGGATACAGGAATAATGTAGTTGAAAAGAACCATGAATGCAAGGAAGTCCGTAAAAGCTTGAAGAAACTGCCAAAAAAACAAGATGAAAATACTGATTTTTCACAAACCATTAAAGACTGCAAGGTTACTACATGTATTTACAAATTGGTTTTTTCAAATAACTTTTGAACAGCAAGCAACGCCTTTCATAGCTCACAGTTCAGCAGAGGATGCAAACCTTCATGACATAACATCACAACTGGCATGCAATAGAGCTTTTTCTTTTAAATTTGCATTTTTCTTTACAGATACAAAAGTGTAGAATACCGTTACATAGCATTATTGTAAAGTTCTAGAGCGACTAATGAGCATGGTGAAGACTTTTGGGGAACAAGGGAAACATTAACAGGTACATTCAAAAATTACCAGAAAAAATAGCTTATCTCCACAGCAACTCCTTCAAGGATTACCAAATTACATAACTTTCAGGCAGCACTTCATAAATAAATAAAGGGTTTCCTTTTCCTCTCCCAACACAAGCAGAAGATACACACATAATCTGGCTCAATTTTTCAGTGGTGGAGACTTGCTGGAGGTACAGCCAACCTGCTGAGCAGGTTCAGAGTGCTACTGGTGGTAATGAGAACTCTAGAATGTCTGCCTAGCATGTGTTCCTCATGATTTAGGGTAAGAAAGCAAATTCTCTCCTAGTCTGATTAGGAGGATTTAGTGAAATAAATATTGTGCTTTCTGTAGGGCAGGGTTCAGTCCATTGCTCTGGATCCTCTGGGTTTCCATTCAGGACAATGTCCTTGTTCCTGTAAGAACATCCGGCACTGGTGACTGATGCTCTCTGATGCCATGAGTGCTCATAACGGAGAAATATGGAATTAAATATGGAATTAAGCTTTTGAGGGGCATTTTTATGGAGATTCCTACAGAGGATTATTTTGAACATGTCTCTTACAGGACTGCCGATAGCTGTGGGATTCCTTCCACCCCTTGTACTTCTCTGCACTACTTTAGTAATTTATATAAATAACTAGCAGCTCCAAAACACTTTCATGAAGCTTTTTATACTAAATCAGACATTCTCATGAGGTAAATTCACACATACAACTTAAGGGCAAAAATTTAACATGCAAACTTTCTACAAATACACTATCACCACTGTCAGCAAAAAAGCACAAGGGTAAGTAGGCTATAAAGCAGGCTGTATATACTTTTCAGTAGAATATCTATAAATTAAGGGTTTAGGGAAAGTTTCTTGGTATTATAATTTATTTCCATACCAAATTTCTTTTCTTTTCAGGCTCTGTTTTCTGATTATACCATGGCTCATCACGAAATGGTTCACTCTGCCAGACATACTTCAGAACAGTATTTATTAGTGCTTTACTGACGAGAATACAGAGGTATACAATAAGAAATACATTCATTGATCTAAAAAAAAAAAAGGCAAAATAAGAATCCCATTAGCATATAAACTACAGAGTTTATTAGAAAATGTTATACTTGTTCATCAGTCTAATATTTGCTGCAAGTCTAACAGTGCTACGATGTTAAATAACTCTTCCAAAGTGCTTTTCCAATGAGGAAAAAACATTACTGACATTATTTTCTATTTTGAATTTCTATTTTTCTATTTTTATAATTGTTTCCAAAATGTGTGTGACAAATTAACAAAACTAGTATATTAGTGAAAACAAAAGCATAGATAGAATCCTAACAGAGTAACTAGGCTTGTACCTGCAGACCTTTTCATGCCACTTCCCTGAATCAATACAAGATCACTCCCATAAATACTTTTATATAAATATAAAACCAAAAAAGAACATTTTGCTATGCAGCTGTAATGTTTTAACTCTAGGCAGATCTAAAAAAAGGGCAAGAACATTTGCATTTAAGATTATATTTTCATTAATGATGGGCATGAACTAAATCACATCAATAACAATAGAAAAGACACATCATCATTGCTCAGTCACTGTGTAAGTGAAAGGGTGTCAGCTGGTCAGTACATCTTGCCTCAATCAATGACATCTTTTTCACAAGGCTGGACACCTTACTTAGAGCTGATGATTTCAGAGAGCAGAACAGGAATAGAAAATAGTCTCTATTTTAAAAATAGTAGCACACCGATGTCAGCTTACTCCTTAAGGATAGCATTGCCTTAGTTTCCCATCATTTATGTCTGTATGGAACTTGTTCATTTTAGCTAAACCATGGAAAACATCACAGACAAGCACTGTTACTGCAGCTGATCCAAAGTGAAGTGCATTTAAAAAGTTACTTTTACCAAATTCAAGACTTAATTGCAATAAAAAGCATTGAATGCTAGAATAATAAAAACCATCCTATATTAAAGAGCTAAGCATTAAATCAAAATAGCCTTATTTTTTAAGCATCTAACAAGAACAATTCAATATTGAGAACCTCATTTATATGGCGTTATATGACTCACATTATAAGTAAAAGATTATTTTAAAAGAAACAAATTTTAAGTCCCTCCACCTCTTTTTTCATTTTAATCAATGAAACATACACCTTCAGAGGAAAAAAACCCCTGATTTGCACCATTCAAATACGCAGCTTTCAAACCCCGAAATAAGAAATAGAAATTTTACTTCTCTACAGCAGATCGCTTCTGTGATTTTGATTGGTAATTTAATGCCATCTTAGTTTCCATGCCAGTGTAGATAGCAACACCTGAAATTAGACAACTTGTTTTACTGAAGACTGCACAGTGTAGTAACTTCAAAAGAGCACAATTCATTAGATTATTATACTCTGTAACTTCTTTAATCCTTTAGTCTGAAGAAAGAAACCACAGATTTGGATGATAACCCAAAATTAGACAGGGCTTTATTATCTTGGTACTTAGAAATTTTAAGCACCATTTACATCCCATTCCAGCCACAGTTTCCAAATGATAAAGTGTTTCTATGTAACAACATTAAAACTTACCACAAAGTTGTAAAACAAGTGACCCAATAGAAATCATAAGCCCAGTAGTAACTGTAGGCTTGTAACCTTGTTTGGTGTTTGCTTATTACTTCAGGGTCCATTAAAATAGTCAATAGAAATATTTACCAAAGATTTTTTCTGTGTTCTTTAACGTGGCTCCTCTAAGAAGCAGATTTTCAGATCCTAATGGCCTGCAAAAGGTAAGTATTACAAAATGTAAACATTTAGAGAAAACCATCAGACTTTAGTGGAAGTCATATAAAACAGGAAATCAGTTTTACTAAAAATCTTTTATTTTAACAAGTTACAAGGCATATTAAAATTTTTAAAGTCAAAATTAAAAATAGATAAACAGATGCCTAAAATTAAGCTCACAATTTCACTGCTCAAGCCTTAAACCGATGCACCTAAACCCCACATACGTAGGTACACAAATAAAGACTCAACATCCTAATTGCACAGTACTTATTTTTAAAAATATTAACTCTATTATTTTTAGGGTTATAGAAACTATAGTGTCCTGTATGTTAGAACTACTTAAGGACAATATACTCATCCATTTTAAGTATAAATGGTATACAAGATATTTTTGATACTTACTGTAAACATTCTTTTAAATGCCAATAAATATAGGTAAAATAATTTATTGATGAGTGCAAGAATTAATGTAAGGACCTCAATGAATTTTAAATACTATTTTGGAACCTGATATGTACACTAATCATCATCTGAGTTCAAAACCAAGAACTACTTTACAGACCACATGCAGAATTGGCAGATTCTATTTATACAGGAATAAAAAAAAACACGCCAAGAAATTAATTCAGTGTTTTCAAATGTTATTCAAAGTGCACTTGCGGTATGAAACTCCCCCCAAAAAATCAAGAAACTCCAAACAAACATGGCCATAATTCTGAGATAAAACCTGAAACTAGTTTCAAGAAACTAGTGGAACAATGTCACATGAATGACCCAGATCAATGGACAGTTTCCATAGCAGACTGTGACAGAAAACAAGATATCTACAGACACACTGAGCTTAGGAAGGCACTTAGCCACCACTGAGCAACTCCACACATGCTGGGACCTAGGATGTCACCCCAGCAAGCAGCTTTTCCCTCCTATTGTTTTGCCTCTTTGTGGCAAGAATCAGAACAAAATCAGGTACAGCAAGGTGGATGTTGCCTTTCTTGAACACACATAGCACTGTGGACATTTTAGACAGAAGTACAAACACACTTAGTAAAATTAAGCACAAAAAAAATTACTTGACATGTTCAAACCCTTCAAAATCTAAGAAAAACGAAATGTACAAGTGATACTATTTATATTGTTTATTGCACTACCAAGATCTCACGCTAATGGGGCAGTATTGTACAAGTGCTGTCAAAATCCTATCAACATCATTTACAAACTAAATACATTTCAGATAAAACTGAAGTTGTATAAAGACATTAAAATACTAAAGAAGAGAAATATTATTAGAAGATGAAAAATCAATTATGTAGGAAACAGCAGTCTGGAATCTTCTAAGAAAAATATTCTGTCACTAAAACAAAGCAGCACAACGTTGGTGAACCAAAGGTAATTCTCATTATTGATACTTAGTCAATTGTGAAATATTTAAATGTGTAGAAACTCTGGATTTCCCCACCTTGCAATGGGCTCATTCCTATCATGGTAAACATTTATTCGACCAACAAATCTGAAAGGGAAATATACAAGTAGTTTAAAAGTACTGCCAATAGATTATTTAAGAAATATTTTCTAGAAAGTATGTACCACCGAGACCATTTTCCAACTGAACAGGCTCCAATTACCCAGAACACGAACAAGAACATGAGAGATACATATAGATATACACTTAAAACATGTAAATACAAAAATACACAGAATGCTAACTTGACATAAATTCTGCATATAAAGAGGTGTAAGAGATTATAAAATATGGGATAACTCTTCTAAGTCAACCCATGAACAAGAAACAAAAAGTCTTATTCGCTAAACTACCTGAGCTAAGTCAGTGCAATTACTGTCTTTTGCAACATCTAAAGCCTACAACTAAATTAAAACCAAAGCAAACCAAAGCACAGAGCTAGTAAGTAATTCTTCCTCTGTATGTGATGGCTTGACTCCAGATAGCAGCTAAGCACCCATCAGCCTCTCATTCTTTCCCACCCCCGCAGGATAGGGAGGAGAATTGAATGAGCAAAAGCAAGATCTTGACAGTTTAATAATTGAAGGGGAAAGAACCAAGTGACACAAAGGCAACCACTCACCCTGTTACATGAGCCTGCTGATGTCCAGCCAGTCTCCAAGCAACAACTGCTTTGGAAGACTGCCCCCTGCCCCTGGTTTTATTGCTGAGCATGACACTATATGGCACAGACCCTCTGGTCGATGGAGGTCACCCATCCCTGTCGTGTACATCCCCAACCTCTTGCCCACCCCCAGCCTATCTGCTAGAGGGGCAAAATGAGGAACAAAAAAAATTGACACTGTAAAAATTTGGCAACAACAGCTAAAATCATGGTGTGGAATTAACACTGTTTTAATCTCAGAGCAGCAACACTACACTACACTGGCTGTTCTTCACAGTCTGAAGAAAACTGACTTCATTCCAGCCAGACTTGGTATGCTGTATTTGCAATACCACTGTCCAAGTGGATAACCTGATGCAAAGGGGATTAAGCTGGACATTAGGGTTCTCAGTGGTAGAGGAAACTGTGGTGAGCTGATGGGCCTGTGACCCCAAAAGGGAACCTCTGAGGCTCAGAGGAGTGCTAACTTGTCTGCTTAGAGAATATACAAGGGCCATATCTGAAGACAATAACGTACAGCTGGTTATGATGCACCATGATACAAAATAACAACGTGCCTTTGGAAAAAGGATTCACTACTGTGTTTTGTTGAGAGGTAAAGTTTCAAGTAAAAATCAGCAGATATAAGTTGACTACCAATAAATGTTTTCATTATTTGTGTCAACAGCTGTCCCAAAGAATTTCACCAGCTATACTAGCATGAGTTTCAGTTTGCAGTCTTTCACTTTGAGAGGCAAGTATTTAAAAAAATGATCAAGTGATGGGCTTGATACTCTAAAGAACCTGTTCTCAAGCAGATTTCTAAACCAGCTTCTTAATCACCAAGATCACAGAATAGAGATGCCTTCAGACCTCAGAAATAAGCAATGTTTTTTCTCCATCTTCCAACAATATTTGCTGACAAGAGTGTTTTTTGCTTGACATCATATTGTTTTCTGTGCATTATTTCAGCTATTTTTTACTGTGGCAGACAAAACAAGTATTCTCTCAATGGTATAGGACTTTTTGTACTACTGTTCAGAAAGAAACCTCAAAAGAGGCTTCTCAAGATTTCTCATTAGGTTTAGTGGAATAGTGTATAATTCTTTTGTAAAATATTGAATATTGTATGACTTTATACAACTGTAGACATTCTTCTTCATGTTCTGCATTAAAGTGTTTTCCTAATCATGATGGCTTCGTGCTGTCATTAGCTGGTATTTCAAAGCTTGTGGTGTGAGGTTCATGGTTGAAAACAGCAGATGAAAATCTGTATTTCAAATAGTCTTGACAATTAAATTTTTTTCTGGCTGACATCCTTTCAGATCTGATTAGATTGACAATGTCTTAACTTTGTAATGTGAGTGTTGAAGTTCTCTACCAGGACTCTAAGTACTTGCCATTTACTTAGTGTTCATTTGTGCTAGAACGTTACTATTATCTTCAATCTGCAATATCTTTGCAAGAGTCTTTTTAAGCCACTTCAGCATTTTGTGAGTGTTATTTTAGTTAAAACTAAAAATCCATTTTAGTTTTAAATGTGAGTGTTATTTTAGTTAAAACTATAAATCCATTATAAATGACAATACTTCACAATACGCTGAAAGTAAACGAGTGAGTGCCACAGGTAACTTCTCCACATTGTGGAACAAACACCCTTTTCCTCTAAAGAACCTCACAAACTGTATGTGACATACAGAGAGGATATGGGTGCCAATACCAAGAAGTATACTAAGTATTAGTAAAACTTATTTTCTTTCTTATTTTTGTATCAAAAAAGAAGAAACTGAAATCCTAAAATTTTTGCCACATTCGTCAGTGGACTGTTTTGTGCCATCCCCCTTTGGAAATCACTACCCCAGAGCACATCTAGGGAGCTACCTACACAAACGGAGTAAGGATGGAAGACATACCTGACTTCAAGCTCACTCTGGGGCTCACTCTAACCAGAGATGCAACCAGTATCTTTTCATTATGGTATTTTTGTGATTAATTGCCCAAGTACCTTAAATGGAACAGGTAAGAATTATTTACAAGCCTTACTTATAAAGGTCAGGCTGAGGTTGTTCACATTCAATGGTAGCATGTAGTGCATCGATTTCTTGTTCATTGTGAAATGCCTTTGTGTCTTGAACAGCATAGTAAGTCTGGAATTAATAAAAACATGTAAATAAAAAAGAACATATATACAAGACATTAATCTGTACATACACTGCAGTTCAGCATGAAATTTACTAACTTTTATGTAAGAGCTCATAACTCAAGTAAGAAGCATCTCTAAATGCTCCTATTTGGGCATCATCTTACATGGTGTTATCCAACCTTTTTTTTTAAATTATTCTACAGTTATCTGCAAGCACCTTGCAGTGTATTCATAAATCAGGTCACCATGGAAGCAAGTAAGTACAAAAAGTTAATCTATTACCACTGTAATCGGCATGCTTACACTGGACACAGACAAAATCACAAACCTACCTCTTAAAACTTTTCATAAAATAATACTGCTTTTAGAGAAATTAAGTAAAATGGTAGAAATATAAATTACAGAAATTAGTGTACCTGCTTACACATATAAGTATGAAGTCATACTGTGATCTGTGTCAAAAATTAAAAACAAAGTTTGCCTTAAAAAGAAAATGTGCAATATTTAATTACTTTGTGACTGGATTCACCATCCAAACTAGTTGTTGTAACAAAACACGTTCCATCTCCTCTACTACTCGATAGGAATATTAAATCACATGGGAATTTTTCATCTTCTTTTACCATTACAATATCTCCAACCTAAGGAAAAAACACAAGAAAATAAAATGCATGTATGTAGCAGCTGAAATTTCAGATTTCAAAATTAAAACCTAAATTAACACAAACATTTTGAAATTCAACCATTTTTATTTACACCAGGATTTTACCACAAGAGCCAAGAACTACAGAGATATCCCTGGAAAACTGAATTTTATCTTGTGGACTGACTGAGATCTACTATTTCTGGCTTTCCTCTCAGAATAACCATCCTGCAAGTCCTGTCTCATTAAGTTTTGCAACAATATTTGAGAGATGAAAGATATAATCCTTGTTTTAAGACTAAATACAACAAAACTGTTTCAAAACCACCAGGAGATGTGAGCTGCTCTCAGATGCAGCTGAAAAAGCCAACAATTTCATCTCTTGATGAAACAGGATACATTTTTAGCAGAATTTTTGACTAGAAATTTGGACATGGATATTTTTATCCATGCTTAAAGGTAAATAAAATATTTTTTATTCATGGACATATAGGCAATATTTTACAGCATGTTAGAATGTTGCAACAGAACAGCCAACCAATTACAAACTCAAAATATTCTTGCAAATCATTCAAGATAAATGAGTTTTTTCTACATTTTGGAGGTTAAACAAGTGGTAAAGACATACTCCATGTTCTAAGAATATCAAGGTTTTAATAAAAATCCCATCAAAAATACTTGATTTTTGCAATTTTTCATGTAGGTCAACATCTGTTCAATACATTTTTATGTCATGATTTATTATAATAAGACTCAGCTTAATCATTTTTCTTGTTATAGGCTTATAAAGCAAAATTCCACTATCCTTTGCAGTTGGCAGGAGTAAATTCCATTTAAGCAAAACAGCCTGATAAAAATCAGCAATGGTAATATCTAAAAATAAAATTTTAGAATGATTATTAAAAATTAGATCTACCTAATTGTCGGTATGAAAAAAGCTTTTTTTTTCTTAACCAGTAGCAATGAAAAATTGCAGATTGTACACATGGCACAGGAGAACACAAACTCTAAGCATACAGGTATGAAATTCTCGTTTTCCTCAACCCAAAACAAATAAAAGTACTAGTACATAGTATCTTCATAAAATTTAAAAGGTGTTCCAGCATTTGCCACCACATCAGCCAGGGATGCAAAGAGGACAGGGACAGACTCTTTCTGTTGGAAAGTGACAGGACCTGAGGCAGTGGGCACAACCTGGAATATGGGAGGGTCCACCTCATTTTCAGCACGCTGGTGTGACTGAGCACTGGAACAGTTGCCCAAGGGAAGTAGTGGAGTCTCCATCCTTGGAGAGACTTAAAACCTGTCTAGATGGAGTCCTGAGCAAACAGCTCTTGGTGGCCCTGCTGGAGCTGGGAGCTGGATCAAAAAACCTCCAGAAATACCTGCCAACCTCAACCATTCTCTGATTGTGTGAAAAAACTCAATTTTTAGCAATTCTTTTTTTTCTTCTTTAATCAAGTGTCCTCAGGCTTTAGGTACAGAGCAATCTACTTTATACAACCTGTTCTGTTTTCTCATGTAATATAGATCTGAGAATTTCACCCACTTACAAATACACATAGATATCCCTTTCTATGCAAGTATTTTCAAGGTCTGTCTCTCCTATCATTTAGTCACTTAATATAAACGCTCTGAAAGGCAATAAACAGGGGAGAAATTAAGAAAATATGGGCAACAGATTAACCACTAAAATTCAAAATCCGGTTGCATGGTACTTGACTATTTTTGTTTGGAATATTTAATTGGTTAGTTAATATTGGAATTCTCACCTGGAATTCTCAAGCATGTGATGTCCTGATTTTTTTATTACCAGGAAGCCCTAGGCAGAAGCTATCACACTCAAACAGGTCACAGCAGAAAGGCTGTGAACACTGTTGATACACTTATGCCCCAAAACAGCAGAGCAGAAAAAGACTTCCAAACAAACATATTAAAAATAAGAAAATACCAAACAAATGTCTAACAAATTTCCTTAGTTCTAAACAAAATTATGTTAAGAAGATCATCTCCTCACAAAAAAAAAAAAAAGAGCAGCAAAAACTAATTTCTGAAAATATACCAAAAAGGGGACATAGCAGCATTCACAAGGTCAATGAAGAGATTGTGATTTGATGGCATTTGAGAAAATCTTTAGAATGTGTTGTGTCTGTATACATGCATGTATCTCCATACATAGGACTGACTGTCACAATCAGGCTTAAATAAATTATTAACGTGCATAATAGCCATGGTAGCTCATCCCAGAGAGTGTTCAAGGCCAGGTTAAATAAGGCGCTGAACAACCTGGTCTAGTGCAAGGTGTCCCTGCCCACGGCACAGGGATTGGAACTAGATGATCTTTAAGGTCCCTACCAGTCCAAAGCATTCTATGATTCTGTGATAATCACAGTGGACAGGAAATAGAGAAAAGATAAATCATGACAGAAATTTCAAGTCAAAAATAGAAAATAAAAGTGACATTTACAGAAGGAATTAGTTAATTCCAGGTAAGCAAAACAGCCTGATAAAATCAGCAATAGTAACATCTAAAAATAAAATTTTAGAATTATGATAATAAATGAGATTTATCTACTCTCATTAGACAGTTTAACTCATTAGGAGTTTAATTTTATGGAAATATTTTATTCAGAGGCATAAAACTAAAAATTAGTATTCTGTAGGTCTAATCATTGAATGCAATAAAGACTACATCATCATACTACATTTCTGTATGACTTCCAGTTTGTGTGAAGTGTACAAGAAGGTTGAAGTAAAGTCTGACTCACGAAACCTGTTAAGTCATAGTTACTTACTCTCAACTTTCGGCTTTGCTTTCTAACCAGTTTACCGTGCTGAATGAAATGAACAGGGCAATGATTTATTGCATTGTCAGCTTTATGTCGCAGCCAATCTTCATAACCCTAGAAAACAGTGAAATGGAATGATGAAGTGATGCACATTTGGCTATAAAGACACAGAATAGCTCTAGCTTGTAAGAAAAATTTAAAGAATTATCCTTGATCACAGTAAGGGAAAAAATATTCTCACTAGAACAAATGAAATTGTGATACATGTCAGTACTAGAGTCGTGCTGGACATCTATGAAAAAGAGCATGCATGGTTACAATTAGTCAAACAAAACTATGTATTTCAATGAAGACATTTGGACAAATAAGGGTTTCCAAAGTGTAGAACAGTTTCTGGTATTTAAGGGATCATCTCTTGCTCATGCTCTATTGGCTTGAGTAAGTGCACAGTACTCGTAAACGCAGCTGACAAGAAGGAAGTAGTGTAGGCAATGTGTTTTGGAAGAATGGGACTTTATCCTGCAAGATGATAAAGAGATGACATGACAAATGGTTGTCATATTTGATGACCTTCATACAATTAAGCCAAACCTTTTTACCTTATATACAATACATGTAGTTGTGAAGAATTTTGTTTCAAGAAACTTTGCAGTTTTAGTGCTCAAATACCCTACGAATTTGTGTTTTATAAAAGCAGACAAACTAGAGGATAGGGAATATGCAACTTTCTATTGAAATGGTCCTGCCATATGACAAAGATTGGGACTGACAAAGTCATCAGTGGTTAAGAGCTGGAAAATACCACTTGTAGTCCATAGTGTTTTTAGATCTAATGCTCTTGAGCGCATTTGAAAATTCAATGCAGAACAAAACTATCACTACCTTGGATGCACTCGGAAATAATCTGGGAACTCACAGGGACTTTATAATTTCAGTGTAATATACTTCCAGGGGTTGGTACAACTCCTCAATAAGGTCCCAAAATCTACACAAGATGTTGGGAAGAAAAATCAAAGAAATACACAGAACTGCAGCACGTCATAACCCAGGCTTTGGTAGGTTACTTTAGACTTTAAAGTGTGACATTTAAGATCTTAAGACTGGGAAGGCCACACTAAAATACTAGCTCTTGCATGGATCACAACTTTTGCTCAGCAAGAAGTGCTGAATTTAACTAGAGAATATACTCAATTATAAATAGTTACCACCGTAACAAAAGAGAAACACAACTCTCCATAGCTTATTTAAAGATTCATGAAGGAAAAGTCTGCATTTAGCATAAGGACTGTAAAGGTATTAAGTTATCTGTTATCTATTAAGGGACAACCAAAATTATCCTGTTTTGGGTCTATCTGGGTTGGAATTAACTTTCTTCAAAGCAGTCCTGTGCTGCTGTGCTTTGTACTTGGGGCTAAACCAGTCTTGGTTACACCTCAGTTTTCTGGCTACTACTGAAGAGTGGCAGCATCAAGGCTTTCTCTTCAACCTTCTCCCACAGCAGACCAGCAGGCTGGGGGTGGGCAAGAGGCAGGGAGGGGGCATTCCTTAGACAACAGACCCAAACTGACGCAATTCTCTCCTTAGTTTTACTTTTGCTCACTACATTACTCACCTGTTTGATAGCTGTGACAGTAATGACAAACAAAAGTGGAAGTCCACTTGTAACTGGACTAGTAGGTGTATCAATAATTAACTGCAACAAAAAGAACAAATATTTTTTGGTTACATTTTTGCAAATATAAGCAGACAATCTTTCAACTGAGATTTTTCGAGTAATTTCATCAGTATGAATATCAAGGGCATCAAGGAATTCTAATTGAAAGAAACAAATGCTTCAATACAACTTTAAGAACGTGTACTATACTGACAAAAATTTGAAAACTGGATTCTATAAGAAGATACAATACTGTAGTTAGATCATATTAACATCAGATGTTAATGCCTTGTAAAAATATTTGCTTACAACACTTTAAGGAGGTATTAGACTGGAAAGCTGCAGCTTTGGAAGCAAAATTATGGAGCACCATTAGAAATTAGCATGGGACTGGCTTTACATGTTATACAATAGAGCTATTCTTATGCACACAAAGAATAAATTCTGAAATATTGAGCTGGGGCTTCTGCAAATATAAACAAAGAGGCAGAATTCACAGAGGGAGTGCAAATGACAAAATCTAAGTTGTCCTGGGAATCTGCACTGCTTTTTTTCTACAGAACCTGGTCTACAAAGTAATACAGCTTTTCATTTAGTAAGATTTTTATTATTTAATGCAGTAATCGACTGGGACAGGTTCAGAATTAAGACACCTAGAAATAGCACACTAGGTATTCATGGAACTCATTTCAAAAATAAGTACATATATATCTCCCTCAGAAAGCATCATATCAGTACCTATTTCAGTTCTCACAGGCTTTGATCACATTACACTTGGAAAACTGCGATCGAGACATTATTTTGTTATAAAATATAATATTTTTTCAAAACAAACAAAACTTTGTCATCAACAAAATTTATAGCAACTGTTTTACTGATGTGGATATTGATTACAAAATAAAAATTACAGACATTCTTTTCAATTTTTTCAAGACATGTCTTGCCATCCAACTAGTGATGCTGTCAAATTCTCTTCAGATTAAATTCACAAAGACAACCTGGAAATTAAATAAAACTCCTTTTGTCACATCATCAGTGTAAAAGGCTTTCTAAGCTGAACCATTTACCTCCATGGTCATCAAAATCAGTTAACTTTAAAATCTTTTTCAACTTCTCCCTATTTTAGAAAGGGCACAGAACTTACTGGAAAGTGAGGATAGCTTACCTGAACAAGGAAAATGATGAGAAAATAGAAGTTAGCTATTCTTCTGAATTGCTCAAACAAATTTTTTGGTATAAAGTTCCAAAATGTGTACTGAAAACAAATGGACAGATTATGAGCGTTTGTGAAGGAAATATTATTCACATTCAATTTCACACCTCACATAACAAGATTACACTAAGCAAGAGGCAGGAGTGGTTTTGTTACTTAGTTTAATAATTTACTGAATTTGAATCTTAATCAACAATAATGCATTCTCAGAATAGTATCGTTTTTCTGAACTCTGATAATCTTTGAACTAGGGACTGTAATAATTTTTAATTGTAGCAACAATACTTGTCCAGAGTTAGCATCCAGAGTTAGTTAGTTATGGAATGGTTTATTTAAAGCTATTAATGGATTTTAGAAGCACCTCAGTAATTTCAAAGAGCACTTTCAATTTATTTTTATGTTGTGTTCATGACTTAAGATAGGTGGCACTCAGAGTTAACTACACAGTAATAGCAAGACAACCAAATAAAAGCTGTTAGTCCCTCTTTTGTTCCTTGTCAGGGACACAAAAATACTCCTCAAGATAAGCTACAGTGGTGAATATGAGTAAGTGGCTGCATATATCTGTACTGATTTTACACATTACCACAAGTGTTGTAAAATGACATAAGAAACAGTACATAAAGCTGCAAACAGAAAATGTAAAAATTTCAAATTTAAGAAGTCCTTTAAAAGTGATAAAGGACCTTAACAATATCTAGTCCCCATCCCCTGCCTTGCAGCAGGTTCACCTACAGTCTTTTTACACAGCTCACTCTGTAGCTCCAAAAACACATTGCGAGGACTGCTTATTGGAACACATGTAAAAAACGTCAGCTAAAACTGTGTGAAAAGGTTTGAAAAACGGCTTGAGAAAAATAGCACTGCATCATCTTATTATCTGAATTATCCTTTGACACATAATAAAATGACAACTCCAATAAAACTTTCATTTCAAACGAGATGGGCTAAGAAGCTTATCCTAATTTATTTGCTCTGTTACAAATGTGCCTTGTCTCCTCTTGGCAGATTGCACTTATACTTGCTGATAACCAAATTATTCCATGAGCTAGACATCTTCTGAATTTGGCCCCGAAGGCAAAGACAGACAGAGCTCTAGAAGAAAAGTACTTCTATTACATCTGAAGACAAAAAGTACCCATGAGAAATATGCTTTAAATGCATATGAAACGCTATTGTACAGAGCAGTCTTTTTACTTCTTGGATGTTAAAGGCTGAAGCTGTGTAAGACATAGGAATGAAATGTTTTCCTTCTATCATGTCCCAAAAATCAGTATCTATCCTAAATATGCCCTAAATTACCACTTAATCCTGCATAATAGCTAGTTCAGTATTAAATCACCTGTGAGCAAGCCAAAACTCAGGCAGGCAGACATGCAACAGCTAGAAAATCAACTGTTCTAGTCTTGCGATCAGAACACTTTTCATCAGACAGGAATGCAGTTTGCACTACCTATTATCCAGCTATGTGGAATTTTCAAAGAGAATGAGTTAGACTTGACTATTTTTCCTTGCACAACAATGCTGACCATTCAAAACTGCTGTTACGATAGACGACCATATGTATTCTATTCAATGACAGTAATTGCATATTTTCATCATTATCAGGTAAGTTATCTTTGTTTTCTAATTTTAGCCATTTATTTTTTAAGAATCTCTGCCTGCTGAGAAAGAAAAGTGAAAAACATTTGTTTCCATTTTTCTGTTTAGCTCTTTTGATAGAAATACTATGCTTTCCATGGGAAAGGGTTTTCTGACCATTAAAAGTTTGATGATTTACTCAAGTCCCCCAAATCACCATTCATTAAATAAAAATGTAATCTCTTATGTAAGATCTTCTACTTTACATCTCCTAGAGGGCTATTTGACTAAATGTCTGGTAATAGCATTTTATTGTTGGACTAGATATGTAAAATATCTGATTGAGGAAGCAAGTAAATCAATTAAAACAACAATCCATAAAAAGGTTGTTCACCTTTACCCTTAGTATCCTAGCCTAGCCTCATATTCCAACCTTAGTTCACTGCTTTCCCTGCCAAGCTGTGGTCAACCACCACTCCACCTTTGATCAGCAACTCTTGTAGGTGAATAAAAGTGAATAACAAATCACTTTTATGGTTGAGAAGTGCTTCCTAAAATGGATGCTTCTTTAGCACAGACTACTTCTTAAAACTTTATTTTCAATCTGAAAAATTTTTAGCACTTTATGACTCTGGGTTTCAGGCATACTAAGCATGTCTTTATTCTGCCCATTCATCTGCAACAGAGAAGTAATGATTTTTGCAGTTTAGGTAAGAAAGAACACTAAGATGTCTAGACAGACCTTCCCCTACCCAAGCCATCAGTTGCTCAGAGCAGCATCTACAACTGGGCAAGTAATGTTTCATCAACATAATCACTCCCCAGAGAAGCACTCAGAAAAAGATTCATCTCATGACTGCTGCATTCAAGGCAGTTTCTCTACCCTAACTAGGCAGAAACAAAACAATTTTTTTTAAAGGAAAGGCATTAAAACTGATGATATTAAATCTATCAGATTACTGTGCCTGGAGTTACTAATATCATCTCTTTTCCTCAGATAATTTCTAGTCATGCTCTTTGCAAACTCTTGAAAAGTAGTTTATCTATGTTAAACTATCTTTTTTTACACTATAATTCACTTGAAGGATATAAATTTGTCCAAACAGTTACACACTATTTAGAGAACATTTCAAGTTGGAGATGGCTTAATTGATCTTTTCAAATGCTACAAAAGATCTAGAGGCCACAGCACACGGGTGCTTTTTGCATATGAGAGGTACCACATCAGACACCAAGTAGTAGTAGTAACACATTCAAAAGAAGAACACATGGTGCCAACAGATGCATCTGAAGCACTGTGCAGGAGTCTGTAAGATCAACCTAGTGCCAAACAGCATCATTCAAGTAGATTTTCTTCCCATTAATACTTGCAGTAGCACCTGCAGTGATGCTGTATTTCTGCACTCATGAGCACGTCCATAGTATTCCTGCCCATGCCTCTGGCTCCATCTTGCTCTTTACTGATACCATCTTGCTTTCAGCTACAACACCTTGTTACAGCCAGTCACACAAATTCAAAAATGTAAAATACAGTGTTCTTGACACTGCATTTTGACCTTTTCATTTGGTATCTGCATGCCAGACTTTTGGCTCATGTTTCAAGCCACTCTTTCCACTCTAAGAGGGAGATATTTTCTTAAGAGAGTTTCTTGAGTAATCACTTTACACCAAAAGCTGAAGCTGTAAGGAAAAGCACTTCATACTGAGTTTTGTCAACACCTCCGTTTCTTACAAATTTTTTATTTTAAATAGTCACCACCTCTCTTCCAACACACCCTAATGTCACTTTTCACTCAACCTTTTTGACTGTTTCTTGTAAGTGCTTAAAACTATTACAACAAAAATATCCACTATATGGATTTAGCCCTGGTTCATAGACATCTTCCTGTGATGACTTTCATCCCTTCTGTAAAACAAAATCCATCCTGAAGATAATAAATCAGGGTAGTATGGAGAAAAGCTGATCTTGCAGTCATTTGTGTCCATGGTGACTTCAGTATCTTTAATGCATACATTTTTGTATCAATTACCAAGAAACAATGTGTTCTTAAAGCTGCAGTTTAAAAACTAGATTTCAGGCAAGTGTGCACATCACAGAACAGGATTTGTTTGAGTGGAACAGGACATTCAAGATCTTCTCAAGCATCCAGTGCCAACCTCCCTGCCATGGGCAGGGACACCTTCCACTTGACCAGGTTGCTCCAAGTCCCATCCAAAACAACCTTGAACGCTTCCAGAGATGCAGCATCTACATCATCTCTGGATAACTTGCTCCAGTGCCTCATCATCCTCAAGCTAAATCTAAATCAACCTTCTTTCAGCTTCAAGTCCTTCTCCATTGTCCTTTCATTTAACACCCTGGTAAAAAGTCCCTCTCCATCTTTTTTGTACTCTCCTTTTAGGTACTGGACATAAGACTTTATATATAACACCACCTTACATTATATTATGTTATTAAAACAATATAAATATAACATATATGTGTATAGGTAGCCCTCTTCAATAGAATAGCTGAAAAAGGTCTGATCAAAAGTTTCACAGTTTCTTTAAAGGTAGTTTTATTTATAAATATATTATTTTTTTAAACACGATTTGTCTATCTATAAAGATAACTGGTAGAGAAAACTATAGCAAAGGGTATAAAAAAAAGGAAAGCAATAATTATCTGAAATCGTAAGAAGTGAGTTGGGAGTGTGTCTTGTCTAACTCAAGTGACTTGCTTGTAAACATATAGGAAGTTTACAGCAGAACTCATCTATATTCGTTAATGTATTAAACTAATATCAAGACTGACTCAAAGCAAAAAAATGCAGACTTCTGTGCTCATATGCTACTCAACAGATTTGAGTATTTTGAAAAGTGTTGCGCCATATTATGACAATTTGGAATGAATGTAGAAAGACAATATTTTAACAAAAGTATTAATGTATGCAGCATCTGCACAGTGTTTATTACTGAGGGAGGGACTCCTGTTTCTTCACACCGCAAGGTCATTCACAACACAGGGATCAGTGACACCTCTGCTACATGTAGGGCTTTTTTACAAGCAAATAACAACCACCACTATGTTCAGAGAAAGTGCAAAAATGAAACTGATTTGGGGAAGTTATATCAAGTGGTACACTTGATGAACAAAACCACATATTTTGGCATAGGATTTCTTAAAAACAGCTGCTGAAAGAACAGGATTTCTATTACAAAACAGTCTATCTTTAGTAGTTCCTGTTCAGCAACTCTCAGTCCTATCAAACAGAGGCAATTAACTACAGGAACTCCTCTGACAAAGAAATCCCCCAGCATCTGTAATTATGTAACTGTAATTTTAAAAAAGAAAAAAACCCAAAACTTTACAGCAAGGATGACTGACTGAAGACAGAAGTCACAGAGAATACTAGGAAAACAGAAGAAAGAGTGGTTGAGAGCAAGTAAGCTTCACTTTCTCACTTGTAAAGAGAGAATTACACCTGTCTTCCCTGACCTTAGGTTTGGACCTGTTGTTTTCCTTCCTTCTGCTTCGCCTTCACTGCATGAAGACTCCACACTGATACAAAAAAACTTAAAAGGCTCTGTCAGGGGCAGTACCAGCAGAATAAAATATTGCTAATAAGCCTGGACTGAGTCATGGGAAGGGTAAATGGCTTCTCCTGGGAACATAAGGGAGGTTTGCAAAGAGCCTCTGACCTGGAAATCCCATGCTGAGCAGGATCATCAAGAGCAAAGAAGAGCTTTTCCTTGCTCTCTCCAGGCACTGACAGTTATCCCCAGAAGGAAATTTTATTCTTCTGCCTGGAAGAAGTGCACACTCATGCACTCCCATTGCAGCTCAGGTATTGAGATCCCTCAGCTGGCCCCTCTGGGAGTCCAACTGATTCAGAAGCATTTAAGCTTTTCTGCCAGCCAAGTCCATTTACTCTTTTCATGTCTAACAGCTCCTGCTCCTTTGAGTCTCTGGCAGGGCTGGGCAAACCTGACTCTTCAGCCATTGTAGCATGGGATCTGATCTCCTGCTTCCCCTCAGTGTGGCTGGGAGTCAGGGGATCACCCAGGCAGAAATGGAGAGCTCTCTGTTACAGCTGCTTTCAGAGCAGATCAGTAAAGGGCACACACAACACTCCCTGCTTTAGTCCCTGTCCCATACACATTTCTGTCTACCCACCCTCTCTGCCCCCCCAGAGTATGCTACACAATTATATATTGACTTCACAAACACATGGCCATGCCTCTTTCCACTGTGGGCTTTGGATGCTTTTCTGACTTTCAAATACCATTGCTCAGGGCTGTGTTTAAACTCCTCATCTTGAAATTGCTATGTCAAGGCCCTGGAGAGGCCAGACAATGCTTCCAGTTGCGAAGCATCACCTCGGAAAGTGTGAGAGAGCATAGGTCGCTGCTGGGTTCCAAGTGGCTCATCTCAATAGAGGTGGTTTAGTATTTCCTTAAGATTCAGTATTAACATGTCTTCTAAATGTGGCAGCAAAATGAGAAATGAGAGCAGATCCAGTCTCTGTGTGTTTATAATAGCCCTACGAGCAAGTGCTGCAGGGAAGAGGTGCAGTACAAGGGCACGTATTTCTGCTGAAAGAAAGGAATATTTCAACAGTATCTGCTGAAACATGTCAGAACAACTTAACTTTATTAAACTATTAGTCACTGAGATTAATTGTGAGTGATCTTAATCAGAGTAGCACTGAAGGTAGCTAAGGTTTCCCTCGAAATGTATGGGATTCTCAACACACAGCATTATTGTCTCAGGCCACTATCACAGAAATCAATGTGCGGATCAGTATTTAATGAGAAGTCCTAAGGAAATAGGCAGACAAGAGAAGACTGCATCATTTGTACAACAAAACCAGGATCACTTCTGATCCATGAATATAGCATACAGCATTACAAAGGAGGAGTAACAGTGGTACTGTTCTCCCATCTGAGTTCAACTTACTGTTTTTCTATAAGGAAGAACAGGAAATAAAGCTACAGCACAAATGAGCACTTTGTAATTTCATTTATAATTTAATTCTAGTGACATCTCTTTAGGGCAAATTCTTCAAGTAATAATTCTGCATCCACTGTAAAGTCAATCTTGTATTTCGTGCAAGAGTGATATCCCACTACTCTTCAGTATCACTTTCCAGGAGCATAAGCCCTGCTGCCTGCAGTTATGGTAGCAACCCAGGCATAAGTGGGTTCTGTAGCTGTAAAATTTCTCTTCACTAAATTATGATAGTAAAAGTTCACAGCTGGACAGGACCACCAAGGCAAAATACTCTGTGTTGATTACCCACAAACTGAAATGAGGAGCAAAAGCCTTTGTAAGTCTCCTTAACTCAACTTTCTCTGTGGGTAGTATGGAGGGGAGGTGAAATCTGTTCTCCTGCCTGAAGTTCACGGATTTTCTAATTTTGCCAGGTGTCTCTGACACACAGAAATTCTCTGAGTTCTCACTAAACATGCTACTACTATCCAGGAATTTTTGGCTCTTTCTTGTGGTTCTTTCTTTAAGTGTTGTTTTTTTTTAGCGGGTTGGTTTTTTTCCAAAAGCCATAAGCAGCTGTAATTAAACATGTTCCTATGAACTCCATGCTGTTGCCTCGAAAAAAAAATTATTTTCAGTACAATTTTCCCCTCTGTTCAAGGGAAATGTACACATCCCATCAGTCTTCAATTCATTGATTCAGGTAGAACAAGAAGTACAGATCCCTACTTTGTCAACAAATGAGCTCCTTGAAGCAGAGCAATTCTGTAAAGGTATGAGATTAACTTCAGGAAGAGAGAATTTGGATATTGAAAAATATTAAATTAATAACAAGCTAAAACCATCATCTTGCCACTACATAAATCCATAGTTGGCTATGAACTGAACAATCTGTGCATGATTCCACTGGTTTGGGAAAAGGTACAGACCAGGCCTGAGCAAAGGCACAGAGGAGCTTTCACACAATTATTTAACAGGCTAAAGCTATTCCTCCTGGAAAAGAATATGGTGGAACACCACCAACAGAAACAAGATTATAAACAGGCAATAACAGCCATTGTCAGATTCAAGGATTTGGAATATGAACTCAAATTAGCAGAAAGTTTTAAAATGAAAGCTCATAGTTTCTTTAGGCAAACATTTCTAAAGTTGAGCAGTTCTGATTACATGGGCTCAAAAGGTATTGAAGGAATTCACAGAGGAGAAATCCATTCAAGACTACTAAATACAAAATCGTATTCCCAGCACAATAATATGAAGCCTGAACCTTAAGGAAATTCTGTATTAAAAGGTTATAATTTATCAGTTTTTTCAAAAAGTAAAATCCCGTTTCAGAAGGAAAAGAGGTTGTTTCTCAACAAATTTTGGCAGCTGCTATGGCTGCCTATTTTACTTAGTTTCCTTTTAATCTGTAAATTCTACCAAAAAGTAAATAGTATCAAAGTGTGTATAATGTTTTTTCAGAAAAAAGCAAGCCAACTCCCTGCCAATTCAATTTCTTTCTTTCTTTCTTCTATTTTAAAACATTGGGGGTTTTTATCAGCTGACATTTTTCCATGCTGCAGCACTGTCATGTGATAAATTCAATCAAGGGCACATAACAGCCACTTCAAAGGCCAACACCCAAGGCAGCTGAAGTAGCTAAAAGTTAAATCAACAAAAGGATACATGGTACAAAGGTCACTGTCTCTAGAATGTAAAAAGAACTGCATGTACAATCCAAAAGGCAGGAGTTTTTTTTGTCTTTTATTTCTTCAACATACACCTTTTGCAACACATTGTTAATATCACAATTGACTTAACACATCAAACCAACAGAATACTACTGTCTAGCCAAGGTCTGTCCCTGTATCGTTTTTCACAATCAGGAATGTATCATTAAGCAGACAGAGCATTAACCACATTCCACAGTGACACTGCAATGTACGTGAAATATCCCTCTGCATTTGAATCAAAGTATTACCTTGCTGACATCAGGAATTCCCTGGTGAAGCACAGCAAAGTGTACCCTTGCAAAGACCAGTAATGTCTAAGGTTCATATCACTGCAAGCTGAAGTCTTTTTCAGAGCATTATGACATATTTTAGTAAAGCAGCATGCAGACAGACTAATTGATGACATTTTCTCATGTTTTTCAACTACCCTTTTTAGAAACTTTGTCTTAAATTGGTAAAGTCTGTACTTGGAAGTTTAGAGTTCCTCATCCTTGAAGAACAATCATACACCTTAACATAAGCACTAAACACCTACAGAAGCCCAGCTGAAAGTTACTGTCTCACTGATGAAGGAAGTACCCTCCATGGTTGAGGTAACATTATACAGCATGCTTGAGAGCATGTACCTTTACTCCACTCTAACAATTATGGATCTGCCATCTTAATTTTGCCCATTTGAGCTTTAGTAGGAAATTAATGTCTGTGTTTCCTATGCTGTAATAGGTGCCCCCTCCACAGGGTTCATATGCAAGCAAGGGCCACGGATGGGTGACAGGGTAAGAGGGAGAAGCCCAGAACCAGAACAATGCTACTGAGTCACAAGGGCGCTTTATTCAGCCTGTCTGGGATGGAGCGTGGGAATAATAGAGTTTACTTGAAAGGGACAGCATGGGAACTTCTCATATACAGGCAACAGTCATCAAAACAGCTTTCAGCAGTCTAAGGAACTGTTCAATATTGTAAAGCAGTTACATGAATTCTGTTCCCTCCTGAAATATCACCACTGTATTTATTTCCACAAAGATAACCTACATTTTATATTTTAAATAGGTTTAACCAATTAAAACAAAAAACTGAGAAACATCATGTATATATAAAAATGAATGCCTTTCCACTAATACTTTTTGTTTATGAAAGGCTATTTACAGAAACAGATACAGGTCACAGCCAAATAGTTTAACATTTAGAACATTTAACTGAGTGCGCTTTATATCCAAATAAAAATATTGTGAAGTCTCTGTCCTGAACTGGTTGAAGTCATACATATTTACTAATTGTTGGCAGGGA
Source organism: Cyanoderma ruficeps (assembly GCA_008694505.1). Classification (NCBI taxonomy): domain Eukaryota; kingdom Metazoa; phylum Chordata; class Aves; order Passeriformes; family Timaliidae; genus Cyanoderma; species Cyanoderma ruficeps. The sequence goes on from VZDJ01007754.1 coordinate 26,167,568, forward strand.
TTCCCTAGTTCAATGCACATTTAAGTCATACTTTAAAAATGTCACACTGCAAAGCAAAGCAACTTGCTACTTCCACTAACTTAATAATCACAAAAAGATGTCAAGATAGTTGAACAGAATGTTTTTATTTCAATGTATCAGCAATACCTTTACCTTCAATGGCTTTATTTACATACATCTCAGATGAGGCTAAAAAAAATCTCATCTTTAATCTCGGATGAGATTAAAAAAAAATAAGAAAAATGTTACAGAAGTTCAAAAATTTGCATTAAGTGCATTTACTGTGCCATAATTCAAAAGGCAATACAAATCAAAGCACAGAGCACAAGATTTCCCACTGTACCAGTCTGACAGTACTTCATCTGCCTTACCTTGCAAGCATTCTATCTAATTAAAGATGCCCAAATACTACGCTGCTTCTTAATAGACTTTCTTGAATGAAGTATGGTAAGAAGGTAGTAAACAGAAAACCTCACATGAGAACTGACACGCCATTTGTGAAGTCTGGCTTTCATTATGTTAATAGCTGGTAAGTGGTCAGATCCATGAGGGTAATTATTCAGTTCCTTGAGATCACAATGCTACCAAGGTTCTTAAAATGGCTGGGGATCTGAGACACTACTCAAAAATAAATTCTCAGTGAAGGAGATATTATTTTGAATTGATTATTTCATATTAGCTGAAGGTGTGAGCTCATGAAGATTAAAATCTAAGTATATTGCAAACTTGGGAGTTACTGAGTTGTTAGCCATAAATCACCTACAAGCATTCAAATTTCTAGGCCACTGTAGTATGAACCTTTGGCTAAAGCAAGCCAGCTGCAAAGTACAGCATCCCAGCTGCTCACAAAAAGCTGCTGTAGCTTAAGAAAGTTAAAACTTACTAACTGGGGTAAGGTACAACTGGAAAGTTTCTAAACAGCACAAATGTATTACACTACCAAGACGTCAAGTATGATGCACTTCCACGTGAATAACAAAGACTGTTGACAAAACCCTACAGAAAACATAGGAGCTTTTGAAGGGAATGACACTCTTATGGTGGAGAGAGCATGATGAATCTAAATGCTCAACACATTAAATTATTTCTAGTACTTTTTGAGGTATTGCTTTTGAGTATAAAGGATGCAATCTTTCTTTAGGAAGTTTTTATTTTACTCCAGGATTGCCTCAAATGAAAATTGCTTTTTTTCTTTGTTGAAGAGCTCATTATTACTCAAAGACTGTACTATACAAGGTACTACAGTAAACACGAGAGAAATTATTTTATTTCTGTTCATTTTAGAGGCAACTTAGCAATTAGTATCTCTAGAAGAAATCTGAGATATCTTCATTTTACCTTTGCTGGTTGTGGAAAGGAAAAATACACAGGAAGCCTAGGACAAGATCTTGAAAGAAATAAACAGAATAACCTTCAACTGATTTAGCTAAATGAATGAGAGAAAATACTGGTACCTTTGATGATACTATTCTATTATCTGGAAATCTCTGTGGAATGTACGCTTCAGCGCCTGGAGGTGGTTCACGATGCCCAACATAAATAGTCCGACTGTCCACCCAGTTCTCTTCTCCAGCACACTACAGGGGGGAAAAAAGAGTCATGGTGTCAGTTCACTCAGTATTTCTGCAGTAACATGAGTCACACACTGAATTAACTAATCACATGCCTGCCCATCAACACAGCCACCAGCACATGACCCCTCACGCTTTTCTGCATCAGCTCAAGATCCCCAAAACACCTAAAGCCAAGCCAAATGTCAAAACTCTGCCTTAACTGCACTTCACTTTCCCATAACACAATGAAAGAGCATCCATGAAAATCACTATTCTGACCTTTTTGTTTATAACTGAAAAAAAAGGTGAATGGTTTAAGACTCTCACTCAAACTAGGTATTTAGTAATTATTTATGTTTGTTACTCTTTTTATCACTGAAAAATCTGTGCTAATTATAGTTTAATATATGACAAATACTTTACATTTTTGAGACTAGCCATCATAACTTAGAATTTAATTTGCAGCAAAGTGAAACTATGTTCTCCTGAAATACTACTAGTAATCATTTCTCCATACATGAACAAGCTTAGAGACTCCTAGGTTGCCAGGAAAAGATCTCAGCTTGTCAGCTCAGAGCACTTCCTCTTCCATGAAAGCTGTAGAAAAGAAGTAGGTGCGCCAAATTTTCACATTCAAATCAAACTCCACCACACCTGTAGCTTCCCCAAAATTAGTATTTCTATGTTCTATTAACTGTAAAAAAAAAGTACACATCACTGTATAAAAGTATTTACACAAAACTAAAATAACCAGTTTTTTAGATTTAGAAGTTAATTTCTTGGGGGGGACATGGATTATAAAATGACCATCCCTTAGTCAACAGTCTAATTCACATCTACCTTATGAAAAACGTTTTTGAAGCACAGAACACATTCCTAACACTTGGAGAAGCCCAGGCATCAGCAACTTTAACATCATCATATGGTCAAACCTGGAGTAATTTAAATAGGTCATAATTTAAACTCAAAACCTCTGCTTTATGTTGCACTGATGCATTTACACATACTTTAATTAAGCACATTAGAGGGAAGCTTCTTTTCTGCATCTTCAACAGCTACATTCACTTAGTACATTAAATATGTCCTGAAAGTGCTCCTGAGCACTGGTGCTTGTTTGCCTCTACAGGTGAACCGTCAGACTGACACTGAGCAAACCAGCCCCAAACAAACAGCGTGACTTTGGTACTTTACACAGCCAAGGCACCATTCCCCAAAGCAGATGGATGTACCTGTGCATTTCGTGACAGAATTTAACCATACAGACATGGTACCTTCTTTTCTAGTTAGTCTTAATGTCAACAGTTATAGGTCAAGTTACTTAACTAGTACACACTTGGCTAGTAAGCCTAAAACAAAATTTAGTTCTCAAACTTAAACAACATTCACCCTAGCATTTTCTTCATCTATTCACATCTATGTGATTTTTCCACTGTCCTTAAGCGCAACACAGCCAAAGATCACTTTCTACATAATTTATTGGAAATAGATGTATAAAACCCTGCAATACTCTGCAGATTTGGAGCAGTTAAGTTAATAAAACAATTATCTCTGTGATGTGCATGACTTTCTTGAGGTTGGAGAGAACATCAAAAATATAAAATGAAAATCTATTGGACTCAGACTATTAACCACAAAATAGCTGAGTAGCAGTCATCAAGTAAAACGTAAAGTGAAGTAGAAGGATTAAAGAGAAGCAACTCCTGGCATCCCAGAAGTAGATACTAGAAGCAGACACAAAGGACCCAAAATCATTACTTGATGCTTACATATGACAGAAAAATGAAGGCATTATGTTCAGAAGATACCAAAGGACAAAACTGCAATACCAGGCATAAAACTAAAACCAAAGTAAACCCCACGTTTTTCTTATGTGTTATTCAACTTCCAATAACTTGAAAGAGTCACATAATACATTACATGAGGCTGTTCACAAAGGAAGTAAAATTGACAGTCCCTCTTCTATAAGACACACAAATGGCCCAGCCAGGGCTTGTGCTAAGCCCTGTAACTTTCCCTGGCTCAGTGGGAGTGCACACACAACATTCCTCCCATGCCACAGACTTGAAACTAGGCTGTGGCTCGGAATAAAAATTGCATTGATTTTCCAGTCAGACAACTTCAGCTTCTCCCTTACCACCAAGTGGACTTGTCAAAAAGTAAAGTGTCATTCAGCCAAGCCCACTTCTGAAGGCCAGGTAACATTCTTTGAGTGAGCCAAAACATTTTGGAAGGTAGGAACACATGAAAATGTTTCCATATTCCACCTTACCTCTATGGCAATAACAAAACATGGTATCTTTTACCATTTCATCAGTACACAATACTTTTTTTATCTTGTCAGCACACTACACATTATAAATGCATGCAAATTATCTACTGACACTCACACCACTTAATACTCCTAGAAATGCAAGGAAATGTGAGATATTCCTGTATAATATATCAAATTGTAAAACATTTTTTAGTTTTTTATTAGGAAAGGCATTCCAGACATAAACGCAACACAAAGATTACTCCTGATAACTGAAGTGCCTAAGTTCAGAGATGATTACATAAAGGGCTAATGGGAATGCCACACAAACTCTGAAAACCAAGAAATCCCTCAGCTTCTACTTGCCTCAACAGAGGCCCAGCTTGACAATCTACCTCACTATAAGCCAGTCCAAGACAGCTTGACATTGCTCTTAGCTCGAAAAATCACTTTTTTAAAATTTCATTGTATATACTGAGTCTTTATCATGACTCAGTTAAAACAGGCCTCTGAAATTACCTGTGAACCTGGGAAGATGCAGCTCTAAGCAGCATCCTCCTCCATTACTGCCAGTATTTACAGGTCTGATAGTCCTGGAGTACTGTGTCAACACTGAGTAAACCAACCACTCTGGAATTTCTATCTCTAAAGCAAGGCATTACTTTAAACATCAATACAAAATAAAGACAATCTCTTCTATTAGCTTAATTTCATCTGGTTTTATCACAAATTGATAAGTTTACCACAAATGTATAAAACTGTATCTAACAAACTATCTGCTAGCACAGAACATTTTTTATTTCTCACTATGTTAATAGGTTATAGAAAATAAATGCACTTTACCAACCTAATTCAACAATTTCCAACCTCCAAACCAGTCACAGTCCAAGTGTAAAAAAACTAAGCGTGGAAGAGCAAGGCTCTCTTTGCCAGCCAGGCAGAACTGCAATGCAAAGTCACATGCACTGTTCAATATGGCAACAAGCAAACTCGCTTCTGTGAAGCAGAAAAAGATACTTCCAGAAAAACAGCACTGTCAGTCAGGACATGGGCCACGCAGAGAAATCAAACTACAGCAACTGAATGTCCTGTAATGTCAACCTCCAAAGCCAAACACCCTGATCTGACAGTTCTTTCAGTGTTCTGGTATTACATCTTACAAAATGACACCAGAGTCACTGAAAAAAGCAGCTTGATGCCCCTGCCAGAACAATGAACTGTATTCAATCCTTTTTTTTTAAGTTCCATTGCTTATGCCCATTAAGAATATGTCCAAGAAACCATAAATACACCTTAACATTATCTGCTTCTATTTATAGTGTAAAGCTCAGTGTACTGAGACGTAGTTTTATTGGCACATCAATGAAATGTTACATACCTTTTACTCTTTCAAGCAGTGTCAGCAACCATGAAAGCAAAGACCAGCAAAAGACTAAGGCACAGAGACAGAGACAGTTAACAGGATTTTACCTTAACAGTTTAAGTATTTCTGCAGCTTTTTTCTAATTTAAAAAAATCAAGCTGAAACTACTTGAGATTCACCTTCACGCTACTCTGGTAATTTTTATCTAGATTTAATTTAAACAAATGTATTGCCTGAAAAGGCAAGGGGCTTGGTATTCAATGACAGCAAGGGGATGATAGGAAGAGGCTAGTGGTAGTTGCTGGAAAAGTAACTGACTTTGAAAGATTCCAAGTCTTCACACACATTTTTAGTTAAGATTTAATGTATGATTTTGAAATCAGTGGAACGCTGAATGACATTTCCTGACTCTCCACTTGAACTGTTAATTCCAGCATAATTACCAGCAACAATCTTCAATATTACATTTTTCTCTCCAAATAATATAAACACAAACACTACTGAAGTAAGTTAACAGGCACTAAGTACAGCTGAAAACTCAGTCTGCCCTGGCAAGGCTCTAAGTACATTTCATTGAACAGTATTCTCTTCTACTTTTTTCTAAATGCATTTTGATTAAAAGGGATAGTGCACTCTAACCACAGATTGGACAGCAGCAGATTCTCAGCATCAGCTATAGCCATGTTCACCCAGGCTGTGACTCCATTCCTCCACACAGAAGTACTTTACACCAACAGAGGCTGGCTTCCCTACCAGCCAGCTGTTTTACTGAATCACAAATATTTGATGTCAATTAAGCAATTAGCACCACTGTTAAAACTGCACACTGAACACACAGCTGCTCAACCACTTTGGAGTTTTTGGATAACAGATACTGACAAGCCATTATCACTCAGAATCTACAGGAAGAACTAATAGTGCACAGTGTGAAAAAAACATTCACGCATTACAACAGCTCTGCACTAAAGGCTCTCAGTTTCCAAATTTCATTCAGTGAAGAGAAACAACTTGAATAGCTCAAAGCTGTAATGCACTGAAGTGAAGAGGAAAAAAAAAAGTTGTTTTCCTTTCTAATACTGTAAGGAAACCATCTTTATCATGCACTATTTACCAAACCATGAGATCAAATAATCTCATCTTTGTCTTCATTTGTCAAATATGCTGAGTACCTGCTCTTTTACATTTGACACCATTCCACAGGAATAGATGCAGCCATCTCCCTTCACAAACAGTGGCACAGAATGCAGATTGTTACCTCATCTTTCCAAATCCCATACTTTTAAGGGTAGATTTAATCTATAGATAACAAAAATCCATCTAAAGAAATAATAATTTTTAAATAATCTACATTTCCTAAAATTGCTAACCAGTAAAACAGATTAAGCTTTTAAATAGTCCACTTCTGCAAAAAAAAAAAATCTCTAATTTGTATGCATGTATTTGTGGAGATAAAAGGTGAAATTCTCATCCATTTAAAGGATCTTAGGTACATTTCAAATGATAGGCCAACTCAGAAACACCTATAGAGAGAGCACTTAAGCTTTACATTTTGTTCACAGCATTATGCCAGCCCTTCATATGAATTTGCCAAGCTCAGAATGAAGAGGACAACTTTGAAAGCTGTTCAGATTGTCATGTTTTATATGAATATAGAATAGCACAGATAAAAGAACTCATAATTATCAGAAACATACCCTGTCAGGTTTTATGTTCTGAAAAAGGACTACCTCAATATGAGACATTGTAAGCAAGAAGTAATTTACTTCATTCACCCACGAGTCATGGACATGTGCCATTAAATAACTACTTTAATGGAATACCAAAATGCAGCTCTTCAGAGGCAACCACAAAAATACCCNAAAAAAAAAAAAACAAACCCAGAACAACTCTCTCCCAGAAACTTCTATGACTAATTAACACACTCCCTATGGGTCACCCATAATGGGATCTGTTGCCACAGAATATTACCACATTTCATTTCAGCAAATGAGTTTTAAAACTTTGGACAATGATTTTTGTCAGAAATAACATTTGAAATCAAAACTCTCCCCAACCAATTGCCTAAAAATCACAGAATATTGGATGTAAGTGTATACAGAGGAAAAGAAAGAAGATATTAACATTCTTTAACTGCAAATACATTATTCTGTTTATGACTCTCAGGGAAAAGACGTGATTAGAAGCAAAGGCAAGTACATCTTAACTACAGAAAATGGTTCCAGGCCCACAAGTTTCCCAACCAATCCATATTTTCTACTACTTGGTGCTTCCTGGTTTTCTGATCCTTCTTTCCACGTCCTGCAAGGGTCTTGTGCATGCAGACAGAAGGGGAAAAGGATTTATAGCAATAGGCTGAAGTAAGTTTTTGTGACTTTTTGAAGAGGAAATAGAAAAGTATGATGATGAAATGATGCAAAGTTCTGTAATTCACAGCTGTTAGAACAAACATTGTCACAACAGCAAATGTTCCAGTTTCTGTAAAACACCTAACACTTCTATATGTGTCCTTAATATAAATTTCATTTCAGCCTTCCAGTTCACGCCTCCTTGAGCATTGTACTTAGAGTTAAACACTTCGGAAGCGATCCTAATAAAACTAGATTCCAATTGTGTCACATGAGCTGGCACTGGGACACTGCAATGTAACACTTTGAAGACAGTCTAATTCTCCTTTCTGATTTCCAGTTTGGAACATAACTTTTAGCTGAATTCCCCATACTCTGTTCTTTGAATGGTTGAATAATTTGACCTCCTGGATGACAAAGCCAGTGATCTGTGTTCCTCCTAAAAAGGGTTACAATAATTCTTTGTTTCACATACATAAGAGCTCACCTCAGTTATTAAAGGAAGATGGAGATATTTTCTAAGCAGTCAATTTAAATTCCAAATATTGCTGACATAGTGGCCCTTTAGGTACAGCGATTTCTGATGTCTGTGCTTTCTCTTCAGGCAGATCTTTAGTTTCCCTGTTTGTCTCCTATTGTTACTGAAAAGTAACAATAAAAGTGACAAAGATAAGAGTCTCCTATTCCATCCGCCTATGCAATTTTCATCCAGTTTCACAGAATCACTGCAATGATGGTAAGAAAGCAGATCTGTAATGTATTTGAATTACTGGGCATCTGGAAAAATGCTTTTGCTACACTTCTCCTTCCTCTCAATGTACCAGTTCTGACACATTTTGCCCCCTGTTGCCAGTGGGACAGGGACACCATGGGCCTCCTGCTCCTCTGCCCAGGTCCACTCAAGGACCCCTCTACATGGAAATCCTTCAAGAGTCTCACTAGCAATTAGAAATGCAAGTGAGAAAAAAACCACACCACACTGCAAAGTGCAGTAGTAAGAGAAACTAGAAGGGAAAGTGTCACATAAGCCACAGTATATTTGACAGCCTTAGTACTTTAATTAATTAAAAATCAAGTTTATTTCTAAGTAGCTCCAGACCAAAAGGAGCTACTGAAATTAAGGTTTGCAGAGGAAATTTACAGCTTCCTTAGGTGCCAAGAAAAGCTGTAAAAGAAGAGCAATTCCATTTTTTAAAGCACCTGAAGGCCACTAAGATCTACATGCAGTGCCAGTCATTCAGAGTATCTACAAAGATATTTTTGAGAGTTGTATAGATGCTTCAGAATGCAGAGATTTTTTGTTTTACTCTTAATTGCCAATAACTACTTCTGTTTGCACTAATCCAACAAGAAAAAATCTAAAGGTATCAAAATTTTCAAGGCAAAAAATAGAATTTTTTTGAAGTTGTATTTATAGATTTTAAAGAAACAGGAAGATGGAAGAAAGCAAGCAGGAGATTGCTTTCATTCATTCAAAAATAAGTAATAAACCCACAGATATGCCAAACTAGCTATTTTATTTTAAATTAACATTATTATTAAATTCAATAACTAAATTATTAAGAAAAATCAAGCCAGAATACCTGCTGTGAATCTTTTCCAAGGAACAACACAATGCATATGGAGACAGTATGCATTGGCAAGATTTATGAGATCAGATGCAACAAAATCCATTCCTAAACAGAATTCTTATAGGAGCTTCAGATTATTCAAAAGGGAATGTATTCTAAAAATATGCTTTATATTTAGAACAGTAAATTACTCTACCATCAGACATGATCAGAACTGGCGAGAGTGACACCACCTTCCACTAGGATTTTAGCAAACAAAAGGGAAAGAGTCCCATTTCCCTTCTGAATTCTAGCACAAAGATACTTAAAATATATGGGTTTCTGCATTCTTCTTTATACTTAGTACAAGGGCTGTGAAAATGCCTCATCTACATGTTTGCTGGTCTTTAAATTGTTCAAGTAAATCATGGATAAAACAAAAAAGGATAGTTAACGACTGCGCTCTGCAGCCTATTGGCACACAGCTGAGCAGCAGACCTCTATTCCTACTCTTACTACAGAAATATAATGCAGTTTGGATGTAAAGAAAACACCTCCCCTCATTGTTAACCCTTGTCATCACATTCAAATCTGTAAAACAAGTTCACTGCCAAGCAGCAACTACTCACTATCCTAATGGCCAGTGCCTGTTAGACTGCAAAAGGATTTTCATTCCCAAGTGGATACAGAGCTAGTGAAGCTGTGATTCTGGCAGACAGAAGGTGGGGCAACCTTCTTGTATTATATGATGATGCCACAAAAGCAACAGCTTGTAAAATGCTGGTCTTGCAGGCCACCAAGTCAGTGACCAAAGAATGTCCAAATGTTATTACATAAACTGTTCCATCCATAATAATCTAAAGCTACTTACCTACTTCTACTGGAGAACCACCAAAATATTTACTGTAAACTCATACCTCTATATACTTTTACATATCTAATTATTTATACTTACTTGATACTGAACTACAGTTTCTTAAAGAACAGCGACTCTAACACCTTTTTGGAGTTGTTTTTGCTACACAAAGATTACTTTAAAAAAAGTCTCCCAGTATATATCTGTAGCTATGCTACCACACATACCTGAGGTCAGGCTGCAACCTTATCAGAAGCAAATAACCCAAGATAAAATTGAGAGAGAAAAACTACCACGTGGGTGCTACTGAACACCATACTACTAAACCAATTGCTACCTGTTAGTTTTCCACATCTGTAAGGAGAAACCTAAATCCTCAGTAAAATTGGCAGGTGTCGTATTTCGACAATTTTTCAAATTAAGATCTTGCTCATGCAGGCTGGTCCTGAATTTACTCCCCCTAAGGCCAGACTATAACTAGTCTACAGAACTATCCACAGAAGTAGAAAGGTATAGTAAAAGTACCAAGCTCTCCCTGCATTACTGGTAAACTTATCAACAGCCTGGAGTAAGTCAAGATGACAATACTAGTAGCCAAATCTCCTACTATGAGTAATTATATTTTCCCATATTCCCTGCAGTGTAATATGCAAATTCTCCCTTATATACAATTGGTTTTGAGTGCTATTTGAAGAGTCACAATATATAACCCTCAGAGTCCCTACACTTCATCTTGAAGAAATCCTGAGCATGTAGTTCAAAAATAACTTGGCTGTTCAGAATAATGGACTATATGGAATGAAATAGACTGGACTATATGGAATGGACTGTAAAAATAGACTAACTATGTAGCATTAGAAGCTACCTAGCATTTTCCTTCAGCTCCATGCTTTTTGTTGCGCATCAGCACCAAATCTGATATTAGGCAAATTCAGCTTGGTGAACACACAGACACTTTGATATTTACCACATTTAAAGGATCCTAATTACAGATGTCTATAAGGTTAATGAAACATTTATTTGGAGCTGTTTGAAACACTTTCAACACACTTCTAACTCTTACATATACTATAGTATTCAAGTACAGATCTGAAACATTCAAGGAATATAAAATTTTAAGCTGTTACTACTTCCTGTACTGCAAAGCAATGCCATGTGTTGAAGCATTTCAGGACAAAAAGCCATATGTTGATTCAGGTAAAAGGTCACAAATTGTATTTTACAGTTTTACTTACTAACATATAAGTATTGCTAATGAAATGCCACATTCAATCCTCATGCATAATAGCGAAGATCTTTTAAATTTTCCAAAATTAGCAGGCATCAGGATCATAAATCTGACTTCAGATAAAGTCCACATCGATGAAAGACAGGAATTTTAAACTTATAAAATGGCATAAAGGACATTCAATAGCTTTGAGTGTTCACGTCAGGAGTATGAGTAAACCTACTCATGATGCATAAGAAGTTTATGACACCACTAACCACAAGATTTTAGAATTCCTTTTGTTTTCACTGCACTTAAGAAATGTGAATTCCATTAAGATTAAACATTACTTTACAATTCTTTTGATGCAGTGAGATTTTTAATATTTACTTTTACTCTCAAAGAACAGATTTAAAGACTTGCAATTGAACAATCTGAGGTACAATAAATATTTCACAACTCTGCACTTTTACAAATATCAAAAGACTTCATGAACTTCTACAGTAATCAGTCAAATATTTACAAAAAATAAAACTTTACCAGCATTTGCTATTAGCTGTGTTTTAAAATTTAGATATTCATACAAAACTATTATTTTAAATGAGAGGTATTTCCTTTGTCATATATAGTCACATACAGAATAAGATATGTAACATTTTTAAAAACTCATTACAAGATACTGACTGCTTAGTTAGAAGCTAGTCACCAACTGCTAGTCAAAAAAAAAATCTAGAAAGGTAAGAACTTCTGTTATATAAGTAATTAAATCACAAACTTGAGAAATCAAAATAATCAATATTTAGCATTTAAACAAGTGAAAATGAAGGTTTATAAACTCTTTGGGAACTGAAGTCAGAGAAACTCCAGCATCAAACTAATCCCTGAACAAGCAGGACACCAGAACTCAAGGACAGACTTCCAGTTTTTATCATCTTGAACAGTTCGGTGAAGACAGGGTGAATTTTAAACCAAGATATTATTAATAATTCAGAGGAAACTTCTGATACAGCAAAGGTGAGGAATGCTTAAATAAAACACTTGCTCAAAATATAGTCAGTCACCTGTAAGGTACAAGTTGATCTACAATGAACAGCCAGCCTGAGTAAACATTTCATACTTGTAAAATACTACCAATAAAAGCATTAATAATAGCCAGAGAACTCAAGGTCAGCATGGTACACCCAACACAGGTAAGTCAAGCTCCAGTACACTAATATGGTATGAAAGACCATCTCTTGGTCAGAAGCAAAGATGGTTCAAATTGTTTTATTTTAGCAGAACTGTAGCTACTTCCCATTTTAAAATGTTACTGTGAGACTTGTATCATATAATTATACAGTTTGGGGGGATGTTATTTTAAGCTTTAGGTGATTCATATGCCTCCTTTTATTTATATGTGGAAGACAAAATGTCCACACTGCACTTCAATACATCAAAACTGTTCTGTGTCCTTCATGCAGAAAGGGAAAGGTATTTTTAAAGGAAGATTTTTCTATCAAGGCTAGAACTGTACTGTAGGTTGAGATTAATATATTCTGACTTGCAATGATTTTTATAATAAAGGCAAAAGAGTTTATGCAGGTTTGTCTGGGATGAGATGATAAGTGTAATCTCAACCTTCACATGTCTGTCATTCAGTGATACAGAGAAGAGGTTTAACAACCTTTTGATGCTGCTGGTTTCTATGCAGCAGCAAAAGCATACATAAAAATGTAAGAGGAGTCACTGACTTTTAGGCTTTGATTTACTGCTGTGACTTCTTTGATGTGGGGAGGGGTGGAGGCAAGTAGTTAAAATACATCATCCCCTAAAAACAATTTGTGATGGCATAGTTGCTTTTTTTGCCATAAAAATCTCTCAGGACTCTAGAATCTAAGAAAAATCACCATTTTTTTTCTCCCCCTAGACAAACTCCACAATACTTCACAATATCAACTCACATCTTTAAAAATCTCCCTGAAGAAATGTTTCTCAGACTTCAAAGACTGATCTGCCATTCCTTCCTCTTTTAATGACAAGCAAAGGAAACAAACAAGAAGAAAAACATTAACCACATTTTCTCCTCAATAAAAATGAGTCTCTGTACCCCACATTTTGGGAAACAGAAGTAGAAGTAAGCTCCCAGTACATGTTGGCAGGAAAGACCTCCATTTAGCAAATTTGAAAAAGCATACATACACCTAAGGGCATCACAGGCCCTGCAGATCCTCCAGAAACCCAAGTTGAGTATACCGGCTTTTGGACAGCCCCTATGACAGATTATCTTAGAAAGAAAAACCCAAGAAATAAGCAATTCGCATTTATAATAGAAGAATGACTCCTGAGAGATATTACTTCAACTGAACAAGTATCAAAAAACTACTGAACCAGAATTATCAGGATTATCTATATTAATCTGCTGTGTATAACAGGCTAAAAAACCTGTGAAGTGAAACAGCTAGATAATCATAAAAAGCACATTTTACTAACAATTTTTTTTGCTTCAAATGAATACTTATGAAATGGCGTTATTACAACAGCAAAGAAAATATTTTTGATAGATTTTCCCTAGCGTTCTTTTTTCAAAACGTCCAGTAGACAAATGTTATTTTAAAGTTTCAGCTTTCACGCTTAATAAAGCTAATTCCCAGAAAACAGCATGCCCCCTTCACGTGTCTTTTCCTGTTGGACTAGAAATTCCTATAATCAGTCCAAGTGAAAAAAACCTCCAAACTGAAAATTCTCAGTTGCTGCAAAATTGAGTTAGGAAAAGCAATGAGGACTTTTGAACTAGCTTGTCATGCTGTGTTGTGTCCTTTTTTTTTTTTACATCTCTGTGGAGGAAATAAGGATTAAGTATAAAGTGAATACCCAACACTGTTATTATACTGTAACATCTATTCTTTCAAAAGTACACAACAGTTCTGTACTTTGTAATCATTTGACACCATCTACAAATAGGGAAGTGTGAATCAGATTTGACTGACTTCAAAGTTCAATGAACTGTAAAATTGTCCATACTCTGAGCAGAAGTTTAGATCAAACAACTACCACATATCAGCTGGTTGCATAAACTGACAGACAAATGTCTAGAATTCAGTGATTTTAGGAGAGGCTAAACCAGCTAACATGAGTTTATTGAATACCTCGCCAATTTCAGTAACAATTGTGCTTGTAAACAAAAGTCTAACCATTCATGACATTTATCCTATCAAGTAATTCTTTACCTTAAACCTTTAAAAACATTGAAAGCCAAAGGCAATCCCTAAATCAAATCAGAAATCTTTGTTCTAGACTAACTTTTGTTCCTCCCCAAATGCAGTAAAATAACAAGATTCTAGAAATCCCACTTCACCCATAGACAGGAATACAGACTCCTAATAAAGGAGGCATGTCTGATTCCTGCAAAAGAGCACATGACCGGTTTTGTAAAATCCACATTTCCAAATGTGTTTTGATGACATGGGGCACTCCTCAGGATATGTATCCTACAGGCAGAATCAGCTGTCCTGTAGGCAACAAAAATGGGGCAAGATACCAAAAGGATAGCGCCAAAAATAAAACTTCAGGTGGTAGCCCAAGGAGTATTACTACAAATGAGATAAGTAATCCTTGGCAGTGCCCTGGTTGGTAGTACAATGTCTTACAGGAGTTATTTTTGTCCACTTCCTAATACTTTCCTTTTTTCCCCTCCTCTAAACGTAAGAAGTTACAATCCATAAGTAAGAGAGAATTTCAGGAGGGGAAAGTAATTTACTTTTGCCATATAGAACAATCTTTCTTGTTTTTAGTGAGGTATTCTATTACACAATTCCTTAGAAATAAAACACAACTACATTTAATAAAAACAGAGGGAATACCAGGCATAGATCCCAACTTGAATCGTTATAGGAAGCATAGTACAAACAGAAGAGGAAGTCCAACATTTTTTCTTATAAATAAGCAGCTATGAAGGAAATAAAGGAAAGCAGAAAATATATTCACATTTATTTTACTTTTTAGAATATGACTTCATCTGAGGCCTTGCAACAGCAGCCACATCAGTTACCATATCCAATAAGGACACCCCTGGAAGCAAATAGTTACTGTAGGTCTAGTGCAGAGCAAGATTGCGAGTCTACCAGTTAATCTGTTATTTCTTTTTCTAGTACACGTGGCTCCTAAGGGGTCAATTATACATTGTACATTGAATTCACATGGAGCAAATATTCTGATAAGAAGAGATAATGACTTACTTTGTTTCTTAATGTAAGTTGATTATGTGCTTATGCAAGAGGCTACCCGGTGGCAGCTGGAACCTTTTCCTTCAGCTGAGCCACAGCCTCTGGTCAGTGGGGGCACTGTGGGGTGGAAATGGCACTGCACTCGCCACCAGAAGGAAAGCAATGTTCACACCACTTTGACAAGTTCTGGCACGTGCAAGGAGTAAGGATATAACGCATCAAATTCATCACAAGAGTGTTAAATCTGCTACTGTTAAAAAAGCTTAACACTTTTAAGGAGATAAATTATGGACAATATTCTAATAGGCAAGGACACTGGGGTTTAAGTGAGGGTTTTTTGTTGTTTGTTTTGTTGCCTTTGGTTGTTTGGAGGTTTTTTTTCAGTGAAGATATAATATTACAGGAGGAAGAAAACTGAATTCAACTGCCAGCTTCTAGAAATAAAATCGCCAGATGCTTTTATTAGGACACTAGCAGGAGGCTATTAAACAAATAATGGTTTCATTTGCTATTTGGGTAACTATTTACATTTACAGAAAGAGGAAAAGGAAAGTGTAGAAGCTATGCCAAAATGTATTTCCACTTAACATAAATTCTTTTGAATGAGAAGTACTGAAGTCCTACAAAAAAGTCCTATCAGAAAACTACACCTCCAAATAATTTTAATATGCTGTAAAAATACTTCCTGGAGACAAATTCAGATTTCATTTGCACATACACCACACATACACAGCATCCTCTTGACTCATAATACTAAGCTCTATTTCAAAGGTACAAACTGCCAAAGCCACCACAATTTCATTTGTATATTAGTTGAAATCTTCAGTGAAAACAAACCAAGTACTAAAAAACCTGAGTACACATGTTAAATCATCTGTATTAGAACTTCTATCATCCCTCCCCTATACTCTATAAAAAGACCATAAAATGATGCCTCAGCCCTACATAAAACAAAAAGTGTGTCCTTGTAACAAGCAATGCTAACATTGCACTGTTAATGGGGAAGAAAAACAAAACAAAAAATTGCATGTTTTCACTTATTCCAATGGAGCTATTGTGAAAAGAAAGGTTTGCTAACTCACAAATATGAAAGTTGAAATGATCTAGTGTCCCTGTGAGAATTGCAGTAATTTTCTTTGTAAGCTGCTTAGATTTCCTTAGTAGTAATTATTTTTATAAGGCAGTTTGCTATAAGTCTGTAAATTTAGTATCAAACTTAGCTGGTTTAGAAAATCTTGATTTTGGTACTTGAGAAATAACTATAGCGTTTCACTCACGAAGTAACTAGTGTTTCACTCACGACCAACAAAAAATACAATGGACACAACACTGTTGTAGAGACAACCGATGAAACTGCTTTCTTCAGCTCTACTGAGAGCACAGAGGTTACAATCACATTTTCTACCTCACCGTATTGCAGAAAAACCCCCACAGTATCACCCTCTCAGAGAGCTGTTCCGCATTTGCTCAGGGAACTGAAATACAATGAACTTTAGAAAGCACTTTCTCTTTGTGTGTGGGGGGTGTGTGTGTGTGTGCAAAGGGAAGTGGGCTAGACCATGGAGACAGGAGGGACAAGGTGTCATAAAGCAACTTTTGCTGGAAAAGCCCTATCATCTAACAAATACCCGTGTCCTCCAATTAATGCTGAAGTAATTCTCCCTCTCCTTGTTGCTATATGCAGCTGACCATTTTAAAGGTCTCCATACTCTAATACTAGCAGAATCACAGAGTCGTTGAATATGCCAAGTTGGAAAGGACCCATCAGGATGGAATCCAACTCCTGGCCCTGGTCAGGTCACCCCAAGAGTCACACCCTGTGCCTGAGAGCATTGTCCAAACATTTCTTGAACTCTGTCAGGCCTGATGTAGTGAGCACTTCCCTGGGGAGTCTGTTCTAGTGCCCAACCACCTTCTGGGTAAAAAACCTTTTCCTGATATCCTACTGAAACCTCCCTTGACTCAGCTTCATACTGTTTCCTTGAGTCCTGTCACTGGTCACAAGAGTGAAAATCAGATTTAATACCCAGCAACAACTATACTCAAATTCACTCTTTGGAGTAAAGAGAACAAATATTTTGAAGGTTAGTTTTTAACTCTGTAAGTATGTAACATAATACAGTAACACAAAACATGTCTAAAAAATATCCAGATCTAGATTTAGAGATGGCATACGAATTTTACTAGTGTCAACACTGTGATGCAATTTGCTTTTGGTTATCCATTATATGGAATTTGCATTGCTGTCTATGGTTTCATGGCATGAAATATTCATTTCTATGCTTCTCTCAATTTAATCAGTATATGGTAATCCTTCTAATTCTTACACACTGTCTTTGTTCCAGTGCTGGAAAGAGAGCAATAAAAAGCCAGATTTCTTACAATGTAGATACCAGAACAAGGAAGAAATAGCTTATTGGTTTTGTTCTCAGTGGTGTATAGTAATCTACCTATTCCTAATGTTTCCATTTTAATTTTACATACTTGGAGTAAGTGAAATACTTATAAATCTTTTCGTGCTTAGTTTATACATCTGCACAGATATGAAACTCGATACACGGAGAAGGATTTTCCTCAAATCCAGTGACATTAGCTGGAAACCTTATAGGTAAAACACAAACAAATTCCATCTCTTAAATATTTTGGTTTCAGCTTTGTTTCCTGTTTAATGCCTTACCTTAGTATCAACAGCCTCATCAGTGTCTCCATTGTGAAAGTCTAGGAATTTCTAAATATTATAAAGCTTAATATAGCATTAGATTTAGCAAATATTCAATAGTTAGGAATACTCTCATGAAAAAAACATGGTTTTGTCTTGACGTCTTATGAGGTACAAGCTTGGTGTGCCTCAGGTACATCCTGGAGAGGCAGGGACACCAAAGGCCACACCATGACCCTTGCAAGCCCTCCAGGAAACATCTACACTTCATATTTCTTTCTTACTTATTCACAGTGGGATTTGCTAAGCAAATCAAACTGAAGACTGTCTGGTAAAATAGGTGAAGAGCCAGCCAGCAGAGAGGTATGTACTGAAGGAGTTTGACTTACTTAATAGGGGGCAAAAAATATTTTCCATGTCCCTGGAAAGAAACCTAAAGCTCATAAACCCTTTGCTATCTGTAAAGACACTGAACTCCATAATGGTCTCTTGTACTTCCTATAGAAAATAAAAATAATTCCAGATGATGGGTGCTCTTAAAAAAAAGGAAAATTAAAGAAGGTAAGGAGCACAGAGGAAGTCCGTACAGGCCAAAGGACTGTGGAAAACAAGTAACATGCTAAGGCACTGGCCAAAGGAGGATGGGCAACAGGATAAACCCACCTGGAGATTAAGGTCGAGGCATGGGGCACGAAGAGGGGCACGAAGGGGGCCGCTCGCCATGGCTGTGCTGGGCCGCCCCCTCAGGGCCCCTGCAAGGCCCGGCCTGTGAGGGCCCGGTGGGAGCACCAGAAGGGAACCAGAGCTTGGCTGGAAACGCAGGGCAGGAGCACTCGGCCACGGCCAGGCCCTGTGCAGGGAGAGTCCCCAGAGGCCAGGCAGCACCTCAGAGAGCAGGGTCTCCCCATAAAACCACAGGGCACGTGGATAAAGCTGGTATGGTTTGCTCTCAAATGGCTGCAGAGGCAGACAAACCAGTAAACCAACGATTCCAGCTCTAACCTCACAAGGGACCATCCACACACTCTAAAGCATTCACGTTTCACTGACAGAAGAGTTTCTGAAGTGTACCCATGTGGTTGAAGGAATTTGATTCATATGATACTCAATTTCCTTATGTTAAACATTTTCCCAAACAACTTATTTTGAAAGTGTAGCAAAACCAGCAAGTTCCACCTCTGCTGTACCCACACAGCTGCCAGCCTGCTTAGCAGAGCACACACTTCTAAAATCTGGCCTAACAGACAAAATGGAACATCACTGAAGTTTCCAGTCCCCGGGGCCACCACAGTGGCCACTGCTGTACAGTGTCAGAACGCCATGACTTGGCAGGCTCTGCTGAAACCCTGGCCTTGACCCCACTTACAGGAGATGTAATCCTTGTTTGGCAACCCCAAGCACACGAGAAACTTAGTCACCATTGCCTCAAACATGTGACAGATGCCACTGTATAGGCACATTTATTTCATAAAGTCTCTCTCGGGGGGGGAAAAAAAAGACATGGAAAAATTTCATCTTCAGGACAAAACTGCTGGCACATGATAAAAGTCCCCCTGTGACTGTAGAGCCACCATAGTGGTACTTCTGTAGCTAATGGCCACACAGCACTGCCATCACCAGTGAGAGGGTTCAGCAACACAAATCAAGCTGCTTATTGCATACTTGGTAAGATTAAGATTAGTATCAGCTAAGAAAGCTTCTTCACCACATCTCCATAAGATGCTGTGAAAGCAAACAAAGAATTTAAAAAAAAACAACATTAAAGAGAGAATGAATGTAAAACTTTATTTATAGGCATGGAAGTAGGAAAGTCATCTACCTGAGAAGATCTCATCTAGTAACACACAAATATCCCAGTGAGACAACCTGTACAAAAAATACTGATTTGCACTGGGGATGCAGTCTTGTAGAATGATTGTCACAACAACTTCTTGCTGCTGAAAGACACAGAAGTGCCTTCTCTGCTATTCTGATCTTCTGAAGACAGGTATCTTCCCATATCTAATTCCTGATATGACTTCATCTCTGGAACCATATTTGCTCTAAATGATGTATTCTGTTATAACTGAGTTTATACCGAGTTACACAGGCTAGACAAAACACAATCTAGTCCCTTACTGCTACTTGGTTAACCTCCTAATAATTTAAGTGGTTTTAGTTCTAAGCTTTTTTAATACTGTGAATCAGTTCACACCACTGAATCAGTTAAACAATCAGTACTATAAAAGAGAACAGGAGACAATGCAGCTCCCTCTCAGCACCTGAAAAAGACAATGCTAATACTTGTTGGTGCACTGATTTAACCTTTTTTTACTTCCTATGGTAAAATTGGGGAAAAATCAGCAACTACAACACTTGGAAAGTCCTTTTCTTTAAGGAGAATCACAGTTAAGTGAACTGACAACTGTACAATTTGGTTTGTGTTTTTAAAACAATACATTTAACCTGTACTCATAGCCTTTTAAAACTTCTTTACATTATTCTTCAACTACCTTTGTTTTTCGTACTGGTACTCACATTTCCACGAGTTAATGACCTGCCTTGATTAAGGCTTGAAGGAGATCCGGAGTTGTGTGTTTCTTTAAAGAACTATGCATCTAATTGTGGATAGCATCTTTGATCATATTGCAAAAAACTTGTATCTCTCCCATTTTTTACAGAGCCAACATATGTCCAGCTATCTGATTTGGTCTCTCCAACATTAGCTAAGTAGTTCCAGTGCCTCTGAAATGATCACACACCAGAACATCTAAGAACACGCTTATTCTTTTGAAATGCCTCCAAAAAGGCTATTCCTCTTTTATTGCTAGCTTGTCATTATTAGTTCGTGCCATTTCCTTTAAAAATAAGTGGCACTAATGTTATTGATTTAAGAAGTTCCACTCCAGGGAGCTCACATTAAATTCAGTCAAATGATGTCATATATTGGATTGTCCCATCATCTTAGTTCAAAAATTCTCTAGGTTACAGAACAAGGCCAGGCTAAGAAAAGAAATCACCTTGGCAATTCCTTGGAAATAATAAATAAATGAGAAGCTCCATACTTTTCCTTCAAGTTACAGCAAGTAATAAATCAATGCAAATCTATTACTTTAGTTATTTTTTTCCCCATTCTCCTGTATGCCAATAGGAGAGTAGATCACAGCTCTAATTACAACAATTACTTCCAGTGATGCCAATAAGATCAAATCAAAGTTGTGAGGCTGTTTTAAAGAGATTATTACTACTTTTCCAAGACCCAAAATTGAAAAATCAATTAGCAGATGTCTATTTTTCAACATGTAAAAACTTGCATTCTCTCCAGACACTTCCTTTGTTTCAGCTCTCTAAAAATGTTCAACTTTTTCCTTAAACATCCCTAGAATGACACTCAATACCAATATACCAGGATTACAGGTCCACAGTTTCTTGTGGGCCAAATACGATAACAAAGGTTCTTTCACACACAAACTGTTGCTGCTTTTTCCTTTCAGAAAAATGGAACAGGGAAAAAAAAGCACTAAGGTATTTCAGTTTGCTCAGAATTAGAGCAATACACAGTGTAATTTTTTACAAGTGTTTTCTACAATCATTTAAACATCAATTCTGAGCTTTAGTAATTACTGTGAGAGTGGCAAACACATGGTACCTTGTTTTAATCCTAAGAAAAAACTCACCAATTTCATCATCACTTAGATCTGCTGAAGTGAACTTTTCTGTGTTTCTTCCACTCCCAGACGGAGCCAAGAACCAACACTGCATATCAGTTTCTGGCATTTAAAACAAATAACTTGCTCAGTTTGGCCTATTACAAATGCTTCCTTCATTTCCTTCATAAAACCAAACAATCAACTGAAGAGAAATGAAAAGTCAAAACAAAACAGGAAAAGAACTATACATGCTGAGCAAATAAACATCAGAGCACGATCTAAAGGTTCCCAAGCTCAGGCTCTAGAGAATTCAAGCAGATCAGTTTCCAAGGTCAGAAGACCTTCAATATCAAGCATGAACAGAAACCCATCAGAAAAAGGCAAAGGGGGAAAGGTTGCCTGGTCACAGACTTCTACAGAAACACTGCTAACACCTTGTAAATTCAGAAGGGTAATGGATTTTGTCAAACTACGCCCTATGCTGCCTGGTAAATCCTGTCTGCTCAATCTGTCTATTTCTACGTAAAGCTTTAAAGGTTCAGAACACATTGGGCATACAAACATATTTGAAGTTGACAAAACATGGGTAATCTTCCTCATGACCCGTTGAGAATAAAGACCTACCATACGTAGGTGGAAGGGCATGTTAGGTCATGCTTCCCTAAGTCCTTGCATTTGGCTTGTTACTATATCCCAGAAAAGATCAACAGCAAAGAAAAGCCCAAGGCACAAAAAGCCTCAAGCACAGAAGGAATGTTTGTCTTCCACTTATCAGCATCACTTCCAACTTCTACTAGGAATCTATACAGTATTAAACAAAATTAAATCTGATACTGTTCTTCACTGAAAATTACTGTAAAGCCAGGCAATGACAATATTCATTCTCATTCCTCACCAAACCAGAAGTCATCAGAGTGACTTACCTAAGTAACACCATTCCTACAAATCAAATCTGCATAGGCAACTTTCCCCTGAACATCACCAAAGGCATAAACCAAGTCATGTAACTGATATGTTTTTCATACCACACCTAAGTCAGTAAGCTAAAGAGACAAAAATCAAGTAATTTTAGGATAAACAGTGACTTGACAACTACTTTATCATTCCTTATATGTAGGACACATACCAATCAGCAAAAATACTTCATTCCTGGAGTCAGGTATTTAAGAGCTTCAGAAATCTTACACATCTCAATTTGTTTACATAAAATAAACAATTACCACAACTTCCCCCATCATTACCTCTCTCTACACAATGTGTAGTTACTCCTAACTGTAACAACATTCACTTAAACATGGCATAAACAAACAAAAAAATAAAAATTCTGTAAGATTCTCTCAATGTGCCTAACCCTACACATACTGATGTAAAGCAATCTGCATCTCAGATTTTTCTTGCTATATGCATGAATAAATTCCTCCTTCCCTCAGCAGTTAGACTACTAACTCTGAAGCAGTAAAGAAGATATAGCCCATAACCCAAAATTTTTACACTATAGTAACTGACTTTCATATATTTATGATAATACTATGGAAAAATCAATGTCCTTTCTGAGAAGCTTTGCCCATGCCCTACCATCCTTCACTCATGACACTGCAGCTTGCCTTATTAGTCCAAAAGGCACAAGACTCTGTCCTATTTCAAGATACGGGCAGTATTATTTTATTGTGTATAGAGTATTTCCTAAATATTGCTCCATTTAGAGAACTAAAGAAGTGTCTACCCCTTCAACTCTATGTTAACACAAACAAAATAAAAACGCTGTTTTGCGACTATGCTGGCTTCTTTCTTCTTGGGAAAGCAAAGTACTTGGAATTACAAACTTCAGTTTCTGTGTTCTGCTAATAAGAGATTAGAAGTCAACAATGCACCAACTGTTACAGAAAATAAGACTTACTTGCTGGAACAAACAAGATATCTACTAATATCCACTAATAGTAAAGCCTTAAAATCTGCAAAAAGAGAAAAAGTGATCTACTGATCTGCAAATTGCAAATACTTCAGATTTTACTCTAGGACATCACAAAGGAAAACTTGACTGAGATTATCATATTAAACATAGTGCTACACACTGTCAAGACAAAAAAAAATCAGGGTTTGAGTTTGCTATACAGCTTTATACTTAACTGTATTCAAAATAACATGATCTAAACAACTATGGTGAGAATGATACAGAATTATGCTAGAAGAAAATGCTTTTATTAATTAAAATGGTTCCTCTTCCATGAAGGAAAAGTATGTCATAGCATAAGCTGTTAAGTCACCCAGACATAATACAGCAAGCAGCATCCTCTTATGCAATGTGCCTCTTGCTCCATCTTTAATAGTTTACATTGCCACAACCTGAATACATGGAAGGGGAAATAAAGCAAACACCATAATCTAACAGAAAAAGAATTTCTTTTGTAAGACATGAAAAGATCTTGAAACACTTCTTGTAGTTCCATCTCTAAGTTTTGTTCTCTCAAGGCTACCATATATGAGAACTCTTTTTCCTTAAAATGTGTCAACATTTTAATAAGACCCTTCTCTGCTGTTCCACTGTTTATATTACCTATTTCAGCTATGAAATGCTGTTTTCTATTGTCTTCACCCTGGGAAGGGATTTTTCCACATTCATACTGACAAAAGACTTCCACCGAAAAACCAAGTCTCACACCGTGCTCTCAAAACTAAGCTGGCTCATCCTGCTCTTTGCCAACATGCAATTCTAACAAAAGAAAAGAAAAATTCTGATCACAATAAACACCTTACCTTGAGAACCTTCCCACTTGAGATCAGTGTGAGTCAACACAAAAGTAGCTATTAGGTATTATTTATTAAAGAGCGAGAATCATTAACTAGGTCCAAGATCAACCCAGCAGCAGGACCACACACTGCACTGCAGCTCAAAGTGCTATTTCTGTTAAGTCCCCCAAAAGTGATTAAGAATGTTACATGGGCTGGTGTGTAGGGGAATATGTGTGTGTGTGTGTGTAGGGAGGGTGGTGTTTATATTCCACAAACAGATTCAGCAGTCTGTTATATTTTCCTTTGAACCAGAACTGAAGAAATACACATACGATATTATGCCATGCTGGGTTAATGTTGGACTTTACAATCTCAGATGTCATTTTCAACTTGAACTATTTTATGATTCCATTGCCCTGCACTGTACTACAGGGAACCAAATAAAATTCAGAGTAGAACAACAAATCTGCTTTCTGGTGGGCAAGTGGCAGATAATGAAAACATGGAAGCTGCGACGTGTCTGGATGACACTCAGCACAGCAAGCATGCAGACTGGCCAGTAAAACAAAGTAGACAGACCCACAGCTGGGGACTAAACAGGACTAAGGCTGGGCAAAGTGAGGATCATCCACACCATTGTACAGAAACAACTACAAGAGTGTTTTACAGAATGGTGGTAAATTTTATGACAACACAAAGCTAGACACCAAAAGAGGACTGGGATATTGTACTAGAACACCTTGAGAACTGTAATAAAAAAGGAGCAAAATTTAATCATACAGAATATAAGCTGAAGCACTTCTAAGGACTAAAACAAAAGCTGTGGCTATAAACTGGCAGGTCATCAGCTGGGAGAGAGCCAGAGGATGGGCCTGTAGAGAAAGAACTGTACTGATAACATTTTACAGGGCATGAATGGCAACTAAAAAAAAATATTATTCTGGCCTTCCTTATTTTAAAAAAGATCAATCTAAATCAAACCAGGCACACAGCAGGTCTATATCAATAAGAGAGGCTTTGTGATGAGAAGAAACTAACCCTTCTGTGTCTAGGAAAAACCTAGGAATCCATGACATTGAAGTATAAAAAATGTGTTTTCCTCTAAAATACAAATTAATAAAAAGGAATTAGTACTAAGCAAACATTTGGTTTAAGAACAGATATACACAAATTGTCTGTAAAATCTGACTGAAAATGAAGATTCCAAACAAAGTAATGAATTTTGGTCGTTTGTAGAGGTTGCGGTTTTTTTGGTTTTTTTTTTTTTGGAAGAGGCATAAGAAACTTTCCAACAGGGAAAAAAAGTTCTAACAACTCTTGAACTTGGTAAACGGATGACACAAATGGTGCCTGGCTGCCTGGAATATGGAACTTCATATGAAAGAATAAAAGCCAAAAGGCACCTGGGAGAGGGAAGGTATTGTTCATCACTTGCTCACAAAAACATGATCTCTCAGAATATTTTTTTAAGTCACCACCAATCTGCATATTTCTTCCACCATTAAATGTGTTAACATTCCACTGAAAAATGTTAAGTCCTAAAATATTTTTCATTCCATATTCACTTGAAATAATATGAGACTTTACTTTATTAAATAAATCTATAGAGAGTACTTCAGAACAGGGCTTATAAAATCACCTGCGATCTGTTTTACTAGAAAATTTCTACCAACTATAACATACTGAATTGCTTATCTAGTCTATACTTAAAATGTTCTTCCACCCCAGAAGACATTCTGCTGACAAACATGACAAGACAGATGACTACACCTGGAGATGTGTATTTACTGGATATATGTATTGTGCAGTCAACAGAACTGGCTGAACAGAAAACTAATGCACTTGTCAAACGAATGGAAGAAGCACAGACTTTGCCTATTTCAACTATTTAAGCCTAGCAGTCTGTAGCCACAAAGCTAAAGATCAGTACACCTACATTAACCAAACCTCAACACTAAGAAATAGGATAGCCTTTTCTAATTGCTACGGATCAGCTTTGGAAACAAAACCAGAAAAACACATTAAGAGAATAGTACAATCCTAAAATGTTCAAGCTTGCAAGCTGCACTACAATAACTACAGTCATTAAAATATCACTGCCTACCACTGAGGATACTCCACTGGGATAAAAGCCACCACAGCTAAATTTAACCTTTTTATAGAAATTACTTTTAAGTTCCTGGGTAAGTGGCAGTATTTAACTGAACAACAAAGCCCAGAGTTAAAAAAACAAGTCCAAGTGGCACAGCTGTTCTTTGTTTAAACAAAAACCTGTCCATAAGGTACCAGTGGACTCCT
Source organism: Cyanoderma ruficeps (assembly GCA_008694505.1). Taxonomy (NCBI): domain Eukaryota; kingdom Metazoa; phylum Chordata; class Aves; order Passeriformes; family Timaliidae; genus Cyanoderma; species Cyanoderma ruficeps. Next base: position 26,194,211 of record VZDJ01007754.1, read on the forward strand.
GCCCAAGAAAACAGTGCCTGAAACTGGGAGTATCCCAATAGCATTATATGGGGATGATGTCAGAAGTCTCATAAACATCTTCCTTAATTACACTTACGCTGTAATTACCTTAGTTTTGCAATAAGATTCCTACAAAACATCTTTAGAGCTAAAAAGGTGACGAAGTAGAAGCAACATGCAAACAATCATCACTGTCTGTAAGGCAACCTGTTCTTCCTTCCTAATTCCCTGTTAAGAGCATTCATAGCCTGCAACGCAGGTAAGTGAAGCAACTTCTGTTCTCACTTCAGTATGATTAAGTCAACATTATGTCATAGTTGCAGCACAGCCAGAGTGATCTTGCTTCTGACTACACGGCTGCTGCCTGAAGATACAGATAAGGATTAAGAAGCTGAGAGCAATTCCATAGAGGTATTTTCTGCCTTAGAAGGTGATGGTGCCTCTCGAAGGCACTTTGTGTGTGCTCTACTCACTGAATTTTTTACGTATAACAGGTCATTCTGGTGAAGGAAACCACAGCAAAAAAATGGCCCAGCTGTCTAAACTTGCTAAGCTATGGCTAATAGAAAGCTATCTACTTCAGCCTTGGAAAGACCCATAAATAGTATTTTGGGGGCTTGTCATATCAATATTAAGATATTCAACTTCCCACAAAAGTCTCCACTGTAACAATGGCCTAACTGTAAGCAAGAGATATAAACAGCGTGTGAGAAACATTTATAGCTGGCTTAGAATAACACAATCACAGAATCCTTAAGGTTGGAAAGGACCTCCAAGATCAGAGTCCAACACCTTTAATCACTATCTTGTCAACCAAACCACAGCACTAAGTGCCACATTGAGTTATTTCACAGCTTCTAACAATATTTGACTCACAGACCAAACACCAGATATCAATGGCTGCAGGCAGCAAGAGCTGAAGTTTTAGTGATCCCTAAACTTCAGAACCATAATTAGTAACTGCTAACAGAGTAACAGCCAGACATCCTTGATGGCTCCTTGGGTATAATGAGCCCCATACTGCCAAAGATGAACTGTGTTCAACACTGAAAGCCAGACAACTCTTAGGTCATAGGAAACAAGGGGACAAAAGGGACAGGAGATTAAGAAATGCGAGTTTATACCAAAGTATTATCTAACATGGGGTTGACTGCACACTGTCTCTGCAAAGCAGCTGTGTCACAATTTGTCTTGAAGTGTAAATGAGGCTTTAAATTCTATCTTAACTGCAAACACAAACATACATACATAAGGCACCCAGACTCCTGGCATAGGATTAACATATATGAGAAAGACAGTTGGGTAGACAGCAAAATCACATGGAATTTACTGTGAGGGCATGGCAATAAATACAAAAATTATCTCAATACATTTATACAGAAGCTGATTTAGTACTCAGCTGAGACAAATTTCACAAAATCCTGTCTGATTTTATTAGCACTGTAAAGCACTCTTCAGACATGACTGTTCACCAGAGATAGACATTAGAGGAAAGAATTTCACTCGTCTGAAACAAGAAGAAATAGACTTGACATTTGAATCCAGCTTCAACAAAATACGTTCCGACCAAAGAAAAATAGTTTAGCATGGGCACAGGAATAAAAATACATCACATGTAGAATGAGACAAAAGAATTAATGTTGAGGAAGAGAACCTCAAGAGGTGAAGTGTGCCCTGAGCATAACAAGATCAGCATATTCACATTTTCCATGGAACTCCTGAGCCCTTCCAGGCAACAGTAATATCTGCAAGACAGCACCACATAACAAAAGTACAAGAAGCAAGAGAGGCTGGAATGAAGAGGGAAAAAAATTACTAAAGGAAAGAGGAGTCAAGAAAATGAAAACAGCAAATAGGCAGAAGTCCTCTGAAAAAACGTGTTTTCTGAAATAAATCTGACACACTTCAATGTCACTAAAATGAAGGTCCTGGTAAATATGATTCCACGTTAAAAAGGGAGCTACACACAACACAAATAGAGAATTCTATCCCTGACAAAAATCTATTTTAGACAGATGTGCTCTACTAGCAAATTGCTAAGCGGCACTGACACTCAAACAATACACAGATAAGGTATTTATTTCATACTTCATAAGCATCTCAAAGATTATCTGTCATTTTCCATGGGCATTTTCTGTTTTGTGGAAATAAGCATGTAACATGATTTCTGCCACAACTGAAGAGCTTTTTCGTTCATAAGCATAAGATACAAATACTTCAATCCACTTGCACAGATGTTTCTGTATCTTAATTTTAAAAACAGGCCCTAGAAGTTCCCCAAATAATCTGAAAGCATGTTCTTTCCACACATTAGAGAATAGCGATTTCAGCTTTGAGACTATATTCTCTGTGAGGAATGAGTATGATTTGTGCAGATAATATTGAAACAGTAATCAATATTTTAAAACAATAGTTAAAATGTAACTTTTAAGAAGAAGTGGAGAAGGGGGGGTAAGTCTCCCCTTTCTCTAACAGACATGCAGTAGAGAGGAAGAGCTGAAGATAAGGTAGCTATATTTATTCAAGGATGGGAAAGTTTTGGGGAAAATCCAAAGAAACGTTGATTAAAATAAATTTATAGCCTTTGAGTAGGAGATAGTTATATGGATTTCTCTATGTGGTATATAATTATGTGATTTTGAACTTAATATGCATGTGTAAACTCAAAGTTCAAGGAGCGGACAGTGATAACGACTCTCAAAGCCTTCATCAGCGACCCCCAAAACGAGGAAGACCCCTGAAATGGGGATGGTGGAGCATGCACAGTGGAAGTGGTAATGGGTGGAGATCAGGGCAGTGATGAATCAAAAATAGGTAGGAAGGGGTGCTTGACAAGATAAAAAGGCGAAACGAGCTGGTTTTGACTTTGTATGGGGGACAGGAGATTAAGTCCTGCACTGTACCCCACGGTTCAATTGCTCTTGTATTATTAGAACCCATATATTCATATTAATCATTATTAGGAAATTATTGTAACCTTTAAGCTGCTTCAATTAAAATTGCTGCTACTTTTAACTTTGTTTGGTTTTTTTAATTGGAAAATTTGGCAACACAGTTTATTTATGACATTCTCTAACTGGGAAATACTAATCCTTCTATGAACTACACAATTCTCTAGACAATTTCTGCTGCACTGGAATGAGCAAAACATGCAAACCTCCTTCCTCCAGTAACAGAGCCACCTAAACTTGACAGAATCACCAAGACTTATTCTAAGTTATAAAAAGAAAAAGAGAGAAGTATGAACCTTGTCCTTTCAGGAAGACATTTTAAGTTTAAATCTCAACTGTTCAATATATGCAATGTCTTAAGGAAAAAAATCCCAAGCATTAAGAAAACAAAAACTGGCAAACCCCTACTTTTCAAAAAGTATATCAATTTTCCTCTCTTCATATCATTCCTTCTGTTCAGATAATTGAGTAGTACACATCATTTTAGCCAGTGACCCACACTACACAGCATTAGCTGGTTTAACAATACTTAAGTAGAAAAAAGGCTTAAGTACCTTACTATGTAAATGGTAAACCACAGAAAAAAGATAGACAAAAAGAACAGAAGCAATTCAGTAGTCATATTTCAGTATACCGTCAGATTTAGCAAATAAAACAATATGAATTCTAAGTATTTAAAACAGATTTTGGCATTTCCAGCAAATGAAGAATTATCAGGGGTTGATTAAATGGAGCATTTTGCCTAGAGACAAGACTGGCATGTGCATACAAATTGCAAATGAAGTCAAACATTTTTACCTTAAGAGAAATTATTTTCAACAGTCATAGTCCCTAAAGGAGAACCTGTTTCTTCCCTCTGCAGATTTAATCCTGTCATGGCTTATTTCCACGCAAATTCTTGCACAAACTAACAAGATCTCCCTGTAAGAATAATTTTTGAAGTTGTAACAGCAGAATGACAATGAACTCTTGAACTTACACCCAGAAACATTAATAAATCTTTTTTTCAATAAAAACAACCAGGACTAAGATTGCAAAACTTCATTTTTATCCAAAAAATCTGGATCTGGAGTGGATTAGACTGTTCTAGACTGTAGTTTAAAAATTCCTCTCTACAGAAAGACTTGAAGAAATTCTATACGTTCAAAGGCTTAAGAGCAGTGCTGTGGCAGTACTGTTCTTCAAAATGCTCTGAAAATCCAACCATGACTACTAACACGAAACATTCGATAAACATTTTATAAAATCTGCTTTCTTTATATAGAATAACCTTCACAAGAGTTCACAAAAAATTAACTTGAGATAGCTGTATTTAGCTTGCTTAATATTCAGGTGACTTTCACCATTAAGATATACAGTACAGTGCATCAGTGATTAAGAGAGGGTAGTCAATTCTCATCTCCTTATACAAAAATTGACTATCCTCTCTGTCCGGCAAAAATTTAAGTGAAAAGATAGGTTTAGAGCAATAAACAGACATCCAATTTAACAACATTAGGTGAGGAAATTATACTCACATTTTTTAAAAATGCAGTATGATAAATCCAGGTTTTATTGCTAAATGATTTATTCTACATAGAAAAAAGCTAGTATTTCACAGAATTTGAGATGATACTCAATTCTAGTAGATTCATGCATACCAAAAGTCTCAGATACATTTTTTTCCCACAGATTTTTATTTGAGGAGAAAAACCACAAGCTTACAAAAGCAATTCTCCTGTGATAGACTTTATAACTCAGTAAACAAAAAAATTCTCAATTTGTATCAATTTCCCTTTGCAATTTTGTAGTATGTGCCTCAGCATCAATTTTAACAACAACCAAAAAACCCGCCACCACCAACCCATGGGCAAAACTAGCATAATATTATAGCCAGACTGCTTCTGACAAGGTAAAACTTATTTAGGAGCTTGCCCCCCCCCGCCCTTTAAAGTGACCCCCACTTTATCTCCCTTTATACATTTCACTAAAAACTGTTCAGGAATTTCTATTAGCAATTTGGGGAAATGAAAGGAAGGGTTAATAACCTCAGTCCTTTCCATCAAATTGAAAATGAAAACCAGCCCTGACAGCTTACATTGGATGATCAGCTTTTTTCTTCTACTACCCATAATACCTGACAGCAATTTACAGCAGGTGGTCATCAACGACCACAACTCATAGGGAGACAACTACTCTGCTAGTCCATTAGGTGAGTCATCCAGGGTGACACACAGGAATATTTTCATAACTGAATTTGTAACACCTGCGTTCTTCACAAAAGCCGCAGTGCTGTAGCCATTAACCTGACCCAGAAACACTCACCAAGGTCTCTGAAGAGGAGACCAAAGCTGTTACTTTGGGCCTGGAGGAAGGTGACTAAATTAAAGCTGCTCTTGTTCTAAAGAATTTTCACTACTGCTTCTCCTGAAGTAGATAATCAGGGCTGTAGGTGATTAATACCTCTATTAAGAATGATGTTTTTCAGGTTTCAAAGTTCACATGCCCAAGTTAGTCCACATTTATATTCCTATATGTAGTTAATAGAAACCCAAATTTCCTAACTTTTACAGAAGACACAATCACTCAGAGACAGCAGAATTACAGACACTCTACATCACAGCCTTGAGAAGTCAGCTGTATTTGCAGTGCTTTATTTTTTTTTTATTTAGTATTAATTCTTAAACTGATCAGGACTCTTCTCTAAGAGTTTCTGTGACCTCGGCAAAATCTCCTCTGCGAAACATCTTTTAGTATCATACAGTAATCCATATAATGGAAATTTATCTTGCAATAAAGTGGTGGGACTTGCTAGAGAAAGGTGAAAAAAGAAGATACAGAGCTACATCCTCTGGGTCCCTTTTTCAGAAGAACCTCATGCTGAAGTTTAACCCCCAAACTTTCCTCTTACCACTGCTCAATCCTGTTTAGCCTTCTCTTAAACAGAAGCCTGGCCACAGTGATTATCCCATTCGCCATCACTAGTTTTACTCATGAACAGGAACCAAAGATGAATACAGCATACAGTACACCAAGGAAGAACAATAACAATCTTTTCTGTTCAACTTTCTATTCCTTTCCTAAACACTTGTGCCTTCAAAGTTTGTACCTTGAAAGAATAGCCCAGAAAACAGGAACACTTCTGCCACAGGTTCACAACTAACTAGGACTTTACTAAAGCAGACATAATCAGAACAGTTTTCATCCTCCTGCTGCAGTAGGCATCACACTACAATTAGCAAATATGGAACCGCAGCAGCTATTATTTATCATCTGTTATCTGTCTATTTTGAAATTCTTCTGGAACATCTCACAATTAACTTTGGATTGTGTGACTTCGCATTCCTAGCTGAATGTCAGCATACTTTGTTCCTTTGTCTAGAATATGTATGAATTTGCTGAGGGCACATATCCTTGAAGATCCCATTGGAAAGACCTCTGTGGAAATTGATCTTTCAGTCTTACCTTTTTCTCATCTTCTGGCCAGTTATTAATACAACAGGAGGCAGTTCCTCTTAATCCACAGCAGCTGATTTCCTTTAAAAGCCTTTGGCAGGAGGTCTTGTCGAATGCTTTTTATAAATCGAAGTGCATTACACCAGCCATACACTTATTCCTCTCCCTCCCTGTGCCCTCCAAGGATTCTAACTGCTTTATGATGCATGACTTCTAGCTAAAAAAGGCCATCTTTTTTTTCACTTGATGTGTTCAAATATTTTTATGGTACTCTGCTTTCTTGAAGCACTCAGTTCTACTTCTTTCCTAGGTCACTGTGGTATCACATTTGCATCTCCCATTCCTTAGGTACACACAGCCTGTTGTAAGTGATGGATTACATACTTCTGACAAAAAACTTAGACACTTACACATCTGAGGTATTTTACACCTTGAGTAAATTTTAACTGATTTGCATGATGTCCTATTTATTTGTACTGATTGCCTCTCAACACATTAATTAAAAAGATCTTGTTCACCATGCCTGTAAAATTCTTCAGTCTGAGAATTCATGTACAGTCCTCCAACTGCAAACAACTCTGCAAAAAACTTCTGTGGCTTGTCTGCTGTAATAGCACCTTCCATAAGAATTCCCTGATGTGCTGGCCACTGAACAGACCACAGCCTTCCTCACATTCTTCCCATTCTCAGCCATGTCAGTAACTATCTAAAGGTTTTCATTTTAAACCTGCCGTACTTCAAATAGTTCTGCTCATTGAAGGATTACTACCATCAGCTTTTTTCATTCTATTTAACCTGTTGGGTTTAGCGTTTTTTAATTTCTTGACACATGTGACTTCCAAGTCTCCAATATGTCATTTTGACATGTAAGACTCACCTTCACAATTCTACCTCTTCATTTCTTCTTACTTGGTTTCGCTGAGTCTGAGGCTTGACTTGGTTTTTGGGAGGGGGAACAATAAGTCTTAATAAAAAACTTGAGAGTATTTTTGGTCATACAGGAATGCCATATACCAATACAACACAGGTAATTTTTTCAAGGTAACTGCCAAGTAACATCTCGAATTAGACTTCCTGCATTGCCTACGATTAACATTTCCTCTCTGTACATCAAGGCAGACAATCAAAAACCATCCTTGACAGCTAAAGTAAATATTGTCTCCATCACATTCAGTAGTAAGATTTGTTCCTCCTCCTCCTCTTCTGTCCTGAGTAAATGAACTACACTACTTTTACCAAAATTCTTCCTTTTGTTTTTTCCATGCCTTCTGGCATTTTTCTAACTGTCAATATTCTGATTATGTGCCTAAATAGCACAGCTACACTACCAGTCAACAAAATAGCAACAGTACTAATGCCCTTCTCCTTTTATGATGTATTTCAATCTATTTAAACTAACATATCTTACTTTACCCTGTTTTCCTCAATCACATAGCATCTTTCTACTAAGGCAACTCATCTGTAATGCAGTTCCTACATATTCGCACCCAGATATCACAGTCTATTTGCTTATCTCTCTCCCATCAAATTTCTCAAAACACTTATAGCATAAGTAAACTCATTTGAAAATAGTTATTTCAGACTACTACCTTTCTCAAAAGTCTACTACCTTTCTCACACAGCATTTTGGTAAAGGCATACAAGATTCCATTCTTTACCAGCTTGTCTATTTTTATATACCATTTTATACTATTTAAGAGGACTTCAGCAATACATTCAAATTCAGAAAAGAAACAACATGAAAAAAGAGAGAAGTATTTTCCTTGGCCTTTCATCACTACGTGAAATACTATCCAAAAAACCCTTTTCTTCTACAGCTTTCAGTTTAAGGAATGATAAAAGATTTATTACAATAAAGCTAGTATACTTTTAAATTTCATTGGAGATTTTGACAACAGGCAGAGCGCATCTCCAATCCCGGGGACTAGAAAGGAATCTTCGCATTTTTAATTCACCTGCCTACTCACTGCTCATTCCTACACTTTCCAGTAGTTCTCCACTGAAAAACCTTTTAGCCCCTTTGTCAGTTCCTGGGAGGTCTAACAGCACACCACCATCATTCAGCAATCCTGCTTCTCAAATAGTGCAGTCCCTTCTCAGCCATGTGTTTCATGAACCATTGCAGAGTCACCACCAGCTCACTATACCCAAGCACTCTGCATTCATCTTCTCTGGCACTACTAGACTGTTCTTGAGAATGCCTAAAAAGCTTGTTGCTCACATGAATCATGTCTTTTGCTCAGAACTGGCTCCTCTCAACTCCCCTTTTCCACCATCATTGCTTAACCCGTCTCACTGGCTAGCTGAGACATCTGTCTGCACACTGGCCTGTATGAACTTCTTGGAGTCTGGCAATAATACAACCCAACTCTACTACAGTTCAGTAGTGGATTTGGCAGTGCAAGGTTAATCACCGGACTCTATGATCTTTTCCAGCCTAAATGATTCTGAAATCTCATGTCTTATCATAATAGTCCTGAGAAAACCAGACTTGGTTGAAACAAAACAGCGGAGAAAGCTACCTACCCTGACAGCAGGGGCTAACAAATGCCCAAAGTTCAGCAAGAATATGGCAGCTGACAATCCTCCCTTATGGTCTCAAACTGATTTTAGCTCAGATGCTCTCTGGGTGGGATATGCTTTCTACGTGTTTAGATATATGCTTCATTAAAAATGGTAATCTTTAACAAATTAAAAATAAACACAGCGAATCACTGGCATTCCGTTTATTAACACATCAAATTGAATTGCAGTGCAACCTTTACATTCTGTTACACATTTCTGATGTAGCTTACTAGCTGTCAAAGTCTGATGCCTTTTGTTGCATCCTCTTGAAATGTCAAAGTTTCATAACCTGCAGCTATTCTGTCACTTCATCTGACTTTGTATATGAAATAAACGTAGTGGGCATCAGATCACTGCATTTGGCCTGCTTGAAGGGTGAAAAATTTAAGTCACAGCTCAGGAACGAAGTAATATAATGTGGCAGCCTCTTATTAATAGCATGAAAGGAAGTAGAGCATGGAATAGCTTTCTTATTACACCAAAAATGACATATTAGATTACAGTATGCTCATTTTTTGTCAGATTATATAGTCATTGCTCCTAGAAGGACAGAGAATTAGAGTCTTTGTCTAGTTTTTTAAGCATGATAAATTTTTCCAAGAGTTTGGAGGCTTCTTGGTTTTATTGTTTTCAAAACTATCATGACTAGCAAACTACCTGGAATAAATATGCTGTTAAACAGAACTAAATTTTTTAACAACTTTTCATTTTAGTTCTATGTCAACTCTCTTGTGACTAGAAGAAATACTAGAGTATCTAAAGGTATAGAAAGCAATCAAACAGGACCCTCAGCCTCAAAACTAGAGGAGTTTCATTGCTGTTTTGACACTGTTCAACCCTGCCAGTTTCTGCTGCTTTGCTCAAAGCAATGTCTTCCCTCCCCTCATCTGTGGAAAAAACACCTTTGTAAGTATAGCTGGTAATACACACACTTCAGCACGCCCCAACATGTAAAACCTGCATTTGAGTCAGTGAAATCATGAACAGTCACAAGAAAAAAAAAGGTGAAGTCTGAATAGTACTACCTAAAAGGTGAATAAAGCCAGAGACTGTTCACCAACCCTGCACAGCATCTGCACAGAAGCAGCAGAGGACTGTTCCCCCAGTCAGTGCAGACTCCTTTACTGCAGGCACTACAATTAAAACAACACATTGGATGACTCTCTGGTGCTCACCTAGCAGGGAGGTCTCCTACAGAAATTCATAAGCCGAAGGACATGCTGCTCCCCCAAATAAAAACAGCTAAAAAGTAGTAGCTTGAATTTGCTTTCATTTGTTAGTTAAAATCAACTACTTGATTTTGGAGAAGGGTAAACTTCAGTTATTTTCCATACAAGCATTCTCTGCTTTTTCCAGTTTTTTTCCCACATGATGTTCCAAGTGAGCTGTGCATGACCTTATCACCAACCTCAAGAGGTCTCGCATGCAGATATCCAAGTACGGTTGAAGAAGACCAACAAATAATGTGTGAGATTAGAAGGGTGTAGTAATTTTGATACATTGATGCAAGTGCAATGAGCAATTAGAGTATCACACCACTTACCTTTGCAAACCTTGGGAGTCAAAGCTAGACATCCTATGCTTAAGCTGTGTTACTTGCCTGAGCCTTTTAAAGAAAGTGACAGTAGTAAACGCGAGAAATTAAGGTACTTGCAGCTGATCTGAATTCTCAGCCCAAACACACTAAATAATTTGACAACATTAGGCAAAGATATGTCTTTTCTTAGCTTGTCTTCTAAGTACAGACTTCTCAATGCCAACATCTGGATAGTGGCTGAATGGAAATCAGGCAAGGATCCGTTGGTAGCAGGCAAGTAACTGCACAGTGCTTTCACTGCCACCAGAGCTCCACCCGCCCTGCAGCGCACCCGGCCACTTCTGCCAGTCTCTCCACGGACAGACCACCTGCTGCCGCCCCACACAACAGATGGTGCTGAAAGATTAAAACCTCCATTTTAGGTTATCAGTTTTATCAGAAAGCCTAGCCTTACTGAGAGCATTCCCTGGACAAATTTTAGTTTTCACTGTCACCACTAGGTTTGAGGGACCCTGGCTAAGTTCTTTATCCTATCTAGCCCCAGCTCAACCAGATCTGGAGAGAGAGACAGCAATTCACTAGCATTTACTTCTTTGGTGAGTCTTCAAGCATGCCCAGTACTGACCTAGCTGATGTCCCAAGGTCAAAATTACAAGAATACTTGAATGCATTAAGTGATTTACATATTGAACTGAGGTGGGGCACCACATATGTCTGTTTCTACAAAGCTTTAATTCATCTGATACCAATCGTATACATAATGGCTGAGCCTCCTATAAACCTGGCATGAACAGCTAATTAGCTGTCTTCTTACAATTTAGACTATGAACTTTGACACAGTCAGAATACCAAAACAAAGATTAATAATCTTGTTTTGTAACAGAATCACACTTGCTACCCAAATATCTAACAATTTTATTGTTTTAGTCACTCTATTCTTCAAGGTCTCTTGGGAAAGTAAAGCTACTAGCTGCATGCCCTTTTCAGCTTTAAGATGCCCAGGTGACCTGATGTAATAACTCAATCTTTGCTTTTGCCATTTACTCTCAAGATTGAAACCAGTATAAACTTGTTCTTGACAAGTATAACCTGCATCCCAGACCCCACTGAGTGTCCTTCCTTCATTTTTGGTGTCTTAGATTTATCTTAGACAAAAACCAAACAAACAAAAAGAAACCAAAACCAAAAAAAACCCACCAAACAAACAAACAAACGCCACAAAACCACCCCAAAATTTAAGAACAACTCAGATTCAGACCCAAAATTTCAGTGAACAAATGTTTACTTGCCACTGGAAGACACTTGTCAAGCCCCACTTTCTCAGTAACAGGCCTGATGACTGGAGAAATGAGAGCAACACTTTTCCCTTGAAGCAGACTCAGCTAGTGTATAATACCAGTTAAAAGGAAGGGTGCTTCACAGACAGTATCGCTGCTGGAGAACACAAAGACAAGGCACTTCCTGAAGACTTTACAAAACTGTATCAATAATGGAGAGAGTGAAGTTACTTTCCACAATGCATAACAGGAGCATACAGGATGCATCACAATATAAAAGCTTCAAACACACACACAAGAAGCAGACATTACATCAGAGGCACATCCTGAAATCTTGACAGTAAAAAAGGATTTTTTTTTCTTTTTAAATACACAGAAGTAAGGTAACATCTATATGTACCATCACAATACACTGTGAGGGATTTACCCTCTAAGATTAAAACATGAGGGTTTTTTTCCTAAGTGCAATAAAGGGCAGTGACTGCCAAAAAAATTACCAAAGTTCTATTCTCAGCTCGAATAATTTACTTAATCATACTTGAGCAAGTTTATACCTCTTACTAAATGACATGGTAGCTCACAATGCTACCAGATTTGGAAAATACAAAGGAGTGGAAACCTTGTATCGATTTTAGAAAATATTTTCTTTATGCAGGCAGCGCTTTCTTCCCTCCTCATTTATATCCATCTCTACTGCAGCAATATCAGTCCGAGAGTCACATTACTCCAGGTCATCAATGTTATAAATATGGCACTGTAGGAAGGAGTCATTACTATCTGAGCAGTTGCTTCTACTGATTGGGCTTTTATCATATATCGCTGTAGTAGTAGAGGAGTCTAATGTTAGCACTGTGGTAAATAGCAATATTGCTAATGAAGAGAACAAAACACTTTACATCAGGGAGGCAGCCTTCAAACTAACTGTGCTGCAACAGGAGCCTTCATGCATTTCTGCAGAAACAACCAGAAAAACAATCCTTACTTGCCCTAGTTTCTCACACTTCCTGATGCCCCAATACTCTCCAGACTCCTCTGTTTCAGAAAGAGTTCTCTTCATGCAGGGAATAGCACCTCTCAGTAAGGATCCTAACAAATAACCTAAGGAACTGGGTCTAAGCATTCTCTCAGGTCTGATTTTTAAATGTACACTTAAGCTGATTAACACTGCCAGATATTTAATTCTTCCAACATTTTAAATAGTTGAAGTATGAAATTGAAGTCCAAGTCCATGACATTATATGCTGTGACAAACAACTCTTTCACACCATTTTTAAGGTTTTGCCCCCTCCCTGTTTCCCTTCCATATCCAAGTGTAAGTCTTCACTAACCTACAAATTTTCCATGACAACTGTTTTTATTATATCAGAACTGGTGAATGCATGACCCACATTAGAACACAGAAAGCATGTAGAGATCTCAAGGACAACACAAGTCTGCATGTACCTGCAATTAGTCAAGCAAAAATATTCACGAGTACTAAGATGTACAAGAAAAGCATTTGCTAAATGGACAATACTGTTTATAGCTTGAAAGCATGGCTTGCTGATTATTAACCATTTTGGAACAATCTACTTTATTACTCTTTCTCTAGGATGCTATTTTAGTCAGAAAATGATCTAAGCTAGTAACTTTAACTCCTTGAAATAAGAAGAGGGGAAATCTAGCAAGAACAGTACTTTATTTCAGTGTTCCTTTCTTACCATCACCTTACACAAAGAAAATCCATAAAAACCCACACTAACAAAAATCACAAATAAACAATCAAACGAAAAACCAACAAACACCCAACAAAAAACCCCCAGAAGTTCCACTGAAAGAAGAGCATATTCTGAAGTTATTCTGCATATAAGTAGAGAAAAACAAGTGGGATTTATGTTTGGCTCAATATCATGAGTGTTTCAACACTTCATTCTCTACAAGCAAACCCATTTTGGCACTCTGAAGAACCGCAAGCAATTGAGTCAGATAATTTCTGCTGTTAGTTTACCAGGTGATAAGTAGGCTTTGAGGCAGTCCTGAACAGAGAGGCTCCTACATAAGAACCAGGTTTTTCCTCCAAACTCATGAAAATAACGAACCTTGCTACAAAAGGATCAAACTAATAGAGTACGCTAAAAGCCAGGAAGAGGTCTCAAAATTCAGACAAGAAAGGACAGCAGAGAACAGCAAACATTTGCCTATAAAAGACTCTTGAGCATGAAACCCAGGAAAGAAACAGGTTCCTCAGAAGCTCAGACACAGAAGCACAGAAACCCAAATGTGGATTCAACCAGACAGGAGTCAGAAATTGGCTGTTTCTTTTGTTAAAGCCATTTGATTTTTCTGCATTAGACATGGAAAGCACTTTAAAAAAATGCATGCAAAACAACACCAAACACATTTTATCATTTGGGAAACAAAAATTACTTCAGAAGCAAAACTGGTGCATTCAAATAAGGGAAATGGAAAGGGCTACTTAGAAGAGGAATACGGAGACTTTAAACGGTGCCATCTCTCACATTTCATTCTCTCCTCTGAACACCTACATCCTTGGTATCTACAACGTGCAATTTGTTTCCACAAGAAGTTTTATATGTGGATGTTTGTACATACATCCATGAACTCACAGTAGACAATTACATCTTTACTGTCCCGAAAGGAAATAGCATAAATTGTCAAGTCTAATTAATAGTATGTTTCAGAACACAAAAAATCCAGTAACTCTCTCCAGGTCCACCAATATTAATGTGCACACATCCACTATCACGTCTTTCATTAAAGATACAGCATGCACAACTGCAGAGAGTTAACTCACAGGCTCTATTTCAAACCCCTCAAAGGCATCAAGACATTTTCAAGCAAACCACAGTAGATTTAAGCCAAACCTAGTGATTTCAAAAACCCCCATCGCTAACGCCTTTGTAATGTTGCAATAACACATTTGATAATATTCATGCCTATTTATAAAGGCCACCTTATATTCTAAATTTTTTTTTTAAATCTCTCAATAGCAAGGATTTACTCTACCATGCCCAAACTAAAAAAATAACAGGCTCATAAAACAGAGTAATTATCAGCATTTTCAGAGGTGGCATTATTTCAACACAAAAAAGTTTGTGCCTTAAACTACTATTTTGAAAGCTCACCTTCCACAGAAGTGGAAAACAGCCAGCCAGATATACGCACACACTAAGGACTTCAGAATGGGTTTATTTTAACAGAAAACAGAGGAAGAGAGAACTGTAAACCCATTGAGATGCAATACAAAAACAGGAACTTGATTTTTTTTTTAATGGAGCTTAACTTCCATGGGTTCTGCTTTGAATCTCTTTCCTCATTTGCAAAGAAGTGAGTTTGAATAACTTATATTAAAAGTTGCAGAATATACTCATGTATTTTTAAATATAACAATGTGTTTTTACTCCAGATACACCTAATCTTATAAAAGACAACTTAGTTTCTTGTTTGGAGCATAATAAGCAAAAAAGAAAGTTAATATTACGAAGTAAAAGAAAATCCCAACATCAAAAGTAAACTGCAAAGTTGAGGTATGTTAAAAAGCATGTTTGAGTTTCTCACTTTAAAGAAGTATTATATTCCTCTCACATACAGCCCTCAATTGTTTGCCACACAATCTTGCTCATTCTTTTTTTTTTTTTAATACTCTAAATACTACAGGAGCCTCTCACCAGACCAGCATTACATTTATAGGTCTGCAGTGAGCTGGGTAAAGGCCATCTCAGTACATGTCTCATCATTAGCACAGACTCCATTTTGAAATAAATATTTATTATCCCTGGAAGGAGCTGTGGTCCCCAGGGAAAACAAACAAAAAACCCAACAACTGAACATTCACAATAAACCAAACACCTGTGAAAATGGTAACGCTGAAACCAAGCCCACTCTTTCCAGAGAGGTAACTCCTCAAATACTGGGCCCTTACTGTGAGAACCCAGTAAGCCCCTACTTCAGAATCTTCAGAAATTTCCACATTTCTCCTCTATTTTAACACTCTTCATTCCGTGCATTAGAAAGCAAACAGTAATAGTGAGGGAGGGCAGAAGGGACAGATAGAGGATGTCCCAACTGACTAAACACCCAAGGACTTGCAATTGAAGCTTTATGTCTTGGGACAGACGGATACCCACACTGGTTTCTTTTTTTTCTTCTGTAACAACTTTAGTCTCCTTCACCTTTAACACCTCACCACTTCTTCCCTAGCCCCTTTTGCATTTGAACAAAAAGGAAAGAATACTTCTTGTATGTTTCATTAGATGCTCAAAGCATCAACCACACCTGCTACACTTTCTTTCTGCTTACACTGAAGTTATGGATATACCAATAATAATTTCTCTTTTAATACTAGTAAAGCACAAGGGAAACTCATGTTGCCATGAGAATTGATGAACATGTTTACCATCTTAAAAAATATTTTTTTAGCACAAGGGACAGTTCCATTATTAACACTTTCAAGCAAACAGTTCATGCTTCTCAGGCAAAGGGTTACAAAGCAAGGTCTCCAAAAATTGAGCCAGCTGAAGTACAGAGTGACAGGAGAATGTTCATCATCCAACCTGTACTACAGCTACCAATATCTTGGATGAGCCTATATCCCTCACAGCCATAAAAGTGGGATTACTTAGGGTTTTATCATGCTTAAAGCCCACCCACACCATTTATGTCTTAACTAAACTGAGACCTTTACTCCTGCCATCTACGTATAATAAAGCAAACAAACCATATCTCCTTATGTGCAGCATTTCATAAATAATTTAAAATGGCAAATTCACTTCCTTTAGATTAGAACTTAGCCGGTTGAGAACAAGAAATCTTTACTATTCTTATTAAATATTTACTATATGGCTGTTCTGGCATTCTCACAAAAACCACTGCATACAAATATTATGCATTAGAAAAATACAGAAGCTACATTTAAAACATTTAAAAGATGCTGGCAAGTGCACAATAGCTGGGAAATGCAAACAAAGCTGACAGCCTAACTTTCACTGCTGATTCTTTCCAGGACAAAAAGCAGCCTCGTGAGACAGTTTAACCTTTTCCTTTAAAGTCAACGTGCATCCAATAGTTTTCCATAAAATGGACATTTGTCACTACCTGAGAAAAAAATTTAAGAAATACTTTTAGTTAAGCAAAAAGACAATGCTTTTACAAGCTTTCTATTGGTGTATGTTACAAACCTAGAAAGGTCACAAGTGTTTACCAACTCCATGCATGCAACTAAAGTGTATCTACCCTCCTTTGCCAGCAACGTTTCTATCTTCAGAATAGCAAACCTAACAAACCTAACTAGGTGTGTCACATCTGCAAAAAAAGCCGTAAGATGAAGAACACAGGAGCCTTAATATAACACTTTCCTCAATAGCCCTGTCACCCAAGGAAAGTTTCAGCTTATACTAAATCTGTTTTTTCACCAAGCTTTTTCCACAGTTGTCCTGGCTGTAGTCATATAGCCACGTGTCAAGGCAACAGGCACACAGAACAATGATTAGACACAGCAATCCCACTGCAACTTCCAGATTTATTGCAGTCAAGAGATACATCCTGCACTGCAGCAATAACCACAATTCTCGGGGTTTGGCAGGGCTCAGCACACACTGCAATGCAACCACTTTTCCCCGTGAATCTCTAGTAAGAAGCCAAAGGAATATGCTTCCTTCAGGCTCTTGCTGCCTCTACAAAACTGCTACAAGACAGCTTTATGTATCACTGCTCCCGCAAACAACATGCCTGTAAGAAAAAGCTTCCAGATTTTAAGTTTTATTTGAAGTGATCCAATAGCAACCAGTGCCCTCACAAAAGCTTCCCAGCCTAAGCACCAAATCATTATTTAGATAATGCAAAATCTAAACCAGACCTGGACATGCCGGCTGGGAACATTTTGAGGTGGTTCTCCCAGGTACAGAACTTGCTTCACAGAGAGTAGGTCAGTCAAAGTTCCAAAGCCTCAAAGACAGCAAGGCACCTATTTCAAAATATACCTTTACTTTCCAATTCCTTCTAGCAACTAGGAGGCAGGCTGCAACACTGACCATCCTGCAATTCATTTCTCTGAGGGCACAGGGTGAACACACTAACATTTCCCCTCTGTACAGAATGCAGTAGCCCTGAGCTACCATAAGCTAAACCCTACTGTGCTCAGCACCAGCTTTCAATCCTCTTTTGCTGCCAGGCTGAATTGCCACTTTCAAATGCATCAATCAGATAGACACTAAATTAGGAACTGCACTTCTTCCTAGTACAGCCTGCCAAGACAGCTGCAGCACTGTTTTCTGTACTAATGACTTCAAAGGTACTAAAATAAAGTTCTGGCACTGATGTCCACTAAGAGAAGGTACTCCCGTCATTACTGGAGATAGCTATCATTGTGTTTTTCTTTTTAGTGTAACAGTGTCGTGCAAAAATATATTTAGTAACCTAGTGTGGCATAATCCTTTCAGTCATACACTTCAGCTCAGTTTGAGGGAGATAATAAAAGTGGGCTTTCTTGGCTGTAGTTTTCCAAAACCCAAAGCAGTGGGACCTTCAAAGAAAGCAAGAGTCAATTTATCCTTCCTGTACAAGGCTCCACCACACAGCAACAGCTGATCTGGTCAGCTGGGATCAGCTGTCCCAAAGCAGACTGCAGGAAGGAGGGAGGTGATATTTCTATTAGGCCATGAGCACTCATTTGTAGTTCACTGTGTTGTTTCCTGTAACTTCCCAACAGGGATGCATACGAGGAGATAGACAAGGAGGTCAAAGAACTGCAGAGACACCCTTCTGCCACAATCTGGGCTCAAGAAGGATAACTGTGGAGCAATGAACCAGGAAATCTGAGCAGGAAAAGACCTTTAAGAAAGCCTTTACAGAAGAAACAGGAACCACAGTAAGATTACCTGAGGCAGCACTAAAGGGAAATTGAGGCACAAGAATAGGATAGGATATCTGGACTTAAAGATTAATTCATTATTCTGATATAGCACATGGAGAAACAGAGCATCCTGAACCATCTGCAGAGGAAGCAAAAGCTGGACAAACAGAGCTTTAGCAAGCCAAGCAAGGCTGTTAGATGCCCTCCAGAGCACGGGCTGTATACTTTCTGGTATCTGTTCTGACCTTAGGCTCAGAATTAAGCCTTTTCAGGAACGTCTCTAGTATTTTAAGGGCTAAATAAAACCTAAGTGCAAAATAAAACCAGACGTTTTCACACATTGTTAATAAAAATAAACAGTTTTAGCAGAGATTGTTTTATGTACTAGGCTTAGCCTTTCCAAAGGACTATCATTAATTCTTCAAAAGTCTACTCCAAAGAGAGGAAGAAAAATCTTCTTCCTGGAATAGTCTACCAAACATTCAGATCCTCTTAGAACATGCCTCTTAAGAGTGCATCCCAATTTAAAACACTTAGCAGGAGCAGGTAGATTCACTTTGCCTTTCTTTTAAGGGAAAACTCAGATCAGAAGCAGGAAAGCTGGCTTAATTTGCCAACTCAGTGGTCAAGTTCTAAGTAAAAGTTCGATCAAGCTTCAACTGACCACAAGTGGAGAACAGAGAAGTATTTATAGCCTGCTTTCCCTCAGCCATCAGCTCAGAAACCACAGAAGGACACATTACAACATGTGACTTCAAGCACATGATATCAAGTACTCAAGTTTCTCTTTCAGCCAAGGACTCCCACTCTTCTATGGAATATTCTTTCACCATTCTTCTCTCTCTGATATTTTAAAACAGACATAGAAAACCATTGCATTGACCCAAATTATTTTAAGAGAACATGTCAACTACAGTGAGATCAAGGAGGTTTTACTTTCGTATTTTCCTTTCTAACAGTCAAATACTCTTCACCACCTTTTCTTCAACTTAAGGCCTGAGATCCTTTCCAAAACTTGCCATCTCAACCCAGTAAGAAGTCTTTCAAGAACAGCTTATTTACATGCCCATTGCCACAATCCAGTATTTTTTCTGTATTAATGGCATTGCATAAGTAACTCTATAGCACTGTCTAGAGCTATTTTCTATCTTCTTTTTACCATTCCCACACTCTCCAAACTAAACACATGTTGTTTCAGCACCTAGATGGAGTTCCAGAGTATCTCCTCAGAGCACATGCACCCATCAGTGCTCCATGGTGACAACGATCTTGTACTGAAAGCTGAGACAGGCCAGCTTAAGTCTCAAGGGCAGAAACATTTTCGCACTATTTGTTACTAATTAAAGTCTAGTAGCTTTTCTTTTCCAGCCTCTCAGGTCACACTTACACAACTGCAGGTTCCAAATTAAGTTATAGGCATATAACTAAACTCAAAGAGTTTCCCATCCACAGCTTCCTCTCCACCTAGCTACCCACTACCATCCTTTTTCAGGCTAGGACTTCCTTAGATACTATGAACATCTGAATTAAGGTACATGAATCAAACAGCTTAACAAATTACTCACTACTTTGAGAAAAATCCATTTCTGAAGGAAAAAGGTTTTGCAATAGGCATATGAGTTAAAGAGAGTAGGGAATGATGATGTTGTGAATAACCTCCGTGTATTAATTTGTGCCTGAGAAATAAAGAATTTAAGAGCAGGGAAAAGATATTTGCTGAGAAACTCCAGGACAAGGAAGGGCAGAACGGGGGAAGATTTAGACCATCAGCACATGAATGAATGTGGCTCCCCTGGAGATGGACTAGCAAGCATGCTTAATGACCAAAACATCTGCCCGGTCTGCAATGGTCACTCAGACATCCTTTCTGTCTCCTCTGAAAACCCACTCCGAAACTGAATATGGTCTGCAATGGACACTCAGACATCTTTTCTGTTTCCCCTGAAAACCCACTCAAAAAAATCAGAATCCCAAAAGGAGGCCGATGAATACCAATACCCGGACAACTGGACAAAATAAAACCCTGCCTCAGGGGAACAAAAAAAGTAAAAAAACTGGACCTTTGGTGGTGGGATTTTGGGCGATTGAAGGGGAGGCAAGGTGCGATAGAGGCCTGTCTCACATTTCACCCCATTCAATCAAATTGACCTTTATTGTAGCTGTGGTTTTTATTCCTTTCTGTACTCACTGTCACGCGAAAATAAATTTTATTTTTTATTATTACAATTTGGCTCACCTCATTTATAACAATGATAATAATGTATAAGCTGACAGCAATAATTTTTCTTTAACTAGAAGAAATAATTTAGCCTCGTCTGGTGCACAGCTATGAAAGTCCCAGTTCCACCTACAGTAGTTTTCACTGAGCAGATAAACACAGGGAAGTTGTTGCAAACCTCTGTGGCAGTGATCTTAAAGCACAAATGAAGACAGTCTAATTACTGCTGTGGAGCCTCTGGGTTATCATGTAAGGGTGTTACACAGCCTTACCCACAGAGCTTGTTTTCAACTTTAGGACGTCTTATTACTACCACAGGCTCAGAGATTAAAACCAAGATGGCTGCAAAAGAGGTAAGAGTATTTTCTCCTTTAAATTAAGCAGAAGTCACTAGTTCTTATTTTAGAATTAGAGCAATGCAGGTTAGAAGGGATTTCTCCCGACCATCTTGTCACTTTTTACTGAAAGAGAGGTAAAAAGCATGAAGCTTTTCCAGACTAGCTTGGTATTAACAATTTTTTTGTTGTTGCTTGTTTTAGACATGCTGAGTTTCAGTAATAATTTTCAGAATTAATTAACTCCAAATATCATTACTGAAATCGTTTGTGTACACCTTGTCTGCATGCACAGAAAACCTGGCTTTTTAAGGATTTGACACTGGTCTTTACATTAAAACAAAGATACCAGTCTCCCACAGCTGCCTGTGCTATAAACTTTCACAATCTTGAAGTATTCCTGCACTGGCATCTTTATTTCTATAAAACATGTTCTCATAAACACAGGAAGAAACATTAGGCATTTAAGTGCTGTTCCATTTCCCCCACACATCATTATGTTTTGACTGCACTTAGAACTTAAGGAAGGTCAAGTCATATGACACAAGTGCTGCAAGCACATGCATATCAGTCAGTCTGGGGAGAAAAAAGTGGAGTTACTTTCCGGTTGGTTTATTTTTAAGTAACATTCCCTCCAGTAGGTAGTCCCCCACATACTTCTCATTCTATAAATCCCCAAGCTTCTTGACATTTACACAAACTGTTAACTCCCACCCCTCTCCCAATTACTTCTTTTCTGATGCCAGCTGCTACTCACAAAGCAAGGCAGAGTTCCATGGATGTCAGCATCTTGCCAAATCAGGCCCTGACTCATCAGTCAGCACTCTGGGATGTCACTTCATTCCAGCTAGAAGCACTACCTAGAACTCTGGCACTTGGCAGCACTCCTTCCCTCAAAGCAGAACTTGCTACTGCTTCACCCATTTCAGCTTCAAACCCAGAGGAACAGAGTTGCCTCTCCAGGAATGCACCCACACATAGTCACTGCCCAGTGGTTTGTCATTCAGCAAACTGAAACAGATGTCTCTATGAAAGAGGCAACAGCACATCCCAAGAGGAAAAGAAAGCACAGACCTGTCTGTGCAGCCAGAGTCCCTTCTGACAGCTCTTGCTGTACACCATAGTATAGTATATAGTGGGAGCTATACACCACTGTCGCAGCTCACTTAACACTGCAGCAAACTGAAGGGAAGTCCAGATCACACCTTTAATCAGTTTAAGGAAGAGGTGACAAGATGCAGCTGCCTGCAGCCAGCAGCCCCACAAACATGCTTTTTCACTCCTGCACTGACCTAGCTGCCCAGCGCCAGGTGGGAAGCTCCCTATGCTGGAGTCCACATTCTTCCTTTTCCACTCCACATCTCCAAGACAAAACTATGAATTTGACAGTCCAGCGGCACTTTTTCCCTTTATCATATCCTGTCAAAGATCAGCTACAAGCCACATAACCAAGCTAAATAGCTTGCTGCTATTCTGCAGCAAGAAATAGCCATTATAAGCAGAGTTAAGTGGTCTGACTGCAGGCAGATGGAGAAAGCAAGAAAAGCCAATGCCACTGCCTTACTAGCCTTAAAGGTCTGCAAGTATTTGCAGTTCTCTCAATAACTCAACTATTGCCACAACTCAAGCAAACTTTGTTTGGTTTTTGTCACCATTTTTAACATTTAAGAAAGCAAATGCCTGCGGAAAAGTATTATTTTTTTCATCTTAAAATACCCTAGAGTTCGCAAGAAAATAGCAAAGGAATACTGGCATTTTAATTCCAGATGCTCCGCAGAAATCTAGCCTCAAGTCTTTTTTTAAAACTTTATTTTATATATATGCTGCCATAAATGATCTTTAAACAAGTTACAGCAAATATCAGTAACAGAGTAAAAATGCTCAAGGTAACCTCATCACTTCTTAGGAAGTAAGTCAGAGGCTTAAGAACCTTCCTTTAAGAAAAATAGATAAGCCTTTTAAATTTGAGACCTCCTGGGCTCAAAGAGGCAGGAGATGCAAAACCACAATCCAGACTGCCCTTCATAAACATGTCTTTATACCTGCCTGCATTCACTGTGCACTGCTTCACAAAAGCATGTGAAGCTTTCCTATTGCTTCTGTGTCATTGCAGCCAACAAGTATGGAAACATAACCTCCTTATGTCAGAGAAAAGCTTACAGCATCAAGAAGTCAACATATTCATATTCATGAATCAGCTTAAAGCAATCATTCTGTTCTGGGCTAAGGAGAGAGCTTTTTTCCATTTCTCTCTTCATTTCTTCCCTCTTAGTGCCAATACACAGGTCCCTCCTACCAAATTAGGCCATCTGGTCACTTGACAGCTGTAAATAGCACGCAGTCAGTTAACATTGTTCAGGAGATTAACATGCAGGTGAAGTTACAATAACCCTGTGGGTTAGTTTTGTGCTGTCTCTTTTTTTTAGCCTTAGAAGATGAAAGAATTGTGTAGTTATTCTCAGTAATTTTCACTAAACAAATTTCTTAGCCTAGCTTTAGCCCACCTGCCCCCATCCTCCCCACTATGATATTAACAACCAACCATATATTCAACTAGCTATGCATCTGTTGTACCAACAATATACAAAGAGCTTAAAGTCAAAAATAAAGGGGGTTTAGAACCCTGAAAACTGCTCGTTTGAGGTAATCAGGAATTGAAAATCTGATAAAAAATTCTGGTTAAAAATGATAAAAATACTAAATATTCTTTAAAAAGAAACGGTGTAAGACATTTAAAAATCTATATACTGGATTTTAAACATTAAATTAACTTGATAATGTTTTTAATACTTAAGGTTACCTGAGAAATCTTCGAACATTTTTTTATTTTTTTTTTCTTAGGTGAGCAAAAAGTGTGATTTATCAGAGTTAAGCTTTCCAAAGTTCATGCTGATGGTGAGGAGGCTAGAATATGAAAGATTAAGGTAACTGTAAACACCATGGTTCCTGTTAGCGTAATTCCACTGAAAAAAATCAAAGAAAAAGGAACTACACAATTTAATAGGAAGAAGTTTTCTAGCTGCTCTGTAACACACACAAAACACCCCAATAAATAAAACAGCAGGTCAGTGTATTCCATGTTTACAGAAAAATGCTGAGTATTAAACTAAAGGACTAACATGAATGTATCAAAATCTGCTTAGAGTGTAAGGAGTCTTTTCAACCAAAGCAAAACGTCTAGCCTGAACTTACTTACATTATACTTCTGCAAATATCAGCATAAAAGTTCTTTTTAGCCATGACTCAGTCAATAAACTGTTTTAAGCCTACATGTACAGTAAGCTCTTTCATCCCTATTGTATTTCACATAACAAAAGGGTATTTCTACAAAGGCACATTTTATAGTAAGATAAAATGGCAGTCTGGTTTTTAAGAACTTTCATGCAGGTAAATTTTAAATAATGTCTTTCCCCTCTGAAAAAGTAATCACTGAATAAGCAGATGTCAAATTCCCCAACAATGTTTCCTACACATTCCCAAAATTCATCCAGTGACAGGGATGCCCTCTATGACAACAGCTACAAGCCAAAGACACCAGATACATTTTAACAGAACCCAATTCTCCTTCAAGTGAGCTTTGGGATCCCAGAGCCAAACACTCCACTCATTCACAAACCATGGACAACGCCAGCCTGGGAAATCAGTTTATTCGACTCACAGTCACCTCAAGAATAAGACCAAGTAAATGGACCAGCTTTTTCTCAAGAACCCTTCTTCAGATATATCACCATCCCAAAAATAGGTTAGATTCAACTCTCTAGTGTTCTGCAGGAAATGAACTAAAGAAGCTATGAGTTTCAGTAACCTACCTGCAACTGCTAGCAACCAAATTAAGACTGCAAGTGCAATTTTTCAGAGGCAAGTATCACTCAACCACCTTCTTTGTAGCTTCACAGGATACTATCCATGCTTCATGGAAGGAAACCAGTTCTATCATTTACAGTATGAAATTGTAAGCCAAACTTCTCAAAAATATGCAGCCATTTTTCCTTCACATTAATCCTTATACTGTCTTATGCACATCATATATGTTTCAATAACAGTAGCATCTTCCAGTTTTATTTTCTAACGACCTCTTGACAAATATAGAAGTATCATGTTAGCCATCAAATGCCACTGCTGATTCAGACTCATCACAAGAGAAGCTATTCACAATAGCATAAAATAGTTATACAAGCACAGCTAATGGATAGTGTTTGTACTTCATTACAATAATTTCTGCAAACAACTCATTAATAGGACTTTGGAAAGTGAAGAACTATGTAAAATACTAAGTATGAACTGCAAGTTACTAATGCAATTCAGATAACAAAAAATCTATTTCAGTTCATCTGCATGTCTACTCCACAGTGTAAGTTCAAAGCATTAGAGACAAAAATACTGGGCAAACAGTTCAGAATTCCTTCCCTCTCCCCAGTCCATCCATACAATTATCGCCAGACAAGTACTTCATACACAAGGGGTTTCTTCTGCATACAACTATTCTGATTATTAACATCAATTTTGCAAAACTTTAATGGCACATCAGCAGATGTTCTTTTCAGAGGATTTCACAACATCCCATCTTAATGGTGAAGCAGAAGAAGAGCCTAATTGTCCTTAATCCTCTATTCAAAATAGGTTAGATGAAATCCTCTTTTGACTGAAGCAAAGAGATTAGTGAGTGTCACCAGGAAAAAGAAACACTATTCCCCCCTCACTAGGCCCATATCTAGATGAGCTTAATGATTAATGAAGGAAACAGATTCTCCTATTTCAAAAAGGGAAATTAGTCTACAGGGAAGAACAAAATAAATGGAAAAATGTCTCTATGAAATCTCCAAGTTCTTGGGCTTCCATGGTAGTAGTAAAATAAGAAGCACACCAAAACACACTTTCCTTCAATATGCCTCAGTAACCAGAAAAGAGCTCATATGAAGACCCTTTTTTAAACACCAACACACATCTGTATCCCTGGTAAATCTTAGCATAATTTTTGATATTACTAAATGAATAGCACACAATTTATGGAAGCACATGTGCACCCATCTGCACATGAATGCAGATGAAGGAATAAAGAGGGAAATAGGTGGCATCAGGAGAAGCAATGCAGAACACTTCAGTAACAAGAAAAAAACCAACCCCAAAACACAGTCATTACAGGCTTGTGCTCACACCCAGCCCTCTTTCTGTGACACAGTAATTTTGTTCCCTGGAAACACCAAAATACCCCTATAAGTTCTTGCTGTGAAAAAGGTGGACAATACTCTCATCCTTGTCCCAAGAATAGAAATTAACATCCAGACCTGCAAAGATATCTAGGTGATTTATCAGCCTGTGGTCTTCTGTGATCTTCCAAACAAACTCCAGAGCCACTAGCTCACCTCCTCAGTCTCCTAGAACAATCCAAGCTAGGCTGCCAGTTTCTTCCTAAAAAGACTGCATTTTTTAATATAATATCACAAATACCCAAAATTAAAATCAAAAGTTAAATTGAAAAAAAAAAACCCAAACAAAACACTTTTAATGACAACTCAAGAGTCTGTGCCACAGGCTTTTCAGAGTCATTACTGAGAGGGGAAAAAAAACAGCTTGTGTACATATGATATAGAGTAAGAATCCCTGGTTTGCCTTGTCTACCTGCAGCTGTTGCCATGGTAATTATAGCAGAGAAGATAATAGTATTCCAGTGTCATTTTGCTTCACAGCTCAAGATGAACTTCAGCTGAAATGTCCCTCAACAATTATACAAAAGCATAATATATTATCTTGTGTAATTGTAAGCCGCTAGAATAAGCAGAATTTTTCTGGAAAAAATATCATCTGTCCAAAAGACTTCTAGGAGGAGAGGCAGGCTATTATGCTCAAACA
This sequence comes from Cyanoderma ruficeps, assembly GCA_008694505.1. Lineage (NCBI taxonomy): Eukaryota > Metazoa > Chordata > Aves > Passeriformes > Timaliidae > Cyanoderma > Cyanoderma ruficeps. Next base: position 26,221,229 of record VZDJ01007754.1, read on the forward strand.
ACAAGAACAAAAAAAAAAGCCCAACAAAAAACTCAGTAAAGTTGAATTGAGTCATATAACAGGTTCTAAAACATCTGCTTAGACTTCTCTGCAACAGTTTTCTCTTGTTTCTGCTCCCTGACACACCTGCAGATGACATGCAGCAGGCATCCCACAGTAAATCCCATCGGAGCACCTCAGAAACCACAATGGGTTTCAAGTCATACTTAAACCTAGTTAGATGGACTAAATTTTATCATGCCCATCTCAACACCACCAACAGTAGCCCATCATGGTACTTGTGGAAGGCTTTACTTGTCAACCCAGTCACTGTTTTCTAAGTGTTGGGGGTTTAAAAAGCAGACTCTTTAGAAAATACCATTCCATCCTGTCACTTTTCTTGTTTCAAATCCTACTGTATGACAGAAGGAAAAAATCAATGAGAAATGGCAATGAGAGATGTTAAGCTATAAATGTGTTATGTAGTATTTTCCATTCCCAAAAATAAGTTTCAAAAGGCTTCCAGCTTGCAGAACTGATACTCAGTGGTGCTCAAGAAAACGCACAAAAGCGGAACAATACTAAAGTTTTTTTTTTAATCAAACAACATGCTATCAAAAGACAAAAGCAACTATACAGTTCTCATCTCAGGATTTTTGATGCTAAAAAAAGATCAAAACTTCTTGATCTATTTTAAGTCACTGAAACAGCTCTAACAGTTCTACAATTTAGATGCTCCAAAAGCAATGTTTTCTACTATCATAGAACATCTGATGAGTGCAGATGAGTAATATTTTGTAGTCAATAGCAACCAGCATGTAATATGTACACTGACTTCCTGTAAGTTAACTGTTTTACATATGCAATGTCCTATTTTCATTTGTTTATTCTCAAAAGAAATAGGAAATTATGTTTTTCTTGTGTAAATTAGTCAATTGATGGAGGGGGGAGGGGAAAAAACAGAGCTCATGCAATTCTCCATGTTTATTGCCCTTCGGCAATAAATAATTGATGGGGAAAGGGAGAGTATCTAGGGGCTTTTTGAGCATCAGATAATACTGAAATATCTTTAGAGTACATTACAAACCAGAATGAACACCAGACTCATTACTAGTACGAAGAGCTGAATTTGCAGGAGTGACAAATTCTGTCAGCCACATTCAACAGAATTAACTTCTAAGTAAAGCTTTGAAATGTTGCCTTTTTAAAATAACTTGCTGAAAAGTCAGCAGAAAATGCTCCATAGAGATACCCCCCAAAAAATAAGAGAAAAAGGCAATTAGGCAAATAACAAAGCAATGGTGCTTGGGGAAACAGGAATTCAAAAGTTACTCATGCAGTTTGATGCCCTCTGTTGAACCTTCCACAGCAGGAAGAACTGGTACCTGCAGCAAAGCAGAGCTGAGAGATGGGAAGCATCTCAAGTTTCATAAAAACATTGTGACACAGACTTGCACAAGAGGTAACAAAAATGGATTACATACCAGGAATAGACACAAATCCTTGCAAGTTGCAAGTTACTAATTGTTGACGCATGAATACACATATAGATCCTACAGAGAGCATCTTTTGCACACACAACAGAGCTAGCAAAGTCTGTCATACAAATGTGTTTACATACAGCTTAAAATAGCTTCAGATTTTGTCAAATTATACCTCTGAACTTAAAAATAAAACATAACACAATGCTTTTGACTTACTTGACTAGGAAGAACACTGTTTAACAGGAACCCTGACTAAGAAACACGGACAGCACCAGTTTAACACTCATCGGCAAGAGTGCAAAGGAAGCTGAATAAGTTCATAAGCAAAAGCCAGAACCAAGCACCCTCAAATGAATTAACTAAATTTAGATTAAAAACAACAGGTCATCTGAAACACTTGACAAACAAATTGTACTTTAAGACACAAATGGCTACAAAACACCAAGGCTTACAAATTCACCAACTTTCAGGTCAAAGCAGTTATCAACCTCTACTGCATCCGTTACATAAGTAAATAAATGAACTCAAGTTCAATGTTAATTTATATCTACTAAGACTACAGACACAAGTAAAATACTTTGGAAATCTAATTTGAAAACAGTTTTAGAATTATAACACAAATCAAAAGCAACAAAATCATCTAAGTCAATGACAAAAAGTCACAGGCTGCCATGAAACTTAGTTAAGGACTTGCTAAAAATCCCTACCATAACTTCCTGGTTCGGCTAGTCAAATGTGTTCTCAAACTACGATTAAAGTTGACCCACTTCTACAAAAGTGAAAAATAGAGCATCCATTTGTAAACTCAATTTATTCCAGCCTCCCAAAAAAGATATTTTACAGAAATACCTGTACAACTAATAGGCCAGCAGCTCCCCAGAGACCAAAACTGTAGTAAACCAATGTTCCATCTGCAAACACATCTTGCCTGCTACTACCTGCATTTAGAAATACTTATACAGGTAGCAAATACTTAAGATCCAGACTTGTAATCCTAAAGTAACACAAGAACCTGAAAGAGGAGAAGCAGTAAAGTAGCAAGATCTCTAAATACACTACATAATACAGGCAAAACTCTTCAGTAATACAGACTTCTGACCCAGTAGCATTTACTGTACAACCTAAAGCCATCAGCCTGGGCAGGAGCTTTTAGTGACCAGGGCCAGCTGTCTTACAAATACACAGCAGACTGTCACCACAGGCTGCAAGATGTTCAGCAATCATTTACTGTCCAAACAGGCATATGCTGAAGAGCAACATCTTCCCAGATTGCCCAGATATATTCAAATCAACAATATTCAGGAATATACAAATCCATTCATCTAGCCATGAACAGCTACAAAAAACATACGCCCATGTTTTATTAAGGAAAGTGTTTATTTTCTGGAAGATGTCATCAAAACCTGCTTAAATATTATTAACCAACTTTTGACTGCGATGAGGACAGACTTCAGAAGTTCTATCACCAGCAAAAAAAAGTGATCAAAGAAAACTAAAGCAGCTGCACTAACACAGGCAGAGCAAATTACCTAATGATATCCACAGTATCCCAAATAATTTAACTACAAAACAGAAGCTAATCTTGTATGGAGGCAGTTTTAATTGCCATTGTATCTTGTTTTTTCCCCTAAATAGTGCACTGCTTAATATTAAGCTAACAAGTTTCTCTTGTTACTAAGCAGGTTCTGCATGACACTTACAGGATACCCCATGCTAATTCTGTATTTTGACTGTGCAGCTGCCCTCCCTGGGGAAGCACATATCCTCTGGGGAATCCAAGGAGAAGACAGAGAAGCATTTTGCCTGATGCAAAAGCAATATCTATTAAAAAGGTTACATTTTTATAGAGTACGACAAAAAGTACAGTCCCACCAAGTAATGCTCATACTACTCACAGACAGCCATTATTTCTATTATTTGGAAAATAATAATTTTGGTGTCAAAATTTATCTTATTTATCTTAATGTAGAAGACCTATTCAGTTCCTATGATTCCATGTAGATGTATATTAAGTTGTTTCTATTGTTAAAGATGCCTTTAATACAGCTTGTACACACCCTAAAGCAGTCAAATATATAGATTAACCTCAGTAGATACAAATCAGAAAACTACAATGCTGTTTATCAGTTTGAAAGATCACAAAGGATTTGGAAAATTGAACTTCATGTCAGCTGTACTGCAGTGAAACAAACACTTCTTCTGTAAAAAAGTTACTTTTTGCCATCAGTCCTGTAAATTGAGTATTGCTGCAGTAATGGTTACAGGAAACAAGAGGTAAAGTGAAAAGAACCCAAAATCTGCAAGATGATCTAAAGAGGCTTCCTGCTATCCTAAGAGAAGACATCATCTCTTGGTGAAGAGGTATGAAGTCCAGTATGACTAGCATGCTGAACATATATTTTATTCAACCTACATCACTAAACTCTTCAATGCCTCAAAGATAAAAAAAGGACACTCAATGCAGGTAAAACAGCAAATATGTGAAAATGCTAACCAGGAAGCTGACAGCACCCAGTCACTGCCATTATTCCACAGGGCCCTGGTAATATGTGCATTGATTTTGCACTGCTTCAGGACAGAAGCTGTACAGTAAAGGAAAGAGGAATGGGAGCAACCTTCCCAATCACAACAAACACCCTAGTATTTAACTTATGCCTTTATGTCCTACAACAAACAGGACTGAGAAAGAAAAGTAATGACATAGAACTGTTAGAAACCATCCTATTGGAAGTCTCCATTAGTACATCACATCACAACCGTTTGTTTTCCTGAGATCGCACCATAAGAGCTCCCAGCTAACCCAGCATGTCCAGATGCATCAACCAAGGTTCTCGGCATAATCCGGAGACCAGATCCTCTAGGAGGGCCCTGCAGCTGAACAAGTCCAGGAGATTTTGTTTCTTGCTGACCAGAAATTCATAGTTCTAAGACCCTGATCATAAAAAATTTTTGTATCAACTTTAACTACACCCAGGTTTGAGCTGACTTTGGAATAAACACAAGATGTAACTATCCATTCCGGCTCTCCCACAGAAGAGTTGCTGCGTTGTCCCCTTTATTAAAAGTAGTTTGTAAAGTGACAAGCTCATCTACATCTGTGTGCCTGGCTGCTGCATACAGAGCTATGGTGGACAACTCTGGAGCGATACCCCTGACATGTACATCTGCTACTCATGCAGAGCTGTCAGTTTCAAGCCCAGCAGTCAGACTAGTACTTTTCATTTTCACTGCTGCAGATGTACAAAAGAAGTTGAACCATGGAGATACAAAAAAGAAAAAGACAAGAAAGACCACACAACACAGACATAAGATTGCCAGACCTCAACAGTCTCACTGAAATTCAGAACACAAATTTACTTACAGCACCTTTTCCTTAAAATTACCTTTCCATGGAAGGAAGGTTTCAAAGTTAAGACACTGAGCAAAAGCAAAATAACAAGAAGCAACAGGTGAAAACACACGAGGCAGCACAGACCATCCCAGGCAATTACCTAGGCAAAGCCCATCGGCATACACACAATACAGAAGGCTGGGACCGAGGCAATAGGAAGCCTTCTTCACATGGGGCATAACAATGTTTGTTTATCTTTTAGACTGCTGCATTAGTCTCATCAGCAGTGCAGGAAGGTGGTGACAGTCCACAGCACAAAAGCTCAAGCCCCTTACTTTCAACATACAGTCTTCTCACGTATCTTTACTGCAGCTGTTCTCAAGCCCACTTCCTTCATATTTGATGCTTAAGCTTGTTTTGGAAGAGGTTGGCAATGATTTTATGCAGAAGAGATTTTTTATCAGCGCGCTTGCTCTGTGCAAAATGAACACACCATTTGTACAGGCTCCAGATGTGAACACACACAAGGAAAGAAATCTTAAACTAAATCAGTTAGATGAGCACTGACAGAACTCTACACCCAAAGTGATCCTACTCTTCCAAACCGACCTCAGCACAACTCACCCGGTCTCTATATCCACAGAACCATTGCTTCTCATTATTATTGTTGCTACACATTATTTGGAGTATTCTCTTCCTTTCCTTAGGACCACTTCCTAAAGATCCGTACACACATAGCTGCTTTCAATACTCACCTCTCCACTCTCTCCTCATCCCACATATGTACTACTGTAAACCGGGGAAAGAAAAGAGTATAATTTTTTGTCTCTGCTACTTTTCTTTGTTTATACTTCAAAAAGACAGACTTCAGCCTGTATTAGGCAGACACAGCTCTTGGCACACACAAAACCAAGCATATTTACTGTAAGTGAGAAAACTTGAATGCTCTAACCAAGGCAAAAGTACTTTCTGCACAGAAAGATAACCTATTTGTATCTGAAAATTCCTATTATCTCTCCCTATCTTTAAAAAATTACTTCTATACCCAAAAGCAGAAATTTGCCATTTCCTGGTATTTGTGGTCCCCACGCCTTGCACTGAACGACCCCACACTTACAGGCATTCTGCTAATCTACTTAAGCCATTATCCTGAGCATTTATTAGGGGTTCCATGCAACTGGAGCCACACTCACTGCCGCACCTCAGCCTACACTTGGACCCCACTCTAATGCGCAGCCGAGTTGCTCTCCCGGGCGATGCGGGTGGGTTTTTACACGCTAACCAACAAACCACACCAGCCCTCTTTTCCCGGAGCACTCTCAAGTCTGGCGTGTTTGAATCTTACCACGCACACCTACAAAAACTTGGGACCGTCCCGACATTCGTCAGTATACTTAAATTGGACAATTCGACAAAAAAGTCCCTTGACTGAAATAATATAGCGAACTGAAAGGGGGAAAAAAAACCCCACAAAAATATTAAAAGAAAAAAGCCGGAGAGCTAAAGGCTTTATTTGCCCTGCTAACTACGTATCGCAGTACACTGAAAATTACAGTGCTCTGAACTCAGGTCAAGGCGCTGAGGTTCAGCGAAGGACAGTCCCGTGGGGCGGGCGGGCTGCGGGGAGCGCACGACACCCGGTGCCGCCGCTGCTGCATCCCCATTCGCACCGGGCATCACGTGCGGCGGCCCCGCGGCTCCCCAGCCGCCGAGCCGGTCACGGGACCGCCCAACTCCCGACCGAGCCCTTCCTGCGAGCCCGGGGGCGATCGGCACCGGCGGTACTCACGTATCGGCTCACAAGGGTCCGCAGGAGGCTGCAATCCATGGCGGGCGGGCGGGCGGCTCAGGACCGCGCCGCCGGGTGCTCGCCGGTGCCGCCGGGCTCCCTGGTTCGCCTCCTCACTTGCCACATGCAGAGAGCCGCGCTCGCCCCGCCGGACCCGCTGTGACGCCGGCCCGGCGCTCGCCTCCGTCCCCGGCTATGCCATGTGCTCGCCGCCGCCGCTGCGGCGTGGCGCCCCGCGGCCCCGCATGCCCCCCGTCGCTGCTGCTGCCGCTGCTGCCGCTGCCGCTGCCGCCGCTGCCGCCGCCTCCACCACAGTCCCGCCGAGGGCGGTCGGAGCGGACTGCGCCGCCAGGAAAGATCTCCCGCCCCCCGCCTGCTGCGCTCTCCCCGCCGCGCGCGCCGCCCAGGGCTTTATCCGGCGGGCGGGGCCGGGGCCGCCCCCGCGCCGCTCCCCCCGCCCTTCGCCGGGATCGGCAGGCGCGCGCGCGCGGGCCCGCCCGGTACCGGCCCGGCCCCCGCCCGGCGCGCGCCGCTCTGATCTCGCCGGGCGGCCCCGGCGGCGCGCACGTCACGCGGGGCGGGCACGCGCGCGCCGGAGGCTGTGCCCGCTCCCCGTCCCGTCCCGTGCGCGCGGCTCACGGAGCGGCCGGTATCGGCTCCCGGTGGGGGGAGGAGGGAAACCTGCCTGTGCCTCGGAAAGGCTGGAGCACCGGGGTGAGCCAGTGCATTATACTGGGAGCACTGGAGGGAGTGATACCAGGAGGGAAGGGAATACATAGGGAGAAGCCAGAGAGTAATACTGGGTGCGTTGGGAGGGAGCTGGGAGCACTGGTGGAGAGCCAGGGAGTGGCACTGGGAGTAATGGGAGGGGAACTGGGAGCACTGAGGGTAGCCACGAAGCGATACTGGAAGAACTGGGATGGCATGAGAGCACGAAGTGGAAGCCAGGGGGTGATGCTGGGAGTGAAGTGGGAAAGTGGGAACACTAAAGGGAGTCAGTGAATGATGCTGGGAATTCTCATAGCTATAGAATTGATTGGATCGGGTTGGAAGGGACCTTAAAGATGATCTCGGTCCAACGCGCCCCCCCCCCCCAGCCGTGGGCACGGAGACCATGGGGGGACGGGTGTGGAGCCAGGGAATGTTGCTGGAACCACTAGGGCTAGTCAGGAAGTGACACTAGGAGTACTGAAAGGGAACTGGGAGCAACGTGGGGGCACAATGAGTGATACCGGGCGGACAGGAAGAGCGCTGAGGAGCGCCAAGGAGCGGTCGTGGCTAATCCCCGCGCCCCGCCTTCACCTGCGCCGCTCCGCGCCCCGGGCAGGAGGGAGCGGCCGCCGCGCCCTTCCGGGGCGGGGGTGCCCGCGGCTGGACGGCGCCGACCCCCGCCTGCCCCGGCGCCTCCCGGGGACGCTGCCCCGCCGTGCCGGTCCGGCGGAGCCAGGCGTGCCTCCTCCCGCCCGGGCTGTGGGACGGGCTGCCAGAAGTGCTGCCGGTGCCGTGCGGGGTCCGAACCCGGCCCGGCCCGGAGCGAGGAGCGGCAGCGCCGGGGCGCAGCACGGGGGAGAGCCCGGCGCCGACAAGTGGGACCGACCCCGCTTGTAAAGCGCGGCAGGAACAGATTAAAGAAACCGGTGGCGAGCCCAAACATCACACCCCTGCTAAGCCCGCAGACAGTAGAAATTACTTGGTGGAGGGTAAAGGGATAAGCAGCACTCGGCCAAAAATACGCACGAAAAAGAAGTAGGATATCCTAGTTCCCTTTTTTTCCCTCTCCTAAATGCGTGAGACAACACCTCTTAGGTATTTAGGCCTTTGTTTTCTGCAGCTGGTTTGGTGAGGGTGGGGGNACGACTTCATATAAAATGAAGGCTCTGAATCAAATGCTTTCTCAAAAATTAATTGAAACTTATTAGTTTTATAAATTCAATCTTTTACTAAAAAAGTCGATTTTAACAAGAGCAGAATTTTATGCTTATGAAAATCCATTCCCTTCTTTGGCACTAATCATATAAGCTGTCCCTTATTGTGTAGTTCATGGCTAAAACAATGAAGTTTTTGTTTATTTTGGTTTTTGTTTTGTCACAATTACGTAGTTCTCTGGACACCATCAAATATTCTACCACAAAGAATGCACAAATTTGTAATACAACAAACACGTAGAAAAAAATAGAAATTGAACTATTTGAGATCATTACATAAATACTAAGAGGAAGAACATGCGACAGTTTCTTTACAGGTCACCTTTAATGTAGGTGCATTTTATAAATTCAGCAGTTTTTATTGCTGGTTAGATTGCAAAATGTATAATTTAATGCACACTAAGTGCACTGTGGTCAAGCTAATGTTGCTCTTCAAACTCTAAAGAGACATTGGTCTAAATCCCAATTTTCATCTTGGTTACAACTAATACTCATTTTGCAGCACCTCCCATTTTCCTGCTCCTATTTACAGACCTAACACTTCTGTGACATAGGTTTCTGTACTTGCATTTAAGCTTCAAGAAATCATCACTGAAATGGAAAGGTGAAAATAAAAAAATCCATGAAACAACAGGAATTTTTCTCAAAATTAGCAATCGTGCATGAGTAACACAAAGCTACTTTATTTTCTGTTTGTTTACAAGAACAGTTACATATTAATATTATGTGTGCATGTCGTGAGTCTTCAGGAAACTAGTTTATTACCAAGAAAAATTACAGAAGAAATTCATGAACATAAAGTGATAATTTCAAAACAGATTGCAAAGCTGTAACAGGAAATTGTTTACATTGCTTTTTAGCATACTTCTCTGTCTAGCTATTCCAATTTCAAAGAACTTATGGAATAGTCATATTTTGTAGTATTTTTTCAAGTCATTCAGCTTTTATTCAAACAGTACCATTTAATCTCTCCAGTCTTTTTAATGGCATTGCTTCTTACCTGGGTTTGGAGTGAATGTAAATTTTCAAATTATGCAGAAAGCTGCTTTCTAAAGTTTTCTTTCTTTTCATACTTTCATTCGTTTCTTTCATCCAGATTCCACAATATATTCTTTTCAGTTCATGAAGTGTCCCTGTGTGTGATGCCCACGTTACTGGGTGAACCTCACAGAGCATCTCTGAAGGGAAGGAAGCTCACCTGCTGAGCTGGGAATGGTTAACAACAGGTCTGTTCTGAGCATGACCATCATGGAGATATTTCTGAACTCCTTGCTGTCTCCTCAGCTTAGGTAACCAAGCTGGGGCTGCAAGAAGCATTTTCCTCAGATCCAGAGCCTGGAAGCCACTTGTAGGTTGGCTGCATTCCCTGAGGTGAAAAGGGGGCCAAAGCTCCTGTCTTCACTGACTCTTTCAGTCCAGGGCAGAGGACACACATGCTCAGATACAGCCATTTCCAGGCTACTGCTCAAGCAAACCTGAGCCATTTTTCTGCCCTTCCCTACAGTGCCAGGAAAAAGAAGTGCCTAAATGTGCAGCCCAGAGGAGAGCACTGGTAGGACGCTGAAATGTAGCACAGGACCTTGTCACCTGGGCTGTGTTTGTGCAGGGAGGACTGCACAGCACACACATTTGACTTTGGGACTGACATCCCCAGTGTGCAACTGAGGAGAGTGTTGAGGTCACACTTTCAGACTTAGGTACATCAAATCTGCCTAAGTCAGGCTTAAGGTGCCTGAGTCTTTTATTGGATCTATCCTGAAGTGACCTGCTAAAGGTCACGTTGTGACTTAGCACTCAAGCCAAATGAGGAGCCTTGATCTTATTGGTCATGGATCTGTTCTGCCTATTATGCAATGTTTTACTTCTAAACAATTTCTTAAACTAATCATCTTTGTCTTTGAATATACCATCACATTTACTTCACTCCTCATTTCTCATTTTAAAAACTCATAAGATTACCTGCATCCTGCTGTATTTTATAAATTTCTTGTGTCTTTTCTGACTGCAGATTTGACCTCCTGTTCTACTGCTCTCTGTTTCTCCTTCCTGTTCATCTGACTGATTTCCTGTGATCCATTACTGGCCTTTCAGGATGCTCCTACCTGCCCAGCTGAATTACTACATTCTCTAGATCTTAGTAACCACAGAATCTCACACCCCTTCTGATTTACTTACTGTCTCTCTACAGCTCTGCTTGAAACATCTCACTCATTGTTTAAATAGCATTAAAAATCAAGGTGAATATGTTAGTGTGTTACATTTACTTTTCTTATGTATAGCTGTATTTTCTGTTACTTTGCAACCCTTATTAAGTTACTCCATTTCATAATTGCAGTGAAAATGTTGAGACTGGTCCAAGGGCAGCAGCTCTCTACATGCTGGATTCTCTTCTTGAGGCAGTAGTAGATATTTTACAGTCCACCTTGATTTTGAAAGGTGGGAATGCAGGATTTAAAGCTGGGCTCCAATAAAGTGCCACAGCTCTCACAGGCATGCTTGTGATAAAGTATTAATGGATAACATAGTAGATATCAGAGGATTTTTGTTCTAGATTTGAGTTTAACATCTGTTTAGGTTCTTGCTTCCTATTACGATAGTGACTATTTACCTCTAGTAGTTCTGGCCAGAGTTACTAAATACTTCTTGAAAAAACTTTATGCAGGTGATAAGAGTTGGCTTGTGCATGTGTGAGAATAGTGTGAAGACTGAGGAATGGGAAATGGCAGAGATTGAAAAGCTGTTAATTGTATGCAGCTTATCTGCTTCTGAAACTGGTATGTGCTTTGAGTGAAATTGTTTATCCTGCAGTGTTCCTGGCTTTTCCCCTATAAATATATCAGTTCTTAATTGTGTCTCTCCATCCATTGTATTTCTGAAAAGTTAATGACAAGAACAACTTTTTCTCATTCTTGAGTCACCATATATTTAAACTAGTTAATTTGTACAAAAAAGAGTAATTATTCCCTCAGTCAACAGATGTTTGTTTTTTGATCTATTGAAATAGTATTTTCTCAGATCCTTCTAAATATTGTTTGTGAAAAGAGATACCAACAATAATTCTGAAATATGCTTTATGTTAAAAACATTTCATTGCCTGGAGTTGGTGGCAGAGGTACTTCATTTGAAAAATATAATTAACAATTACTGTGGTACTCGGACAACTTACCTGCCCAGGACAAATAGCAAATTGAAGACAAATCAAGTAAAATGACCAGCATCAAAACTCTCTGGTGATGATTTTAGTAGGACTAGCCCAAAGGACGGAGGGAGAGTAAAAAAAACACTGGGCACTGAAGATCGTTTCCATCTTGCTTGATGTTCTTCGTCTATATCTGGTTTTTTTCACAGAAAACATATATGTGGGAAAGAGACATTCCTGACTCTTTGACCTGTTTCTAACCTCTGGCAGTAATGCATAACTTCTCCTATAGTCAAAAGCTAAATGCACTATCATTATAACAACATACAATTCCCACATCCTTGCTAACAAAGGTGACCTTTGTTAAATAGTTTCTTAACAAAATCCTCTAAAAGAACAGAGTATGGCTTCTAAACAGATGCAATCAAACAAATGTGCATCAGTTAAAATAATTTGGCTGCCATCTTCTGCCAGCTCAGGCAGTCAACTGTAGTTACAACCAAGCTTTGTTCATCTGCTTTACCTGATAAAAGAGATCCAGTCCCTGGCTGCTGCAAAGTAAACCTCTTCTTCAGGAAAGGCACAGGAATCAGGAAGGTCTTAGTGGTGACACAGAACATTCATATGGACCATTTGGAAGACTTGCCCCATCACTGTGAAACAGTGTATGAAACTCGTTAAGAGGAAGCCCAGCCTTCACCAGAGGGAGATTCTCCTGGGATGAAGTGCTGTTGGCTGCTATGGTTACTAATGTGATTTTCTATTTACTTCCTTGTTCACTCACCTGCTTTCTCATTCAAACACCAGGCACAAGTACCTCCAGAGATATTTGTTGTTGGAATAGTGACAAACCTCATTAGTGGCAGCCATGCACAATCGGAGAGAAAAAAGATACAAATGATCAGCAAATAAACAGAAGAAAGGAAAGTACTGGAATCTATGGGTATTGTGAATAATAATCTGTCCTTGCTGCTTTGTGAACTTTGTGTTCTCTTCACTTTGGATTTGCATTAATGTTAGTCTTGCCTTATGTCTCTATTTTACACCTCAGTGCTTCGATCCGGCAGAGAACTCCCCACAGTCAGACTCCTGTGACTAGAGCTGAGTGCAGCATCAGGATTTAGATGAGCAAAATATTGTGGTTTATTTTTGGTATCTTAAAGGGACAAGGACATGATTTTGCTAGACTATTTTGGTGGCAGTTCACAGGTCTTGTTCCCACCTTTACGTATATTTTTTTTCACCTTTTACACATTTCTGATCAGACAGTTTAACTGTGTAGTAGTTCCACACTATGAAACTCCAAATAAATTCCATGTTTGGAGGCTACTTTCCCTCCACCAAGTATCAAGAAAAAAGACATAACTTTTTTAAAAGTGTGAAAATTCCTGACATATTCCATGGTAATAACCAGATGGACTAGTTAGTACAACTAGTATTTATCATAACACACTTCCAGGTTAGGAAGTACTTTTTGACAATACTTTATAGCCATAAAAGATCCTCCAAAAGGGTAGTAAATAATAAATATATCACTTTCTGGCTACTTTAATGTCATCTGTAAAATTACTTTTGTTTTGATGTAGCATTCAATCGAAGCTGGAAGAAATCTTTTAGTGGTTTGCTCTTTCACACCAAGTAAGGCACTAAATATAGCAGTATCAGCATTCCGGGCTTCAAAAAAAGCTGTGGTTCAGGTTTCTCAAGAATATCTGCTTTTTCTCCTGGCAGTGTTCAATTTGTTTTATAACTGTTTATTTAGGAAGCATGAGTAACTACAAATCAATACATAAAGTACCAGAAATATTAAACACTACAAAACCAAGTCTTTCACTTAGATAATAATGATGCAGTCATGCAGTCATCAGATTTTCCAGTTTGAAAGTTACAGCTAGCTGGAGGACAAATTCCTAAGAAAGGGGGACAGCACTGCAGCCTAGGGCATTCTGACTTGTCCCACTGCCCCTGTACCTTCACATCCTCTCTCTTCCCTTCCCTCTTTGTTATTCTTGAAAGCTGCATGCTCAAGGGCTGGGAGTGGACATAGTAGTGGAGTGGTGGTGGCAGCAGTGTCCAAAATAGTGTCCTTTCTTCACTTCTTTACCCCTCCTGATGACCCCCCACAGGCAGTAGGGATGGAAGTAGGATGGCTACAGTCCATTTTTCCTGTGGGTAAATCCCAGGTGACAGTGACACAGACTGCTCCTCTTTCATTTCCATTGTCCAAAGAGCATCAGCATTTCCTCTCAGATTAGCAAAAAACCCCAGTATTCCAGTATATATTTTCAAAGTAATTTTTGGCCATGTGTTCAGTATTAATGGTCTATACATGTTTTTTTCATCTGCCTGTAGCAAGTATCAAAAGTGCTTTTATGGTGACAGCTTATTCAATTGAGAAGTAGTCCTTTAAGACTCTGCTATGTTTTCCCTTACTGTAGCTATGTCTGTCTCATCTCCTTGAGCACCACACAGGCTGGGCATGATGAGCATTTTGTGGACTGGGAATCTTGCTGTGAGGGAACATGGTGAGACTTAGCATTTTGTAGATGGATTCAATGAAGTGTGTGAGATTCCTGAAGCTTTCAACCATGACAACATTCAATTCCATCGTGTCACTTGCTGTGAAATGTGTAATGGCCACAGTCATTGCTCTTTTTTTTTTTCATGTAAGAGTTTGCCTGTAATTTTAATATAGTTGCTGTTACAAGTTTGTTCCAGTTGACATTTGTATATTAAGAAAAATTGCTTTAGTTAAGTAGGCAATAATTCCAGGAAGAATGTTTCCTCCTGACAGAAAATTATTATCACAAACGTTTACATCTTTACAAAATGGCTCATAAAGATATAAATTTGTTGCATAAAAGGGCAAAAATAAAAATTATGTTAGCATTTTCATTGTCTTATCTTTCTTCTCCAGAGCACAGCCTATTATCTTGTAAAATATCTCTATATTATATATAATTACAGAAGTTTCAATTCCATATTCTCCTCTAATATTCCACACATTTAAATCCTCTAGAGGGGAGCAAGAAGGGGAGCCAGACTTTTATAGAAGGTGATATTTTCTGTGGACAGATGTATAAATTGGCAAATCTAGCTCTGGTCTGCATAATTTTTTTAAGCATGACAAAATCTGTGTGGCTTGCTGAGAGTGTGGAGGTAGATTTGTGTGACTATGAAAGTAGCTTGCCCACAGACACTGTGTGTGCTTTTGCTCTTGTGCAAGTTTGGTTTTTTCTGTGTCTTACCTCATTTCATGTAATGGACATACAGATTGTGTGCTAAATAGAAAAGGAGTAACAAACAGTAGTGGTGGCATCCATGCCTTGTCATGATGTTTCCCAAAGCTGTCAGTTCTGAAAGGAAGCCCGCCTGACTTACAGCTGAGTAGGAAGGAAAGGGAATCAACATCTACACAGAGTGAAAAGGCTGGTGAGGGAAAGATTTTATGAAGAGGCTGTAGTTTGCAAAGCAGCAGCCTTTCCTGAGATGTTCAGTCTGTGCAGACTGAGGTGCTTGTTCTGAGGAAGCTCATGTTTCCATGTAACTGGTCCTAAGTTCTGGTTAGGCAGACTGAAGCTCTCCCTGCCTTTGTGTCCTAACCTGAAAAGCCTGTTCTCTGGAGTAGGCTGTCCTGGCAAGGGCCATCAGTTACCACCTTGCCAGCTGCTGAAAGTCTCTGCTGGACCCAAGCAGGAGCTGCTAACAGAGGATTTGACTTTCTAGTGTCCAGAAATGTGGGACAGAAAAAAAAATATCCTTAGCTGGGAATTAATCATGGGGAATTGATAGTTTTTAATAGTAGTGAACTCACAGTGGAGATGGATAATACAACCAGAAACCATCTAAGATGGATGTATGGGTAGTAAGCTAAGTACTATGATTAAGTGTCACCAACACTATTTGGTACTCTATAAATAGACACGTCTACTAGGGCAGTCCTGCAGCAGCCATTCACTGTTGACTGATTTTAAGACAGTTAAGGTTGCTGTTGCTTTTCCCCATTTTGATGCTACAGCTTCTGCAAAGCTGGCTGGTGCTGGAAAGGAAGGGCCAAGCTGTGACAAGCGCATGGTTAGTATCTTCTACAACAAGTGCTTTAACATCCCCAGGTGAAAGGAGAGAATGAAAACTATTTTTGAGTATTTTGACTTTTTGAGTATGCCTCTTTCCTTTGCTTCCTAAAATAATTGTTTACTGGCAGTTTACTGCCTAAAATTAGGCCACCATTACAAATGATCTGCAGTGTTATGCCAGAAAGATGAATGGAGCTGAATTTTCCTATACATGGAGATGGAGCTGTGATTCAAAGCCATGTAAAGTAGGAGTTCTGTCCTGAGTGGCACAGGCCTGCTCTGATGCATCTGACCTGGGGAGTGCATGTTCCTGTGTGACATTTCTAGAATGAGTCCTATAGTGGGTATTGATTTATAGCAGGAGGGTTTGTTCATGCTTTCATAGTGCTGTTGAATTGAGTTCTACTATTAGCAACTACTTTGCCTCCTCTATACTGAGCAGCACATGAGCAAAGAGGAATTTCAAATTTTTGCCTTTTTTTCCATATTGCTTAGAGAGGGGAGTAAGGGAAATGTCAGTTTTTCCACTCTTCCCTGCTATGCCCTTCCTCCCACCTTGGAAAGAGAAGGTGGCTCAGGTTAATCATCAAAGGCAAGATATTAAGAACCCAGTACAGAGATAAGTGATTTATGAAGACTTCCATGCTTTAAGGTCATGATTCAGGGTTTCCTTCCTTGAAGTACTTAGCCCTTAGACTGCCTTCCCATCTTTGCTTGCTACTGTGCAGTTCCATTGACATTGGTGGACTGGCACGTGGGTAACAGATGAATTTGCTCCTAATGATCATCACACTGAATCAATCTGAGTGGCTTCTTGCATTTCTGTAGAGCTGCTTTGAGCTTGAGGGGTGGTGAGACTGAAGACAGAAACAAAGTCTTATGAAAAAATTTGACCAAATCTTGGGTAACTGTTGGCCAGAGAGAAGAGAGATGATGGGAAGGGAGTAGAGAGAGCAAAGGTGGGTAGCTCTTATCAATTAATTCCTGACATAATTATTTATAAATGTGCACACGGCCACATGCATACAAACTCCTTTTTTCTGTTTAACAGCATGAATACAGTGAAGCCCTTTAGTACTAGTCACTGTATGCACACAGACACACATAGACAGAGTAATACAAAATCATGGCACCTTTCTAATGATGCATAGCCCGGTGGCTGGTGCATTACATATTTGTATATATAGCACATGTACAGAATGATGCAATGCAGATACATATTAATTACACTATTTGTAGAGATGAATTTGCTGCTAAAAAGAATTGGAATACAGAAACTGAAACTGTATTACTACAGTGTATTACATATCCCTTAAGTGTTACAGTTATGGGACATAAAAGCTAATTTTAGTCAAGAAGCAGCATATGTTGTCTGAGTTCCATGAGTAGACTGCTGCCAGTATGCTTTATGCTAGCGAGCCTAAAGAGAATTTGGATGGCCCCATTACAGCTCTGTAGTTTTTAGAGAAGCTCTTAATGGCACTGAAACCCTGGATAATAAAAGCACTTGTTAAGTCATAGACTTTCTATTCAGTCTCATACCCAGAGGGCAAAAGAAGGCTGTGGGAATACTATGTTACGCTCAGAAAAATTTTAAAAGCAAACAAACAACATTTTATCTCATATTTGTGCATCTGCTGGTATCAGGATATATTTAGCTGTGTTTATACAGAAAGTAAACAGGTAATTGGACTTCAATGAGAATCACTGAAGTACTCTGATGGAATTTTTTTCAGAAATTTTATTTTACAGAGAAAGAATGGTTGGGCATTTTTACTGCATGAAATTGGAAACTGCTTGAAATAGGAGTATTGACTTGGTTTATTCTTGTGTTCATGGCATAAATAAAATGCTATAAAATAACTTTACTAAATAATGCAAGAAAAGAACATTTAGTAATAAAACTATTGTCATCTTCAAAGGCCTAATGAACTACTGAGGTGCTGCATATGCATGTGTTTTAGAAATGCACTAAAAAGCCTTGTCTAGAAGCCTGGATGTTTATTTAATATTAATTGGTGGAGAAATAGGAAAGAGCAAATAGTGAGATACCCCCACCCCCAGTTCCATTACACTTTCAAAGATGCTCTTATTCCAATACATAAACATTATTACTTGAAATAGACAGTACTTATGGCAGCTTTTACTCACGTATTATTTTGCTGAGAAGGGCATAACTGTGCTTCCTTTTCACCCAGCAATTTTCCTCCTTTTGGGATATAATGATATGGTTCTGCATAATGTCCTGCACTGTATAGGGTTTCCAGGTGTTTCAGTCAATGCTGACAAAACCTGACATATCTCTTTTTTATGTAGCCTGTTACACTGGTGAGGAAAAGATAAAGACAATGAACTTCCCTCCATGACTAAGGTAAAAAAAAGTGCTTTCTGATGAAATATCCTTTCCTCTTCCTATGCTGATAGGCTGCCAAGGCTTTTACTAAAAGCTGGAAAATTTGGCATGTTTTCCCCTCAGACCTGAGTGGATTGTTCATACATCTGATGCTGGCACATATGAAGGAATCAATTTCTCATGCTTGAGCTTTTGTGCCCTTGACATTTATATCTAAAAAATCAAACCAGCCTGGAACTGCACAGCACATTGCAAACAGGAGACCTATCCCTGCAGACTTCAGCTACTTAGCATTGGCTTAGTGGTAAGGGGCAAGTATCTGTAAAGCAGCATAATAGTGCTCTTTTCACTTATATGTCATATTTAGAACACTGAACATGTTCTTTGTGATAAGTAGGTATTAACAATATCATAATTTGTGTCTGCTACACTTGGATTACTTTTGTTATGATCTACTCCAGGGCAGGATTCAGCACCAACCTGACAAGGGTGAGGTAGGGGACTCCAGTGGTAGCAGCTGCAGAATATACCAAATACCATGCTAATTATTTTTTATCTTCTGTTCAACAGGTGAACAAATCCTTAGACTGTCCTAAACTACAATGGTAAATGAAACAGGAGGGGGAGGGGAAGTTAGGGGCAAACAGATATGTCAAAATGGCTTGTTTTCTCTAAATCTGTCCAGTAAAGGTCATCTTTTGCATCAGCAAAATAATCTGGAATGTTAAGTAACAAGAAAGGAGACCCCAGAAATGCCTCAAAACACCATTTTGGTCCTATTTGTGGAAAAGGGCTATAAACAAAAATCTGTCTCCACAGCAGAGAGAGGAATGGAGTGACTTTCTAGGATGCTCTTAGTTTGAGATCACAGCCCATAGAAGCATTACAGAGCCAGGAATGCAAGCTCAATGAAACTTCTGGCCAGATTTACAGAATCACTTACCAAATGTAAATCTCTGATGGAAGGAAACAATAAGAAGGGAAGAACAGTTTTCTGGCATCTAGTAGGCACTTCAGTCCCTGGAAAAAAATCATTCTTTGTGTTAATATGATTTATAGGATGCTGTCATGATTGATTATGCTGGAAAATCTGATGCTAAATTTGTAAAGATTCTCGTATGAAAGGAAGAGGCCAAAACGAATCTGTATACTGGGGACGATAAAAAAGGAAGGAGGCAGCTCTATGATAATATCCTAGGAATACTGATGGAATTTTATTAATCCTCCATGGTGTTGCCAGTGCAGGAAGTTCATGGCTGGAAAGCTGCCCAGTGGAAAAGGACCTGGGGGTGCTGGTTGATAGCAGCTGAACATGAGCCAGCAGTGCCCAATGACATCCTGGCCTGGATCAGCAATAGTGTGGCCAGCAGGAGCAGGGCAGGGATTGTCCCTCTGTACTCAGCACTGATGAGGCCACACCTCAAATCCTGGGGTCAGTTCTGGGTGCCTCGCTACAGGAAAGACACTGAGGGGCTGGAGCCTGTCCAGAGAAGGACAACAGAGCTGGGGAAGGGTCTGGAGCACAAGTCTGAGGAGGAACATCTGAGGGAGCTGGGGTTGTTTAGCCTGGACAAAAGGAGGCTCAGGACAGACCTCACCACTCTCTACAACAACCTGAAAGGAGGCTGTAGCCAGATGGGTGCCACCTTCTCCAAGGCAACCAGTGATAGGAGAAGAGGAAATGCCCTCAAGTTGCAGCAGGGGAGGTTTAGATTACATATTAGAAAAAATCCTTCACTGAAAGGGTTGCCAAGCACTGGAACAGGCTGCCCAGGCTGTTCAAAAGACATATAGATGTGGCACTGGGGACACGGCTTAGTGGTGAAGTTGGCAGTGCTGGGTTAATGGTTGGGCTCAATGATCTTAAAGGTATTTTCCAACCTAAATGGCTCTATGATTATTAAGGGACTGTTTTCTTCAAGGGAATATTTTGTAGTGTTTCATGTTGAGTCCACAAGTCCAGATGTACCAAACCCACCAATTTTGGTTGTGCTCCATGTATATAATTTCAGCTATATTTGACTAAAATTAGATCATTGAATTCAGTTCAGAAATTTCTGCCTGTTCACCCAAACTACAGTTTCATGAAACCAGTTTAAAAATATGCTTGTATCACCAGCAAAATGAGGGTATTTTCACTGTCCTGCATACTACTGAGATTTTTCACTTTTTTTCCTGTAATTTAAACTTTTGTGACTTTTTGAGATCATTCCTCTCTCAGTTGGGTGTGATTTTATATGTTTACCAGTTTTCTGTTGATGTCATACAGGACAGGAACTCTACAAGAAAGTCAGGGTAACAATCCCTGCCTGGAATTTCATGAGATTTGTATGCCTCTTTGCAGTTTGGCCTAAATAAGTAACAATTTAATAAGGATCCTTTACCATAGCTAAATATGCCTGGTTTAAATAAATAAAACCAAGAAAACTACTAATGCAATTACTAACCTCATTGTGGGTTAATAATGTTCTTCTAGTGCCTTGTTGGTTTCCATTGATAGGGAGGTAATTGTTTTATGTGCTAAGAAAGCTGATTATGTTGCCCAGACAGAGCAGGAGGAGGGTCTGAAAGAGGTAGAAAATACATAGATCAGAAGGATCCCCACATGGGAAAATACCTATGACCTGTGCAAAATCTTCATTAGTTTAAATTCTGTCTCTCTTACATTCTTCCTTGCCCACCATGCTCTATTACTTAGAAATGCTGAAGGTGATGTGCACTGCTGTGTTATCATCCAAATAAAAGGGAACTGGAGGAATGAGATATGTATAGAGAGGCTGAAGTCACCAAGACAGAGCATGGGAACAGCAGCCTGAAGCTTCGACAGAGAGAGGGAAAATCATAGACTGTAGCCTGTGAAGGCTACAGGTACTCAGGAGAGGTCAGAGTTGTAGTTAACCTAGTACTTGTGAGAGCCAGAATCTCTCCTTTTCTTTATCTGTTCCCTTGCAGACAGTTCAAAAGGAGTAATTCTGTAAATGATTGCCTGAACAAGCAGGACCAGGATCTGCTATTTTCTGCGAAGTTCCAACATAACACAGAAGGAAATCAGACACACCTCTGCACACTAATTCAAGTAAGGGCCCACTTGAAGGAATTTTTATACCAAATCAACCAGACAGTCCACAAAGCAGAGGAGGTCTAATACATTTATATCCTAGCCATTGCCCTTCTGTGGCTAAGTTTAATTTGTCAGTTCATATCTAGTTAAACTATGAAAGAAAATCAAACACTGTTGCTTCAAAGGCAGACTGAGCTTGATTCTACCTGATATGTCAAGCCACAATAGCTGACAAGCTGACATGCAAATTAGAATCCAAAGCATTCCTCTTTTATGCTCAGCCAGGTGCTGGCAAGATCAAAGGGACCCCTAAAACCTTTGAATTTATTGAAGAGAAATTGAGGAATTTATCTAGAGCTTACAGAAGGGCAGAGAGGACCCTAAGTAGAGACATGGGCAAAACTGCAAAAGATACAGTGATTAAAAAAAAAATCCAGACATCTTTTCCTCACCCAAATTATATCTCTTGGTCAATATTGCATTAGTGAAATTCTGAAGAACCTCTGATTGACATCTTTGATATGGTGATGAGGTCTATTACAATTCATCTTCAAAATTATTCAGAGTATAAAGGACTGGGATAAAAGGGCCTTTGAATACTATAGGCCATAGGCTTTTTCCTTTGGTCGATGCTACAAGTCTTAGGGAATCTGAATACTATGTCTGAAAGTTCCCTTGAAGACTGTTTTCTAAAACTGATAGCCATCAAGAGAAAGACCCAGGGAAGTAAGATAAATATTTCTGTGTAATAGAATATATGATTTTTTAACCACCTCCTCAAATGATACGGGGCTCAGAATAGGTGTATTTTGCTTACTGTTTCCTCTAAACTAACATTAATGCTTATTAATTCTTTTAATAAGCATTGTCTTGAGCAAAAAACTTGTATCATACTCTTGTATTTTGGATTTACAAGTAGAACAGTTTCAGGAGTGAAACAGCACT
This sequence comes from Cyanoderma ruficeps, assembly GCA_008694505.1. Taxonomy (NCBI): domain Eukaryota; kingdom Metazoa; phylum Chordata; class Aves; order Passeriformes; family Timaliidae; genus Cyanoderma; species Cyanoderma ruficeps. The sequence goes on from VZDJ01007754.1 coordinate 26,243,311, forward strand.
AAATTTCTACAAGGTAAGACCTTGAAATATTAAATCCTAAAACATCAGATGCTGAACCTCGGTGTTTTCCAGTGGGTATTAGGCAAGAAAGCAATAGAAAAAAAAGCACTTTCTCTTCAGTATCTTGTTACAAGCACATGGGCCAAAGGATGTAATTAAAGGTTCAAGCAGCATTAACACAGGATATCATACTAAAAATACCATCCAGAGTGCATTGAAATTGGCTAGACTGCTTAGCTTTTTCTCTCCTAGCAGTGTCAAGAAGAGCATCAGAACTGTTCAGCCTTGAGAAGACCTGACTCTGTCAGTCTCTGTCAGTATCTGAAGGGAGGATGCCAAGAGGATGGACCAGGCTCTTCTCTTCTGCCAAGCAATGAGACATGAGGCAGTGGGCAGAAACTGAGGCTCAGGAAGTTTCTCCTTTAGCAAGAACATGAGGAAGAAGTTCTTTACTGTGCTAGTGACCATGCAGTGGAATAGGTTGCTTAGAGAGGTTGTGGAGTCTCCCTCACTGGAAATATTCAAGAACTGTCTGGACACAATCCTGTGACCTGTGCTCTGGGATGACCCTGCTTGAGCAGGGAGGTTGGACCAGATGACCCGCTGTGGTCCCTTCTAACCAGACCCATTCTGTGACTCTGTGACTCTGTAATATTAGGCTCGACTGTAGCTGCCTAAGAATAGACTTCTACTGGAAAAATTGATAAATGGTAACCAATAGTTTTCATCCAAATCTGCTTTAGATAAATTTTTACATAACGTGCAAGGACTAAGAAAATATACTAGAAATTTCAATGCCTTCCTAAAATATTTGTCTCTTCTATCTATAAAGAAGAAATTTAATAGTACATTTTTATTTTGTACCATTGCCTGTAATGTATTTTGTCTTTCTTGTCATAAAACAGCACTGAGGCAGAAGTACTTTTCTCCTCACTTGCCAAGGGGAACTGAGAACACTCATCTGTGGTGCCTTTTGTATGTTGGTTTATGTCTTGATTTTAGTTTAGATTTTCCAAATGCAAGTGTACACCATGGCATGAAATCTAGGAGTGCAATTTGACTTACATTTCAGTGTCTGAACTGTAAGCATTTTCACCTGAAGGAAGTGAACTCCTGCTATAATCAATAAAGAGCTGACCACTGCAGGCAGGGAGCTCAGGAAAGCTTTCAGATGACCAGATGGATGTGTTTCCCTGTAGACACCTGTCTATATGCAGACATTTCCACTGTAGACACCAGGTAGGGGAACTCCCAACTGCTACATAACCCCAAGTACAGCTGGATATGCTGGCTCCTCTGCATCCTGGCTGAGTCCATGACCATATTCAGCAACAGCCCTTCTTGGTGTGTGCCCTGTGGCTGATGGAGAATGGGCATGTCAGCCAAGGAGTGTGTGCTTGATGTGGAAGTTGCAGTGGCCCTACATGACATGTGGCACAGACAGCTGGGGTCTGTAGGTCTCTGGAGCCCATGCAGCCTCATCCTTCGAGCAAGGTGGTCAGAGACCAGCTACTGAGTGGGGCAGATACGGAACAAAACTCTCTGGCTGTTATCCCACCCTCTGTCCTATGGGATAATACAGATAAAAACAGTATGATTCAGACCAGATCCCACGAGAGTCAGGCACTGAACTCCTTTGGGATTTTGTCTTCATGTGAATTATTACAGGTTATAGAGGAAGTCTTTGAGGCAGAATATGAACAAACTGTGGCATGCCAAATCTTAGGCTAATGTTTTACACCTCGATAATCCATCTTGAAGTGTCTCATGATTATTTTTTATTTTTCTGAAGTACATTAATTTAAAACACTTCTATGAGATACAGAAATAAATTTGAACTAGCTGTTAACTCTTTATATTTGTTTTTATTGAACAAGAAATCATTTTGAATTCTGCTATTTGATTGACTGACATGTCACAAAAGAAGAGACAGAGTGGTGTTAAATGGACTGTGCATCTGAGGAAAGGTGCTAAATTTGCTCAGTCTAGAAAAAACAGGCAACATATTGTATGCCGGTTTTAGCACAGGTATGGAAAGATGACTGTGATGGAATGTACGAATTCCATGCAGACATGGATCACCCAGGTGTTTTATGCAGTTTAGTTTATATATGTCATATCATGTAAGGTGGATGTAAAAAAAGCTGTAGAATGTGCAGCAATGTGTAGATAGACTGTTATTTTATATGATCTGTGTTCCCCAGTATTGCACAGCACCTTGGGTACCTTCCCCTCTCTATTGCCAAGGGTCTTCTGTTGGCCCTTCTGGACCCTGCCTTTCCTCCCAGCCCGGCGCTCCTGCCCCCAGGCTGTCCCACAGCCTCAGTCCTTTTCCCTTGCTGGCCCCACATGGCTGTTCTCACGCTGCTATTCCCACAGGCTCACCCCAGCAGACACGGTGCTGTGGTGGGTGGTGGTTCTCCTGAGGAGTGACCAGCAGTGGCTGAGACTGACCCTTCCCTGTCCTGTGTCCCCCCTCAGCTGTGGTGTGTGGCTGACCCGAGGAGACCCATGAGGGAGCGCACAGAGCGGTCAGCACAGAGCACTCCCTGCACGCCCTAATCGACACTGACATTGTCCACAGAAACAACCAATGTGACAGGCCTGGGGCAGGTCCCGAGGCCACCCAGGGCATCCCTGCAGGGAAAGCGGGATGGCGGCTTTATTTTCTGGCGGTACCAGCTGCCCAGGGGGGTGGTGCTCGGGATCTGTCCCTCCTCTTCTCAGTTGGATTTTTTTTCTTCTTTTTTCCTCCTCTCTCCTCTTCCCAAAAAGTAACGCTCAACATGAGAAGTTACTGTAAGCCACCAGCTGTGAAAAATTGATTGCCCTTGACAACAACACTTTGTGCAGGTGACCCTGTCTCAGCATCCTCTGTGCGACAAATGTAACCTTAGTCAGAGCTTTTTAGGCCAATATTCTTTGATCACAATGTATTTAATGATATTGATGTTGATATCAATGTTATTGATGCCATAATTATTGAGAGTGAAAAATACTACTTTTTAAACTCTCATAATAGTAATTTTTTTTCGTCCTGCACCTTTACATAAATGCATCCTTGCTCTCACAATCAGGTCTAACAGATTTTGGTACCGGAGAAAATACTGTCTTCAGTTAATGTTTTCAGTTAGCACTAGGAACATGGAGTTCCCTGTCTTCAGTTATGGAAGACATGCATTTATGGAATATGTAAAATCTGTTATTCCCTGGGTTGTGTGCCTGGCTGATATTAGAAGACCAAGTCTGTCATATTTGCATTCCTGGCATTACTTCAGAAGAAGCTGAATCCCAAAGGGGTATAAACCTCCAGGGTAAGTATAGGTTAAAGCCATTTTCAAAGTAACTTCATGCTCTCGGCACTGATTTTTCTACTTACTCAAGTAGTCAATAGATATTTAGATCACTGAAGATTGTATTTAAAATAAGTTTCATGTGATAGAAGCTCTATAATATGCATAACAGGGAATTTCCAAAGAGCCTTAGACTAAGGCATCTTGATTTTATCTTCTACATTAACCATGTTTTTTTTTAATAGAGAACATTTATATTGTTGCTATAGGAATGTGTAATCTGGGCCATTATAAAGGCTGAAACCAACCATATTTTAGATGGATAAGATTATTTTCCTAATATTTGAAAAGTATTATATTTGAAAATATATGTTATATGTAATAGAGTAAGAAATAATCACATCTATTGCTATGTAATGCCAACTAGTTTTGTATCTAATATCAAATACAATTATTCAATAAAGTCAGATCTGTCCTGTACTATCAAATACATGCTGACATTTGAGAGAATGGTGGGGTTTTTAAGGACAAATAAACATGGTTATTTGGAATATTGTTTTTAGTAAGATAAAAAGATTCAATTCCTCATCCATGGGAAAATTTTTCTATTCTAGGATATATTTTTAGAACTTGTCATGCTCATTGAAAAGACAACACAATGGCAAAGGCAACAAAAATAATACTTTAATACAAAAAAAAATTATGCAAAAAATTAATAAAATCATGTAAGTTTTTTACTCTATCCACTATAGCTCATACACTGCTGCCTAGCATGAATAGTGCTCTATAGACATCTGTATCAGTTAAAAAAATCTAGGAATTATGAAAGCTATGCCAAAATGGTGAAACTTAATGGAGCCTGCTAATTCATTTTATATAATGATGCAATGACAACTGACAGTTTGACTGTGCATTTTAACTAAGTACTCATTTTTACTTCTAATTTATATGAATATCCATTTAAGCCTCTAAAGGAGACTACTGTATAGAACAGAATTTCAAATATTTGCTCTGCTTTAACGGTCTTTTCAAGGAAATTTTTTATCATCTTGCATTTTAAATTATGCTAAATGTCAGTCTGTTGTTTTAGCTGATATTTGCCACTTTAGCCTTTTTGCTAATATAAATTTTGTTTACCTGTGTATCATACAGATAGATACATGTTGTATATTGAGCTGCAGACAGTCATACAGGTTTATGATCTAGGTATCTGTATGTCAGATACATAAAGTTGGTTTAAACCACTTCAAGTTACTCCCTGATTTAAGGTATTCTACTTGTGCTGTGAGTTAGTGCACCTTCATGACATCCCAGGGCAACTTTTATTTCCTTGCACTGAGAAACGCCTTCGATCTTGATCATCTTAAACAGTAACATAATCCAAGAAAATTTCTGCAAATCCTTGTAACTCTTAGAGGTAAGACTGTGCTACTCTGGAATGCGACTAGCTGTAATAAAGTCATAGAATCATAGAATCTTTTAGGTTGGAAAAGACACTTTAAAAAGTTCATTGATTTCAACTGTTAACTCAGCACTGCCAAGTTCGTGACTAAACTATGTACCTAAGTGCCATATCTACATGTCCTTTAAGTGCAAGTGATTGCAATCTTGATTTAAAGTTGAACACAAATCATGCTGGAGTTATAATAGCATACCTGTTCTATACACCTCATGTCACAGAAGCATCACAACTGACTTTTGTAATGCCTCTGAGTGAAGGTGAATAGGAAATCATAAATATCATGTAGAGGAGGAATTAAATTAAATGTTCCAAGACATAGCTCTGCTTGAAACCATCTAACACCTGCTACTAATGATAGCCACCACTAATCTTGCTAATTATTTTATATTCACATGATACGGTTCTTTTCCCCTGTTACACATTTTCTCTGTTTAGTACATGAATAAATCTGATTAACATAATTTGAGCACTCAGATAGCACTTTTGAGGATCAGAAGCCCTGTGCAAGAAATGTTGACTTTCTATGGCAACAGGACCAGAAGGGGTTTTCTACTCTTTGTTAGAACTTTTAGGTGCAAGAGTTATCATAACAACAGTTATGATCACCTTCATTTCAGTTCAATGAATTCAGTGATGTGCATTCAGTTTGCTGATACGTAATTGTAAGACAGTCAAACAATCCTGTATAATGAATATGTGGATTTTCTTTTTTGAAATATGTATCCTTTGCTACTCATATATTTGTCAATATATGACAAATTAGATCCTAGATAAAAAACTGAATCTCAGGATACTGCAACGGGCTAACTGGAAAAGCTGCAGGCTACAGGATAAGACTTGTAACTGGACAAGAAGTGCACAAGATTAAATGTAGTTTTTCAAAGTCCAAATTATCTTCTCAAATTAATCTGTATTTGGCTAAACTTTTATCATTAGAATATGGTTTTAGAGGAAAAATAGAACGTGTTTTACCTTGTTCCTGGTACAGAGTGGACAGGGGTCGGTAAAACTGCCATATGATGTATTTTTTTCCTTTGATATCTTTTCCACACTGAGAAGTTTTTAAAGACATGCAGTTAGGCAGATATCTCTAGTGGACAGCTGCTAAGTTAAAAGTGGACACACTTTTAACTGTGTTTCTAGGTAGCAATAGATGAGCAACAAGAAGACATACAGCTCTTATAAAATCTCGCTGGGGTTCCACAGACTCCTGTGGGTGCTGGGAGCTAGAACCTGCAGTACTGCTATTCCTTCAGAAAAAGGTATAAAGTATTTAGCCTGGGGAAGGTCCTGCAGGTACTGACTCCCATGACAGAATTTTTCCTTTAGTGGAAAAGAACAATCTGGTCCTTTGAGGACTTTCCACCTTGTCTTACAAGTAATCTGTGCTGAGTTGACAACTTCTTTCACCACATTTACAGTGATGTTAAATAAGGTCATTCAGAAAGTGGAATTGTACTGGTGTTAAGCTAAGTTAACCTTGATGAATTACAATACTAAAATATTGCACATTTAAGAATTATTGTTAGTTTATGCTTTAAGACAGAAAACTAAACACTGGTAAATCAGAAGAACCGTGTAAGATGCATTATAATTTCCTCTAGGTTCTAATAATAAAATACAGTTATTCTCATGGATAGGCTCATTGTGAGTATTTTTAGACTGAGATAAATATTTCTGAGTAATGTAGCTGCCACAGAGTAGTGTGGGGGTGTGTGTTCATGTGGCCAAGACAGGAAGGAATACATAGTTCAGAAGAGGATTTAATATGTCGTCCTCCAAAATATATAGGAAAAATATGTGTTCTTTCAAAGTTGTATAATAATAGTCATAGGAAGGTGTTCAAAATTAATTTAATGCAATATCTTTCTATAGGGCTCAGACTTGTAGAAGCTGAAGCAGGACATTTTCATTTTTTATGAACAATTCTCATTCTAAATGAACAGAATGTGGATCAGTGTTTCCATATTAAGAGATGGCTCTGCCACAGCTCATCTTTTCCATCAATAATAGATACCTGTCACCCCTGGCAGTTAAGAAAGCCTAACTGGTACTGACTGTTTTCAGACGTATTTCAAAATGAGACTTAAGCAAAGGTTCTTCTGTTGGCAGTTTGAATCATTATTTGACTTTACTCAGTTTGCAGATGCAAACAGGCATGTTATAAATCCACATGCATTTATACAGCATACTTTATTAATTCTTTAAGTGAGAGATTGTCTGTTCATATCTGTCAGAGGTAGATTTATTGGGATGGGCTAAAGGACTTCTAAATCTTTTCTTCTCATAGCCTACCCCATTAGTACCATCAGCCTTCATCATGATGGTGGAAAAAAAATACCTGTATAACATTTCATGACAGTTAAAGCTTATTCATAGCAATGCCTTGATTTACTCAAATATTTTTAATTTTCAATTAAAACCTAATGGTACTTCACCCAGTCTTGTCTTAGTTCTGAATAGACAAAAGCATGACTGCAGTTTACGAGCTAAGCATTTTGTAGGAATCCCAGACATACATTTATATGTGGTTGACATTGTGTGTTACTGTTTTCACAATGCTGGGTGTCTTGCTCCAAGGTTATTTTCTAAAGAATTCCCAGCAAATGCAAGCATATAATTAACAATCGGTTTTGCAAGCATTTTCAATGTCCTTAGAGCAACTGTGGCGTTGTTCTAGCAGCCCCTAATCAGGGCTGTCAGTGAGCAGCAAGGGCCAAGCTGCAGAAGACAAACATCTGTAAGGACAGGAATGCAAGTGGAGACTCCAGGACACTTGTCTATCTTTAGAGATATTCCTTTCAGAAGGACTAGGTCACAGCAGAATTTTAATCAAGCAAAATGTCCCATATCCATCCTTTGCATAAGGGATAAAAACTATGCTGAAGCACATGGAGTTGATTCAGGATTAAATTAGACTGTGAAACAACATGAGGTAGAGACCCAGTGCCATAAAATGTTAAAATCAACTTGTGTGGTGTGTAGCTAGAGTCATTGTGGCAGCAGTTGTACATTGCCAGGAAAATGGCCAAGGACTTTAGATATATAAAGATGGCTTTTGACTATGTGAATCAGATGAGAAGCTCTTCCTAGCAGTAAATAAACTTGCTCATCTTGTGTCTGAGTCATCAAAGCTAGTCTGTCTGTGACCTCTAATTAAAGGTCTTTTAATTTCTCCATATTCTTGCCTACTTTTCCTATTAGTGAAACATAACAAGTATATACAAATAGCTAAAATAATAGAGTAATATATATCCAGAAAAATGTATTCCTATGTTTACAGAGAGAATCTGAAGAAATAATTCCTTCCTGACCTTTTACCTGCAATGTTATTTCTACTGGTCGGGTTTTTTGCCTTTTCTCCTGCATGCACACAATAGCTGTTCAGAATGTGAAAATTTCAGACCATAACATTTCACCTATGTTATTCAGCCTGAAAATTCACATGAGAATAAGTACATTTCTAGTGATGTGGAATGCTGAGACATTTATGCTATGGGTCAGCATGCATGTCAAAAGAAAAGTCTGGGAAAGACAAAAAGCTGTTGTTCTTTTTGATTTCCGAGAAATTAAATTATTAATCAATCCACACTTTTATATACTGATGTATGTAAAAGATTAACATACCTCAATTGTGGAGATTAAGGAGAGAGACTGTAAATCTTGTGATAGAGAAGCTGATGAATGTCTAAAAGGCATATTCCCCAAGTACCTTGCAGATCTCAAGACTAACACAAGGACCCTGTATTTTTCAAAAGGGAATTAAAATGTTCCTTTCTGTTCTGCCTGCTTCTCCAATTGGAAGCCAGAGATGTTTTTCAGCCAGAAAGTCTTTGCCTACAGGGGAACATAAGATTATGAATCTGTTGTGTCATGAAAAGCCTATGCAAAAACACATATTTGCTAAAATTTCTGAAAATAAATGGTAATGGATTATTGCAGCTATCCATTTAAATTTTGTTTTGTCATGATCACATCATGAACAACAGAACATTGCAGTGGTGACATACACACAGCAGATTGTCCAAATATACAGCAGGCTTGTTGAATGTAAAGGAAGTTTGCTGTCCAGTGTCCTCAGCTCTGTCAACAGTTTGGGATGTGAACAGTGCTCGGCCTGTGGAAAGAGGGAGTGTTGCTGCTGAAGCTCCCTGGGATAACTCCTGTGTTGTCCAGAGACAGAGCAGCCACACCCCTCTGAGAACTCTACTGGTGTGCCTGTAGCTGTTTCCCAGTGCATGCAATGCCTACTCTGCACAGTTCTCTCAGCACAGAGCTACACCTGACATCAGTGCTGCAGAGACTTTTTGGACGGAATTCCAAAATCCAACAGTCAAGAATTTTAAGGAAGGGTTTCCTTGCTATCACCTGATGTAAAAATATAGTAAATGATTACTTGCTGCAGACAAGTAATCCATTGTCAAACTGTAATGGGAAAAGAAGATGGTACTGTGAAGACAAACTACATATTAAATTGTGATGGTTCTTTATTCTCAAGTGTTCAAAAAATTGAAGTACAAATGCTTTGGTTGGTGGAGTTGCCTTTCACTGTGTTTTTGTGTTTGTTCAGTTAGCGTAAAGCTGTGTCTTTTAAGTATAGGAAATATAATTAAAATATTGTTTTGAATTATTACAGGTTTAATTTTGTGCATCGCTGTGGTGAAAGTGTGGTTCTATCTATCCTAACAGGCAGTCCTTTGGTAAAGATCCAGGGTATTAAAATAATTGCTTCCTGATACACACTTTCAGAAAAAGTTCTTGGAAAACCAGGCACCACAAAGAGTTAGATAACAAATACTTACTGGGGCCTCTCCATGGTGTGGTCTGTGTATTAGAAGCATGTGCCCATATTGTGGAGCTCTGAGTTCAGATACCACTGGATGTGGGCAGATCACAGTAAGATAGCTAAATAGTTTCTCCCCCTATATATCTGTTCCACTTTTTCCCGAGGGCTTGTATTTCCGTGATAAGGGGAAGTAAAGAGCCTAAAAGTGCCTTTAAAATTTCATGGGCTGCAGGTAGAGAAGGTGTCTGGGGTGTCTGTATTCCTTTGTGAAATGTGTGTCACTAGACAAAAGGGAGGAAGCAACTGAAAACCAAATGAGGTCTGGAGTTGTGCAGAACCTTTGTTCCCCTCTGGTACAGGCCAAGGCCAGATAGATCCTATTTCAAATATTATTAAACTGGAACTGAACTTCTGGGAAGTGATACTGGGTAAAAACATGTTTTATGGGGATAAGTGCCGTAGAATACCAATGAGGCGAACATGACTGTGAACAACAGTGGGAGTGTTTTTATTTCATCTAAGTTTGAAATAGGAGAACACGATAGACTGCTGAAAGCAACTCTAGCAATGCAATATCCAGTATCCGGAGAACAAAATCCTTTTGTTTCCTGACCTCGGCCTCATCAAACAAACCAAGAGAAAAGTGTTATTGAGCTGGAGGAATCTGTTTACTGGAACAAATACTGAAGCTCTACACTGGCATCTTAGAGCACAAAAGATGTTGGAACAGAACAGTCCTATTCTGAAAAAGAGAAGCAGCAATCATGCACAGATGATAACAAAGTCAACTGAAAATGAATTTGAACTACAAAGCAAACTCTGTCAATAATTTTGTTTCCTTTATTTAGCTGACAGCTGTACCTAACATTTATCTCAGTTACACTGACATAAGATGTTTTAAGGACTCTTTAAGTGACATCTACATTTAATTCTGTTTGAAATGTTCCAGTTAAATCTGCCTGTGCCTTCAAAAATGCATGATCTGGTTGAGGGAATAATGGTGAAAAATATCTATCCAAAATTAATGTCAGTTTTCTGTATTGTAGAGTAAACAAAGCTAACTGTTGTTTAGTGCATTCCTGCAATGAGCTCTGGAAGCTCCTGATCAGCTTGCTGTAATATTAAAGACATTGTTTAGTATTTGTGTTTTGTATTCTCTACCTAACAGTGTTCAGTATATGAATATTCTTTTACTCTGTATCTTGATATGCATTCTCTGGTCTATGTAACTAATCATCTAAGCTATGTACTTGCTTCTTGACTGGATGATATGTTTTCAAAATAGGAAAAATATAGTGTATAATAAATAAGGCATTTTTATGTCAGATTACTTGTATTAATTGCTTTAATTTTATTAAGCTTTATGATTTTTCTGCAATTTATGGCCACTTTTGAATATTTATGAATTAGTGTAAGTCACAGCAGACAACTGTATTCTCTATCTTTTATTTAAAATCACTTCTATTATTAGTAAAAATGGAAATATTTTAATTTAATTCTGACCTTACAAATTACATTCCAATACATTATCAAGATTTTTCCACAAGTTTATTCATGTTTCTAAGGAGGATGTACAAAAACACATGAGACAGAAAGAAATTTTTGAATAATAGCCCAAAAGTTATAAAATGCACTTCTGATTTTTATCTTTAGGGAAAAAAAAATTTATAAATTACAAGATGGAATTTATCATCTGAAAGCAATGATGCACTTGAGTTTTCACAGATCCATTTCATCCTGTGAATGAACTACACACACCAAAAAATCATCCACTTCAACAAAACATATGCAATAAATCATACAACCCTTCCTCACACCTGCAGAGAAGAGCTGGGTAAGCAGTTGAATCTTGCAGCGTGTCTCGAAGGTCATCACCTCAACCTCAGGCTCTCGTGCACCACAGCAGTGAAAGCAGATGTCCTGCATACCTCCTCTTGTTCTCCTGAGGGTGACATTGTGCCTTTTTGATTTGACTTAGTTCCTCTGGCATGTTTGACACTGTCATGTGCTCTCATGCACTTGTGGAATTTGTTCATCTAGGAGGAAAAAAAAAAATCGATTATCTGTAGCTCCTCTGCAGCTCCCTCAGGGACTAGGACATGATATGCTGATGGACTCAAGGGATCAACCCAGTCTAAGCAGCAAGTCATTTTATCAGGAATCTAAGAAAAGAGATGTAGGGGTAGAGTTCTGTGTTTTCTAAGATCAGACTTCTGCAATCCCTTTTTCAGTGTCTGAAGTTGAACATCCTCTTGCTATTTAAATTCTGAATGTTATTGTCTCTCCTGACCAGCACTGATATCACAAGCTCAAATCTCATATACCTGCTGAAATAGCCCTGACAATTTGTTGGAACCTGAACCAATTTTAATTCTACAAAAATTATTTATTTTTGTGTTTGTTCTCTTTTCACAACCTGTTCTCCTCCCCCACTGCTACAGAGTCCCGTTATTCTGGAGTATACATGGCAAAAGAACGGAACAGCAGATGGGCTGCTCCATATTTAATGCCTTCAGGGAGAAGAACACAAGGGCATGCAGAGCACATGTGTGGTCCAACAGCAGTCTGTCAAGGCAAACCCTCAGAAATCTGGGAAGCTAGTGCCCGAAGAGTGAGAGTCACAGAGACAGAACAGCTCAAACCACACTCTTCCAGTGCAAGAAAGCTTACTATTCTCATATGAATTTATGAAACATTCAATCTGATATTTCATAAGTCATAGATTTTGCTCAGAAGGCTGGGGAAGTTTTGGATGAGAAAACGTGAAGAGGGATAGGGCACTAACAGTACAAAAACTAGATCCTAGCTGTTGTGAATCTTAGGAGCTCTACCTCATATGATCTTTGTGCTCATTTACAGAGACGCTGAGAGTAGCACACTTTGTATGATGGCCTGCTTTATTATGTTCATATATCCCTTATCCCCAGGTGATGTTGTATTACTTAGTGATTACCACAAAATCTGTCTTTTGCCTTAAAAGCAGTGATCTGGCTGGCGGGACGGTGCAATGCAGAACCCTGAACAAGCCATACAGGTGGAAGATCTTCCCCTCTTCTAATATACTCCTTTCTAACCTTCGGAGCAGTCTCACTGAACTTTCCCTGAACTGCAGTGTGCTCTGTCTGGCTAGCTTCACTGGCTATGAGAAAAGAACAGGACTTAGCTTCTGGGCCAGTCATGAGGGGATGACATGTATTCCTCTCTTAGATGAACAATTGTGACAGGAAAGAAAGGCATCTGCAGCACCACGCTGTTTTTTTAACAGGTGAAATGATTGTGCAAATCTGCAGAACTGAACTGCTGCTGTGGCGTTTGCCTGAGTAGAAGTGGAAAAGCTTTGGGAAGAGCCATGCCCTGGGGTGTGCAAAAGGAAGTTAGTTTGGTTTCTGGGCAAGTCAGGACTGTCTCTAGAGTGTGCACAAACAACATCAGCCTCAGACAGCGGGCAGAAAGCAGGAACATGTGTTGAACAGTTAATGCATCCCGGGACAGCAAGGCAGGAATGAACACTTCTCCCAAGTGACAACTGCAATCTACATTCAAATAAAAATACCATAGAGGCCCTTTATTAACTAGGGGGTAGGTGCTCTCCTCTCGGTTTCTGCTGATATGCAGTCATCACTGCAGTTAGCTGCTAAGGTAGCTGATGCCGGCCGCCGCAGGGCACAGCCACCGAGCCCGTGGCCAGGCCGCGGCAGCGGAGCCCGGCCGGGCCCTCCCGGGGCGCCGGAGCGAGCGCGGCTTTGGAACAGCGACTGCGTTTCCTGCGCCTTCTGCAGTGACACCTGCCGCCGGCTCCGGGCACGGCCATGGATTGCAAACCCCCTTTTTCACAAAGCACTCAGATCTTTTGCGTGTGAGTCTTCTGAAGACCCAAAAGAACCGCCTCCGAGCTGATGACTTCAGTTGGATATTCTACACAAACCTGCTTTGATGCTCGTGTGGCATTCTGCTTATTACAAAACTAATAGCAACACTACCAACTTTACTATTTCATGCTGACGAGCAGCAGTAGCAGGTTTATAGCGCAGCTTACCGATAGGATGCCGTGTCAAGCAACGAAAAAGACTCTGTGAGACCAAACTTGTGCTCTGACTTGTTCTAGTGTTGTTCTGCTCTTCATAGTAGCAGAATATTAGATTCCGACTCTGGTGCTTGTTTTACTAAATGTCATGTCTCAGCATTCGTGTTTTACTTGTCTCATTTCTGCTGTGGTACTCTTGTGTTCTCAGGTTGCAGTTTTTCAGCTGCATCTTCTGAAGCTAACACGGATAGAAATATAACCTGGAGAACTCACCAGGGGAGATATATCCCAACAGTCTATAACCCTCATTTTTAAAATTAAATTACATTGTAGAAGACCAACTTGGTTTTATCAGAAATCCAGAGTTTGCTGATTATTTCCTCTTTCCATCATTTTCAGCTGAGAGTTGTAGTTTTAAACATGTTAACTTTCTCACAACAACTTTTCCCATTTCCAAACAATAAGTAATTTATCCTTAAAATGGAATAGGGGATTAAAATGGCAGAAAACTTATGATTACCAGATGCACAAAATATATTAGCTGAGCTGGTACTTATTAGCATAGATAGTTCCCCTATTACATTAATTTTGCATGAAGATATGTGGAGTCTGTCATCTGGAATTAGAACTACATTGACATACAACACCCAGAGTCACTTCTGACAAATGTAAGCTTCCAAGTTTCCCAACCCCATACTGGATGCCTTGGGCATCCAGAAGCCTCCTCCTTAGGCCCCTCTTTCCATGTAGAGGTAGGCAACATGTGGGGCCCACCTGTGAGCAGTGCTGCACCCCCAAGTAAACAGGAAAAATTGTGAAGTCGTCCCACCATAAACATGACTGCTTTTCCCTTAGGGAAACATAACTAGGTAAATATAACTAGGCAAGTATCACTAGGCAATAATACTAAGGTGCCCATAACTGAATTTAGATGACTCACATTATATTAGACAATTGAGGAAAACTTAGGATTTTCATCTCACACTGATTTTTCAAGTATTAGCTTGTATAAGGTTTGTTGCTGAAATTTGTTCTCTATTCAGTGAAGCAGACTGTGTTGGAATGACTCAGTGTGATGTTTTCCATCTTAATGGTTTGATAAACAACTCTGTCTGGTTTGTGTTGTGTTTCTGTCCAGCAGAGGAAGTGACTGGGAAATGAAATGAACCTGCACAGTTTCCTGGACTGGACTCTGCTTGGTTTGCTTATTTGATCACATATTTAGTTGTCTCATAGTGTCCCTATAAAGCAGGACAATAATGCTCACCATGCAGTTCTCTAAGAAATCAGAAGCAACGGAAGGAAAATTTTCAGATTGCCAGCAGCTCATTTTGGAAAAAATATATTACTAAACAATATTATTAGAAGAATTTTACACAAAGATTATGCCACTGTTATTATACACTCTCCCTCATAAAGCAACAGTGATAACTGTAACCTTAATCTAGTGAATTCCAATTTTTATGAGAAAAACTGTTCTTTCTAAATTATCTGGAATATAGTGTTTGCTATTTTTTCTTACATTGAGGATAAGAGAGTTTTCTGATATTTAACTCCATATTGGCCCTAGAAAGATAATAATGAATTTTTCTTCAGGACGTTTGAGAAATCTGAACAATCTGTTAACAAATATATGCTGCTGTTGTGCCTTTGAGAGAAGTGCTGAGTATATATCCCTGTCTTTAAATAGAAAGCAGTCAAAGGATAATTGCAGCATTTAAATACACTGAGAACATTCTAAGTAGGAAGGAATGATAGTTCTATAGTTAAAGTATAAGAAAAAGAGAATATCTGCATTATATTCCTGAATGGGAAGATTTTTTCCTTATAACCTTAGGCAAAATGCTTCATCTCTGCCTGTCTACATTTCCATATTTTATTTGGTATAAAATGGGGATTATAACCCTTTTCTGCCTCAGAGAATACTAAAAATATATGTGCGGGGACAGACATCCTGAGATGGAAGGTGTTATCTGACATTATAAATGGAAACACAGGATATGGCTACACAGGCTCTCAGTTTAGAGCTGATCTAATCACACAGAGGAAACCCAAGAAATAGAGTCAACAAACCTCATTCTCAAAGGCTCCAGTTACTACCTGATTGTATCGCTCATGTGTATTTATTTCTGTCTCTGGGAGCCTGATTCTCCTAGAATATGCTTTTAACCACTACAGATCTTCAGGAGGGAGGAATTATTGAGATTAATTTCTAACTCACTAGATTTTATATTTAAGAAATCATTGAACAGTATAACTAACACATGAGAAGTTACCTACAGAAAAACTACCCTGCCTCAGGACAATGAAATGCTGCTGTATGTAGGAACCAAATGTGGTTCCCCTGCTGAAACATACACCTAAGAATTGGCAAATCTTTGCAGCTCCAGTGCTGCTCCTTTTGTCCCTCAACTGCTACCGGTTCAACACTGGTGGTAATAAGCTGCACTTAGAAATTCTACAGCTTCCTCTAATCCGAGCATCTGGGAGCGTGCAATGTAGACTCGGATTCACAAACATATACAAGCCTAAAACTTACCAATGCTTTAACAGCCACAGGGGCATGTATTCCTACATGGCTTTATAAATTCATGCTTTAAAAGTCACTTGGTTGCACCTATTTATTGCACCTCTTAACCCAATCAAATACGGTAGTTTTTTAACCAGGCATAGAAAAATTATTAAATAGTTTAATGCAGGAAACAGAGAAAAATGCCATATTCACTAATGTAGACACATGGGAAAATAACCATCAGCCTAGAATGCAGCAGGCAGGAACATGAGCAATTGTTCTTATTTTCTTAAGACGGCTATGGATTGAAGTTTGTTTGTTTTTCCTTACAAATTATATACCGTAATACACACAGACACCTCCCAATAGTGTGAATCAAGTCAGTAATCTTCAAAAACTATAATGGAAAAAGCTCAGGCTGGTATGAAGTGAACTTTAGGACATCAGCTTCATAAATACAAAGAGTTCACTAAAGTGAATAGGAATTTTTCTTCCAGAATTTGTAGGAAGATGAAGCTCAAGATGTATTCTGCAGAGGATATTGTTACCTTCACAGTCATTTTTGTCTGGAAGTATGGTACATACTGTTACGAAGTGACTAATTGCTATACTCAAACCTGCAGGAAAGAAAATTAAAATGTTTCCTTCTATTTTTAAACTGTTTGCCCCATACATTTAACACAGCTAGGGACACAGCTAGTACATCATTTTCTTGAGTAGCTCATTGGAAAGGAAAAAATGAGCATCAGGATAAACTCTCCAAACACCAAGAGGAGAGCAGAAAAATCAATAAACACTCTCAAAGCATTACAGAGTGAAATCTTCAGCCTGATCCCTTAAAGAGTACACTGTCAGAAAACTGTCTAAATACAGCTAGCTCAAGTAAAATCACAAGATGACATTTGCCTATTAGTTGATTAATATTTTTGACATTTAAAACAAAAGCACGTGGGGAATTGGTTCCTCCTTTGCCAACTGGTTGCTTTCTCTTCTTCCCTGTGATGTAAGGAAAAACCAAAACCTCGACCCTGAGGCTTTCAGCTCACATAGACAAGAGAGTCGCTACTGGAATGAGAAATACGTGCTTGGGGGAATGAGTAAACAAAGGTTGTTAAAATAAAATAATACTGTAAAACCCTCAACGCTGACTTTATTGCTTTAAAGTGAAACAAGATACAACAATGGCACCAAAAAAATAAATCAGAAAACTCCAATTATTTTGTCATTCCTGCTTGCATAGTATTACAATGCTTTGTAGAGCTTTATTATTGACTTATATTGTATTTAATGAGTTATGTGTGCCTAGTGATATTATCACATTTATAAAAATAATTTCCTTAAAAATACATTAGCACCTTTTTTTTACTGGTTTGCTACATGCCATTTTTTTATTCCGTGTCTTATTTTGTTTCCCCATGCACACCTTTTTCTAGGGCTGATAAAGACCAAAAGTCTTTGCCCTAAAATACTGAAGCCAGATATGATCAAAACTCCTATTGAAAAGCTGATGATCTGTTCAAAATGAAACATATATATTAAGAAATATTAACTCAGTTTTATTACAGGGCTTCATTCCAGGCTCCCTTCCAAAATTATTTCTCTGATTTTTAAAATTAAATAGTTGTCACAAAGTTGCTTTAACTTTCAAAAATATTTTGACAGTATTTTAGGGAGTTTTGACAAAAGAGAAGTGTTCTTGCAAAGTATTTTCATGGAATCACTTGCTGGCAGAAGATGATTTGATGTGATTTTTTACTGAAACTCCATATATGTAACATGACTGTGATATGACAGACAGCACAGGACTAAGAAAATGTCAGGTAGTTTTACTGAGCTTATTGAAATCTGTTTGCTGCTGCAGCTACACTGTTCTTTACAAAGATATATAATGGTGTCCATCCCTGTGGGATCAATAACATTTAATATGGGGTGGGCTTCAATGGGCATCTGTCTGTGTACCTTCCTGTTGGAAAGGAATTCTGTTTATGACTAAAGAGTACAAAAAAAAAAAGAAACTTCTCAGATAGCCAAGGCACCAGCAGAAGAAAGACAACTGTCCTGAGATGCAAAACATCAGTAAAACTTCCAGTTTATAGGAGAGCTAGTATTATTCATCTAGATAGTTAATGTTATTCATCCAGATCCTGCCCTTCGACTTAGCCCTAGCGAGGCACTTCTGGAGTGCTTTGTCCAGTTCTGGGCTCCTGAAAACTAGAAAGACATGGAGCTCCTGGATTGGGTCCAGTGGAGGGCTACAGAGATGATTCAGAGACTGGAGTATCTCTCATAGGAGGAAAGGCTGTGGGAGCTGGGCCTATTCAGCCTTAGGAAGAGATGACTGGGAGGGGACCTCACCAATCTCTGTCAGTATCTGAAGGGAGGGTGTCAGAGGATGGAGCCAGGCTCTGCTCAGTGGTGCCAAGCAATGGGACAAGGGGCAATGGGCAGAAACTGAGGCTCAGGAAGCTCTCCCTGAACATGAGGAAGAACTTCCTTACTGTGCAGTGACCATGCACTGGAACAGGTTGCCCAGAGAGGTTGTGGAGTCTCCCTCACTGGAGGTATTGAAGAGCTACCTGCACACAATCCTGTGCAAAGTGCTCCAGGATCTCCCTGCTTGAGCAGGGAGATTGGACCAGATGACCTGCTATGGGTTACTTCCACCCTGACCCATTCTGTGATTCTGTGATCTAAAGCTGTTATTTTATTCTAAATATTATAAGTATAATAAAAATGCCAAATAAAAAAAAATGAAATTTCCTTTGTTTTGCTCTTATATAGCTTAAATCGTAGTTTCTGGCATCTCTTTAAATATTGGGAAACACAAGTTTCTTTTTTGATACACTAACACCAATTCAGTAGACTTTCTGTAAGTATATGGCATTATGGAATGTACTTCAGGCTCCTCAGTCAACAGAGGAACAGCTGAAGGAAAGAGTCTGAAAATGGAGAGATGGTAGTAATATTATGAAAGGCACAACAAATAGGCTGCAATGCAGAACTTACACAAGCGGGAGGGTTAAACTGGATTAAACTCTCTCTTCATCTGAGCCCCACTTGTGCACAAGGACATCTATCTGAAACTGAGTCACAGAACATCATCCCAAGACATATGGCCGTTTGAAAATTAGATCCGTTTAATACCCTTTTAATGCTGCAGACTCAGCATAGCAAGGCTCCAGGCCATTATGAGGTTGCCTGTGTGGAAAATATATGCTCAGGGACAGAAGCCACATGGTGCTGGAGCCAGAAGAGGCCCAGCTGCTGTACTTCCAGGGCTGCCATACGCTAAATAAGGCACAGACAGTATCCATCCCCATTTCCAGCCACTATAATTCTTAACATTGGCTACATAACACAGAAAAAAAGTCTGTCTAGCGCAGTGAAATGCTGGAGGTGTTAGCATTATTCCCTACTGCTTTAGGTGTGCCCCACAAAGAGCGAGAGCTATCTAAGGTATTGTGCCCTGTAGGCAAACCAAAGAAGGGTTCACAAAACCAGCACACCAAGGATAAGATTTTTTTTGTAAGGATAAGATTTTTTTTGCTTAGTACTACTGATTCGATTTAGATGATTTAAGATTAAAAGGGACAGTGACAGCAGACTGATCTTTTGCAGAATGTAAATACAAACCAGTAGATCCCATGCCAGTTTTTCTCTAGGCCTGTACCAGAAGGGTGATTTAAGATGTTTCAGATATGAATAAAGTGCCATGCTTTTAAACATCTCTCTCTAGTAAGCGAATATCCTTATTTAATTAAAACTGTCATTTGTTTCTAGCCTTACTTTGACTAGCTTCAGCTTCCACCTTCTGCTGGATCTCATTGCATGTTCTTTTACTATAAAGCTGTTTATTATCAGAAATATGATCTTTAAGTCGCAGATCTGAAACTCAAGTCCCTTTAACCTTCTAAGGATGAGCTGATTTTCTTGTAAGACACTGTCATAATTTTAAAAGCATACATTTAGCTCTGCTAACCGATGAACTTTCTCTACTGAGAAAAACCTGAGCAGCAGTAACTTTTTTTTTATTGTCCAATACTGAGAGATCAAGCAGCAAGGTGAACTAAGCTTATAGCTATACAGTAAGAAAATAGTTTATATGTTTTCTTTCTCATTGGTAATGAGACTTTTTAAGCTGATTTAAGCAATCATAGCTGTACTGGAGTTGGTAAAACCACAATAAGCTGCATGTGCTAGCAACTCACTTTATCAGAATTAGCATTTCTAAACAGGATTTTAGGATTCATTCTTTCCTTAAGAAAAAAGCAAGGAGGTCTGTGAGGAATGACACTAATGAAGCTTAGTTTCCCTCCATTTTCCATCCCTCTTGTCTCTGTCTACTTTCCACATTATTTCCAGAGTTCTCTGTCCCTTACACCTTCAGTTCCTAAATCATCCATCAGGCTGGGCAGGAAGAGCTGGTACTGTAGGTGGCTCGGAGCTAGGATGTGTGCACCAGGGCGTGCATACCAATCAATTGCTTTGCTAAGGGGAAACACAGTAGGGAAAAGTAAGTTCTTATCTTTCTTTTCAGGGGGGACTGACAGGCCATAGTACTCTCAGCTGCTGAATTCCATTAAATTTTACCAATATCCTTTAGAACTCTATCCCTTTGCTGAATTTGTTTAAAATTGGTGATGAGATACACCAGTTACAAGGAGGTACTGACATACAGAAAAACTGCACTAAGCCTCATTTCCTTGGGAAAAAGGCTAGAAATGAGAAAATACATTCTCAGTAATGTAACAGAATGGTTGGCTATCACACTACTTCAGAAGCATAACATAGGATGTGGTTGTGCTGAAGTTGAAAAGCTTAGGTTTGTATTTGTACTGCTGCTTGCAGGAGGCCCGAGTGAGCCCATTTCCATGGCATGTTCTCATCGTGCTGCTCTGTAATGTGTCCTGATTTCAGACCAGTCACACAATTGCCTTAGTTAAAACGAACTAGTGTGACCACAAAGAATTAGTAATATCCACTTACAAGCAGTAACAGGATATTTTTGAGTGACTGGATTTGCTTGGAATGTAAAGGTTTTGCAAAGGAACACCACTTCCAGATATAACTGCCAAAGTTATTTTTTTGCCTCATGTGAGAACCATATTTGCTGCTTGCTTGATTAACACCTTCCACGGTGGAATTCTAAATCTGAAGTGACTAGCAGCAGTGGTGAGTCACCAGTTCTTTGTAGCACAACTGTGTTTGCTTTGGGCACAAAAATGGAACAGAGATTCTTCTGCTGTTCAGTACAAAAAAAAAAAAGCTCACACCTTCTTTGAAGTCTTTACTTCAGAATTATTGGAAATGAACCTTACAACCCATATTTACATGGGATATTTCTGGTAGTTTTATTAGTTTTGGGTCCTATTTTACTTCTCAAAAAAAAAAAATCTAAAGAATGTATCACTAAGAACTGAAGAGTTACAGTGTGAGTGATGAGACAATGATGGTTTCTACTAGAATATTCCAAGCAACAAAACCCCATACATCCTCAATGTGTTTCAGTCCTTGGCTTGCCAGTGTGATTTGTTTCTGGCAGTAATGCTAGCAATGGGCTGTTGTTTACATCTGTAATGTCTCTGTAATGAAAGGCCACGTGTATGTGCCTGTAGAAAGCATAAACACAAAATTGTGGCTGTGGAGACAATGAAGCCAACAGGGGTTGTCAGAAAGCCATGTGTTGCACAGCAGAAACAAATCTGTTCACAGCCAGCAGTATGCCAAGCCCACCTGGCTGCTGCTGCAGCATTTCCAATCACCCCTTACAGGTTACGCAGGACTCCAGCAGCACAAGGGCAACAACTATTTCCTTAATGTGTATTTTGGGCTGGACACAGCATGAATTTGCTGAAGAGATGGAACTCAGACATCTGGTAACATCAGTGTCTGTGCTAGGGGAGCCTGAGGAGCAGGTCACAGGGAGCAGTGCAGACCAGCCGTGAGCGTGCTGTCCCTGGTCCCCACACTGCCCAGCAGCCCGAGCCCAGGCCCTCCGCAGGGACTGGGGACACCCAGCTGCACGGCACTGCAGGACGTGGAGACCTGGGTCCAGGATCTTCACACATTCTTCCAGACCTGCCCTGATTCGTAATGACTTTGTGTGGAAAAGCCACTAATGAACCTTGATCCCCAAGGCAACAAATCACAGAAGTGCAGCCACCCCACAGCTTGGGGGGATTAAGTGAACCTGATCTCCCATAAGTAATTCACAGAGTTCAATTACTGCTACGGAGTTTGGGGGCAAAAACCTTAGATACCTGTGAGATCTTTAAATTTAGTTGGGAAATTTCTAGTAAAAATTTCTAACAATTAGGTGAAAATCTTGATCTTAAACCATTTGTGTATTTAGCCTGTTGTGAATGTAAAATACAAGGTAGTGATGTAATTGGGTAAAATTTAATGGGTAAATAACAAAAAAGAATTTCAATAATCTGATGGTTGTTCCTGCCTGTACATTCCCGCAGTTTGTGCTTCAGAATTCTTATTCTCCCTGCTGTGCTACTATGTTTGTGAGGATGTCTGCACGGAGCATTTAGGGCTAATGAGGGATTGTTGCAAAATGTGGAATATGCAAATATTTCTGAAGAAAGTGTGTTCTCTGATGTTTGATCTTTGTATACTTTCAAGCCTAAACAACAACAAAAAAAGGAGATTTAATCTGTGAAACAGAGAGCAGCTAAGAAGCTGTAAGTGATGCCCAAGTGTTAAAAACACAAATTAGTTGTGGGAAGAATTGCTTTGTTAAGGTTTAGGGCTCAATATGTTTCAACAACCTCAGACCTGGGGGAGCTTAACAAAACTTGGGACTGACGGTGGACACAAAGAATGCAGAATTTAGGGCCACAAGGACATCTAGCAGAACTTCCAAGATCAAGAAGTAAATAATAAAGCCCACCCAGCAACGGTGCTGAAATCGGCTCTGACTGGGTAAAAGGCAATTTTGGCAGGACGAGACTGTGACCCATGACTCACAGCCACCCACTGACTCAAAAAAAAGAGAAAGACTGAGAATGCAGACCAAAAAGAAGCAAAGGAATCATTAATAGAAGATAGAATACTAATTAAGAACTACGTAACTTGTAGTAAATAAACACTAATTCCTTTGTTTACAAAAATGCATGAATAGCAAAAAGTTCGGATAGTTGCGATGCTGGTTTTGTGCATATGCCACCCAGCACATTTTTCAGTGCGGAACTGTAAATAAAAAAAATGCCTCGACTCTGTGTGTGTATTGGCCACTTGCACACCGGGTGAAATAACCTATTTTGGCAACAGGATTACTCTGCATCCGTGTCTACATTCTGCAATCCCACGTCTCAAGTCCTCTGTCAGCCCTCCGTCAAGGACTTTTTCGCTCCTGCCCCTGATGGCCTGAGAAGGCCTCCACCTCCTGCACTCGTTAGAAGATCTGCGTTGCGGTGAATCCGTGCTTTGACGGAACGTGACTCCAGAGGCACTGAGGGCGGGTGAGCGGCATTCCCGGGGCGGGAAGCCGCCGCCGGGGTACCCGGGCCCGCCCCGTCCGCGGCCCGCGGGGCGGTGCCTGCCCCGGAACCGCCGCGCGGGGCATTGTGGGTGTGCGGCCGCGGCTGCGGCTTTCGGCGGGTCCCGTGAAAATGGCGCCGTAGGCGGCGGCGGGAACGGGAGGTGTCGCCGGGTCCCTGCGCTGCCGACCGGGCGGCGCGTCCTCGCCTCCCTCCTTTTCTCCGCCAGCCCGCCGTGCTCCGGCTCTGCCGCCCGCTCCCGCGCCACCTTCTGCCTCCCGCGCGGCGATGGCGACTCCGGACCAAAAATCCCCCAACGTTCTGCTGCAGAGCCTCTGCTGCCGCATCCTGGGCAAGAGCGAAGGTAACGGCGTCCCCCCGCCATTCCCCCGGCGGCAGCGCTCGGAGCCCGCGGGGGCTGCCCCGGCGGGGCTGGAGAGGTGCCGGCCCCCTCGGCAGGGACCGTCGGCGGCCTCCCGGCCCGGGGCGTGACAGCCCGGGCAGGGCTGAGGTGCCGGCCGGGCACGGCGGCGGCCCCGCCAGCCGGAGCCCTGCGGCGGGAGGCGGCTGGAGACGGTTCCGTGCCCTCCTGGCTCCCGCTCCCCCGGAGCGTTTGGCCGGCTCCTGAAGGCGCTCTCCTCTATGGGGAGCGCGGCACCGGTGTTGGGGCGAAAGGAGGCTCCGTGTTCGTGTTGAGGAACCTCCGCCTCCCGCCGGTGCCTGCTCGAATGGAGCCATTGGCGTGCGCCAGGTCCGCTACAGGTCCTCGGTGTCTTGATGCTGCTGTGAATCTCCAGCAGGGGAATGAATCTCTAGTCTGTTTGCGTAAGTTTCTCCCTTGCAGTCAAGGCGAGGACTGTTTTTAGTAAGCAGTTGGAGGGGTGGAAAGGACGGCATGCATCTGCTGAGTCTCCTTTTTAAGTTACTTCGTTTATTAGCATGGCTCACTAGAGAAACTCATGCAGAAGCTTTTATTGCATTTATTTTCTTGTATGAGAGATGACTTTCTCCCTCATTAGTAATGGCTGTCAAGTCCCTTATTCTTTTCTCTCTCCATACCCCTTTCTTCTGACAAGTTCTTTTAGATATTTCCAGGACAGTAACTAAAATTTTGAGCATTGACCTGTTGTAAAAAATTACTAAAATGTGGCCTATGTGTGGATTATTGCTATCTTAGAAACCTAGAAAGTGAGTAACAAGGTAGATATATATATATATTGTCAGACTTTGTTTCCATCTATTGCAGACAGCATGTTGTGGTCTCACACCCCATCTTGCTCAGTTGGAGAGATATGGGTTTAATGAATGAATTGTTTGGTGAATGAGGAACTGAAACTGGCAGCATCCAAAGAGTTGTAGTCACTGTCTCAATGTCAAAATGAAGATCGATAGCAAGTGGTGTCCCTCAGAGGTCTGAACTGGGGTTGATGATGATCAGTATCTTTATTAATAGCATAGACAGTGGGCTTGAGTGTGCCTTTGGAAGGTTTGCATATGACACCAAGGTCAGCAGTGCAGGTGATGTTCTGAGGGAAGGGAATGCCATGCAGAGGGACCTTGAAAGACTTGAAGAGCGGCCTCTGTGAACCTCAAAGTTGTGCATCTGGGTCAGGGCAATCCCCAATATCTGTAGAGAGTGGGGGATGAGTGGATTGAGGGCAATCCTGCAGAAAAGGACTTGGGGAGTGGATGAAAAATTGGACATGAGGCAGTAATGTGCAGCCTGGAAAGTCAACATGTTTTGAACTCCGTAAAAAGAAGCATGGACAACAGGTAGAGAGCAGTGATTATCCCCTCACTGCTCTGCTATTCTGGGACCCCATCTGCAGTACTGTGTTCAGCTCTGGGGCCCCGAGTTCTAAAAGAATGTGGATGTGTTGGAGCAGGGCCAGAGTAGGGCCACTGAAATTGTGAGAGGAGTGGAGCACCTCTCCTGCAGAACAGGTTGGAGAGAGTTGGGGTTGTTGAGCCTGGAGAAGGTTCTGTTCAGAGATCTCATTGTGGCCTGTCAGTGCTTAGAGAGGGTTTATAAGAAAGACACATTTTACCAAGGCCTAAAGTGACAGAACAAGGGCTAATTGCTTTAAACCCTTATAGGGTATGTTTAGGTTGGACACAGAAAAGAGAGCTTTTACAGTCAGGGTTGTGAGACACTGGAACAGGTTGCCCAGAGCAGTTGTGAATCCTGTCCATGGATATGTTCAAGACCAGATTGAGTGGGACTTTGAGCAACCTGATCAAATGAAAGATGTCCCTCCCCATGTCAGGGAAAGTGGACTAGGTTGTCTTTGAAGGTCCCATCCAGCCCAAACCATTTTTGATTCTGTGATTCATCTGAGAAGTGTGAATCACAGAAAACACTCCATATAACTCTAAGATCTTAAGGGTCTTTTTCAAACTAAATAATTCTATGAGCAACAGCTGTTGATTGCTGTGTTTTGTTTTTCAAAATCTTTTCCTTTTCCATTGCATTTTGAAGTCTTCTGCAAGGCAATATTGTTTCTTTCAGGATCTCTAGTATTTCTGTGTCAGGAATTCCTGTTTTAAGATTTTATCAGGATGTGGCAAATTTCTACTCTTCCCCTATCTCCACCAAATCAGCAGTAGCTTCTAAACTGTGTAATGCCTCTTGTGTTCTTCTGTAACCCTGTTTCTTTTAGCAGGTGTTTTTGAGTTTTATTTATCTGTTTGTTTGTTTGTTTGTTATTTTTTAAAAATAAATGTTGAACCTGTTTCTGCGTGTTGGGATTCTGATAATGTAACTTGAAATCCTTTCTATGTTTGATTAATGAAAGTGGAAATTTTGGCCAAAATCACAGTAAATTTCCGTGTGCAACCTGTAGTCTACTTGTCTGCACACTTGAGGATTATCTGAGGACTTCTTTGAAGTGACAGCTTAAAGGAAAAAAGTGGGTTGTCTGCCACATTTATCACCCATGTTTTTATGCATGTGACAGATGGGAAGCCTGTTCTTACCCTGCTCTTTATTCCTTTTTATTATCCCTCCTAGAGGGATGCTAGCACTGAAACCTCGCCTTTCTGAGCCAGGATTTCCCTTGAAGCAGTCAACTGTAGTACATGTATTAGCTCAGCTATAGATTTCAAGTGCATAGAGACTGAAAAGTCAAAAATTCTGTGTAAGTCTCAGTCATTAAAAGTGTGTGTGGTGTTTTCTCCCCCCAGCCCCTGATATCTGTGTCAAAAGAATACATAAAAGACAAAAAAGAAATTATGTTACCACAGCATCCTCTGTGTCCAGGAAGCTGCATGTATCCAAAGGTGGTAAGGAGCCCACTGGACAAGCTATTTAGCATCTTGCTGTTTTTCAGTCTTGTAATTCTTGTTCCTTCCAGCACAGGGAAAGTTTAAAGTAAGGTATTAGTGTGTGGTTGGTGGTCTCTTTGCAGCTTCTCTCTTCCTTGTGTACGATGAAGTTCATCTGCTTTGTTTATACACATCCTCTTTTTTGAAGCAAACTTTACAAGTGTTATCAGTTTAGTCTTTGGGAAGTAATTTATGATGTTCAAACACTCCTATAGAATTTAGAGGCAAAAACCTTAGACACTTAAGAGATCTTTAAATTTAGTAGAGAAATTTCTACTAACAGTTCAAAACCAGAAATCGACAACATCCATCTTAAACCATTTGTGTAGTTCACCTGCTGTGAGTGTGAAGTACAAGGTACTGATGTAATTGGGTGAAATTTAAATGGTGAATAATAAAGGAGTTGATGTTCAGTGATTTAATTTTTTTCCTGCCTGTGCATTCCCTGAGTTTCTACTTGAGAATTTTTGTTCTCCCTTTTTTCCTTCTCAGCACTTGTGTGTTGCTATGTTTGTGAGGAAGCTACAGCTTCAGGAGGAGCTGAAGGTTTCTGTTTATATAATGTCTGTGTGATAATTGTTCACTTAAGGCTGAGGTGGTATTCATCTCCTTCCAAGTCTACATTGTGCAATCCCTTGCCTGAAGTCTTCCATAAACCCTCATCAAGGAATTTTTTTGCTTCTGCCCATGATGGCCTTTGAAGGCTTCCACCTTCTCTACTTGTTAAAGATTTATGTTGAAGTAAATTTGTGGTCTGGACTGTGATGTCAGGCTCTCAGTGGTGGAGCCATCTTCTCTTTCCCCTTTTGCGGTCATCCCCTTAGTAGACAGCTTGCTTTGTTTCCAGAACCAGTCAGCTGCATAGGCCTAGTTACTGGGATTTGCTTTTTTGCAAAGAGCTCTGCCTCTGAGAAATTAATTGCAAAGTCTACTGAGTTATGTGGAGGAACTGTTTAGTTGTTTGTTTTTTTAACATTATCTACCTAAACTTTTTTTCCCCCTAAAACTAGTGTTTGAAAGCTTTTTGTTGCTGTGCTCTAGCCAGTCCTCAAGGAGGGGCTTAAAGCTTTGCATGGGGCTGTATGTCTGCAGTCAGCCACTGTGATTAGTTTGGAGACTCTGCCCCTGCAGTTGGAGGTGTTGCTGACCTCTCTCTTCCACATGTTCTCATAGTGTCTAAGAATTACTGTACTGGCTTTGTATTATCGTCTGTGTTTTTCCAGACTATCCACTCACTTTTATACTTACCCCTGATCTTGCAGAGAGCTTGTTTACCTGTGCAGTAATTGCTGTAATTTTCTTTTTTCGCCCTGTGTTTGTAGGCTCCAGCAGTTATACAGGGTTGCATGCCTCCTTTTGAACAGTGATTTTAGTCCTTCTGACAAAGAACTTCTTGTTCTTAGCTGTCTTTCACAAACTTCCTGGTAATCTTAAAACTCTTAACAACTCTTAGCATCTCCAATGGAAATAAATGGTATTGCTGTAAATATTCAAGCTAAATCTATTTGAGTTTGAAACCTAAAAAGATTTTTGTGTGCTGAAGTACTATTGGAAGTGTTCATGCTCTAGAAAGTGAAGTACTATTTCAGTCTTCGGGGAGCAGTTTGGTACCTGAAGTCCATACCGTGGCCTCAATTTAATCTCCACAGTGTCAGTGGCAGTTCTGTTATTGCTGTTTGATTTTGGTTTTTTAAACTTTAAATTATTTGAATAGATGTTAAAATTTCATGTCGAGGGAAAAACATAGAGTTCATTCCAAAGGTGATATGGAGGGAGTTTTACCTATGCTAATGACCGAGCAGATGGGAGTTGACAAAAGAGGCAAAAATTCACAGTGAGGGAGAGTTCTGAAAAGATTGTCACAGAGCTGTTGATAGTCCATTGGGACAGTTCTCATATAAACCTCTGTACTAACAATCCAACAAGAGCCAGCCATATAAACAGTATTAAAGAATAGTTATGTTTCCTGGGCTGTGCATCAAAGTTTGTGGACAACTTCTATGTAAGAAAGAATGGGAGTGTCTGTGGCTTGAGCTTTATTTTGTACTTATGTTGATTTATTTTCCTTTGTGGGAAAGGCGTCTGGAGACTAAAAAAACAGTTAATTAACAATAAATTTAAAATGCTTCAACTAAAAACTTTCACCAACAGAAGAGGAGCTTAGGATAGTCGACTAAATCAGAAGACTGATGTAAAACTAATTTTTTTCAGGAATATTTCATAGAATCATACAAAGACTTCACTTGGAAGGTACCCTAAATGTCATCTAGTACCAACCCTGCTGCCATGAGATGGAACATCTTCCACTATACCAGGTTGCTCAAAACCCATCCAACATGGCCTTGAGCACTTCCACAGGACAGGACATCCACAACTTCCCTTGGCAATCTGCTGTAGTGTCTCACCATCCTCACTGTAAAGAATTTCTTCCTAGCATGGTATCTAAATATCTCCTTTTTGTTTTAAAATCGTTTCTCCTTGTCCTGTTACTATCTGCCTATATAAGAAGTTGCTCTCCCTCTTTTTTATGACTTCCTTTAAGTACTGAAAGGCCACAATAAGGTCGCTGCACAGAGCCTTCTCTTCTCCAGGCTGAACAATCCCAGCTCTCTCAGCCTGGCGTCACAGGAGAGGTGCTCCAGCCCTTTGGCCATCTTCGTGGCCTCCTGTGGATCTGCTCTTAACAGCCCCAAGTCTTTTTGTGCTGGGGACCCCAGAGCTGGATGCAGCACTGCCGGTGGCACCTCATGAGGTCACAGCAAAGGAGAGAATCACCCTTCTTTTGATGCAGCCCACGGTGTCTTCAGGCCGTCTTGGCACACATGGCTGCCTCATGTCTGGCTTTTCATCCATGAGAACTCCCAAGTCCTTCTCTGCAGGGCTGCTCTCAATGGCTTCTGCCAGTGTGCAGTTGTGTCTGGGATTGCTTCAACCCAGTGCAGCACCTTGCATGTCATAACCAGGCTGGGCCTAAAACTGCACATTTCAAAGTATTTTCTATAGGAACGAGCAGTTTAGCTCACAATGCATGTAGATTCTCCTCAAGAACAAAATAGTAATGCTAATGGCATTGGAGACTAGTCTTCTAGTTTATCCCTATATGCCATGTTAATACAATTGCCTTTTGCCCCAGGTAATACTTCCTAGTAATGTAGAACATCTGATATGAGTAAAACAGATGAGATACAGCAGCATTACTGTCCTGGCAAACATCATATGTACTCATGGTATATGTGAGAAGCTGAAAAATTTTACAGCTTTTCTTCCCAGCTTAATTTTGCAACAATAGCATATTATGCATTTTGCAAACACTTTGTTACAGGAAAGAAGCTTGTTGTTTGGGGCTTTTTTTCTTCAGTATGTGTTTTTGGCAGCATCTGTATCTGAAGTAGTTTGCAGAAAATTTTTCCCTGATCAGTGCCACTCCTACAGTATTGAATGCAGTTTAGAGTGTAATTCTTTTACAATAATTTTGTGTTTAAGGAAAATGGTTGTCTGGGGTGATGGACAGCTGACTTGAGAGTTTGGTAATCTTTGGAGACTTTCAAGAAAGAAAGAAACTGGTTTAGCTAAACTTCCTTTAGCATGGCCCTATAGTTTAGAAATTGACTATAGATGTATTTAAATAACCAAATGTGTTCTTTTCAGGAAACAAGGTTTCTCACAATGATTTGGAAAAAGAGTTTCAATTACTACTTAGGTTTTTCAGGACTTCTCCCTGCCTGCTTTTGGAAACTTAATTAACCAATAACCCACCTTATTTAAATAAATATGTAAGAGTATAAAGTGAATTTTAGCTCACTTCCCTGAAGTTATAGGTAATGTTTGCAGCTTCTTTATAGCAAAAGTCTTGCTAAATTTCAGCACATCCTCTGAAATACTGCCTTCTTGCAAGTATATTGGCTAGTCATCTCTTTGTTTTGTGAGCTTTTCCTATCTATCAATCTATTATCTATTATAAATATAAATATCTATAACTATAAATGTCTATTTCTCCTTGGTTTCTTTACAACCAGAGTCTTTTAGTGCATTGCTTCTATATATTTTTTTTTTCATGTACTACGGTTGTATTTTGCTCAGCTTTAAAGTGCTGTTATTGGCCTTTTTAAGTAGTTCAATTCTAATACTGCATTGTGTGTAGGAATGTTTGAATGGCTCTGTGGAGTATAAATCTTTGAAGGATTGATGGGTTGCTTTGTTGAAAGGAGACAGTTTTTAAATTTTCAGTTTTTTCCTTGTGATTCACAAGTGCCAGTTCTCTGTTAAGCTGTTTGGCTGCTTATCAGTGTCATTAATTGTGTGTGTATTACTTAAGGGGCATAGTCTGAGGAGAAGTGGCTGTCTCTGCATTCTCTGCTGTGATTGGACCTCTGGAAATCAAGTCATGATCGATGTTGTTTTACCCCTTTAGCCTTCAGCCAGCTGCATCAGATACATTGCGCCTGTTGTTATGTAACAGAGTCATGCTGTAATCATTTTCTGATGAAGGATGTTCAAATAGATAGATGGCTGTATATTTTAAGTATGTCTGCTGTCATAATGATGATTCTTTGAGGAGGGAAGCAATTAGATGTGCCTATTAGTTATAAGCTCTGTGAATTTTTATTGTACTGACACATATCTGTATTAAGTTATGTTTAATCACTTCAGGCGTGGAAGTTATTTTACGAATTCATGAGAAGTAATCTGCTGAAGAAACACCCACAGCAGGGAATTTTGTTTGTAAAGGAGAAGCTGGACTTGATATGAATAAAACATGAAAATCTGAATGGAATTAAATAAAATAGAAAACCATTCTTGCTACGGAGCTGTTGAATTGCTGGTGCAAATCAGCAATATATGAAGAGCAGATAACTTTTTCCATGTTCTCAGTAGTGCAACAGGTTTAAAAAGCAGGATTTGTTGGATGGAATTGTCGTCTTTCAACTAGAGATCTTTCCCAGGTGCCTTGTTAGGGCAGTATGGAAAAGGCTATACTAAGTTTCAGTGCTTTAACTACTAGTCTTGCTATGGTTGGTGTTGAAATAGAAGGTTGTTACAGGAGATAATAGATTTGCCTTAAAACTTCCCTGTTACAGGAAAAGCTTGCCCCTTTCCTATCTGCTTCCAAGTACACAGTTGAGGAATTAATAGAACATATGCTGTTTGGGATAACTTAGTGCCAGTATTTGGCTTTCGTTGACCATGCAGAATACTCTTTGAAATCTTGAGTTCTGTTATGACATGCATTAAACTTTAGAATTACACAGAAATGCTTCCTCATACTTAACTCTTCACACCTGGTTCATCATTAGCTGGACTGAGAAAATTTTATATTTGTATTTTCAAAACCTTATTGCAATTGAAAGGTTGCTTAGTCTAACAGTAGAGGAGGCATTTGTCATAGAGATTTGTGACCTTACAGTAATAGTAGCATTTTCTTCTCTGACAATAGAACAATGCTCTTGCTCCTTGTGTAGGCCAGTATTGTCAAATACTGTTAAATGTTAATGATTTTGTCTGAGCAGACTGTTTTCCTGATTGTGTGAAGTATTTCTTTGTGTGGATTGGTTAATGCTTGCTGTTCTACAGTTGTGTTCGGATGGAGTTGGACCAGTGGATGACATTTATAGTACGAGACAATGTAAAGTGGACATTCAAGAAGAGTGTAGGGCATTCAAACACAATCTAGAACATTGTGATTTTCAAATTTCAAACTCCTTTCCATTAATTTTTGAAGATGTTAATGCATTTATTCAATATTTGACTCCTAGTATCTCCAAGGCAATTTTTATTTCCAATTGCAAATATTAGTTGATTTAAGAGATCATCAACACTTAAAATATTTCTTCTTTTAGTGTTCCTTTACCTTATTTCATTTTTCTGTTCATTTTGTACATGTTTGTCCTGGCCAGCATCCTTGGCCAAACCTCTGCTGCATTACTCGGCAGTTTTCCCTGGGAGCTGACTGCTCAACTGGCTAAATAAAACACAGAAGCACGTGATGCATTTGCACACATAATTGTTATATACAGAACAGACAATGCGCAGAATTGCTTAGATGGGTTTCTTTCCTGAATTAAAAGGTTCAAATATGTGGCAAGCACACTTGGATAATTTCTTATGTACCTTTTTCCTTGTACTATTAAAGTTGTTTCTAGATAAGGAATAAAAATATGTCTGACCTTTTATAAGGGCATTTGACACGTCGGTAGGCTTATTGTTTGATTTTCAGGTCAATAAATGGGAATATGACTACGCTGTAGAGGCATCAATACTGACCTGGCCCTATCTTGGTGTTACCAGTCTGTTAGTTTCCCCTGAAAGCAAGATACTTGCACTAAAACAGTGCCATTCAACAACAAGATTAAAACCAGAATTATTGCATGAGGAAGAAGCAATGGAAGAAGGTCACTGATTTGTGACCTGTGTGTTAGTGTCCACATTATGCATTGGGATGTGATGTTGATACCACTGAGCTGGTTCTGAACCAAAAGGTGAAACCATTCAAACTGTTTTAAACAAAACTAAACCTAAAATCAAGATGCAAACAGTAAAACCACTGTTATGGATATCCAAGTGAAGATCCATGGGTAGGTGGTGAACATGAGTGTATTGCTGAGGTGTGTGAGCTGAGCTATGGGATGGTGTGCCAGGTCCTACAGCATTTCTGTCCATGGGGATGGGCAGAGCCAGTGGAGTGTTCAGATGCTCTCTAGTAACTGGGTAGACCTAAGCGTCGCTTTCGGCCCAGAATAGGAAGGGCTTAATCACAAATTTTTGTGCCGTTATTTGTGGAGTGTGTACAGGTGAGTGTTTTGAAATACTTCATTAGTACTGTGCTAAACTGGATGAACTGGGCTTTACTGCCCTCTGGTTAGAAGTGTGCCTAGGAATTGCAGCACAGCATTACCTGATCCAAGCCAGGTATGCTTTGCTGCTTTCAGACACAGCAATATAATCTCATGTCTCACTCTTTTTTTAAAATTAGTTTTAATAGAACTTTAGCATTCTCCTTAACTGACAGTTTTCTTTTTTTTTTCAGCTGATGCAGCCCAACAGTTTCAGTATGCAGTAAGAGTTATTGGAAGCAATTTTGCTCCCACTGTTGAGCGTGATGAATTTCTTGTAGCAGAGAAAATCAAGAAAGAACGTAAGTGCATCTTGTTCCTTTCTTAGAAATACAAAAGTCTTTATGAAGTTAATCAGGTTATTTATCTGAAAAGGGGACAACTCTGCCTCAGACAGTTACCTAATCTATTATTAATGCTTTCTTCCTGAAAACCTCATGATGTAAATGCCATTAATTTCCTAGTAAATATTTCTGAGTGGCTATTTGTATTCACAAATAGCTCAGATTTTTCTGAATACCCAGCTTAAACTTTCCTTTCTGCTTTGTATCTTAGCCACTAGAAGACAAAGAGCAATTAATACTGCATTCCTTTCACCTTAGTAGTACTTGGAATTTATGAATTCATAGTTCTTCTTAGAAGAGTAAAAGCCTGATATTTTTGAGATGTGCACTTCAGGAATATTATTGGCATAATTAACTTCATGAGCACCTGTGTGAAACTTGCTGAATGAGCATCCTGGGAACTGATGGATGGTTTGTGACTTATCTGACTTGCCTTCAGTTTCTCTACAAGTTTTCGGCAACCACCTTCTTAAAAACAAAATCACAGACCATGACTTTATAAGGGATGTTGTATTTCCATTCCTTTGTGCTCTCTGCTGCTCTGAGTCAAGTGTTGTGCTGTGTGTATCCAAAGGGGACGTGATGAATTCTTCTTGAAAAGCCAAATACTACTTTCAGCAGATTCTGCTGCACAGTAGCATGTCCAGAAGCAATTACTTGAATTGTGCTAATGAAATTAAAGCTTTGCATTTGAGCTTTGAATATTCAGAGATTGAATTAGGATAACTGACGTCAGTGGTTGTAACTGGTTTAAGGTCCGTGTATATTTTTTGCTAATGCAGAGCTTCCGTGACTTGCTGATAGATAAATAAGCCCATCAGAATTCCTCTAGCTACAACTCTAAAACACTGGAATCTAAAATATATACTTCCTGCCATGCTTTGGCTACTTGTAGAGAGCACAGCATATATTCTTTGGGCCTGCTGCCAGTTTTCTGAAGAGGACTGTCTCTCTCATCCTCCTCCCCAACTTCAGCTTGTAACCTTATATTAGTGGTCATGTAACAAGTGACTGGATATATATCCTTCTAACTTTACGTTTATTTTGGAGATAACCACACAAGTAATGACTTATTTGGCAAAGCGTACTTACCGGTGACATTTGATGCTAATTAACATTTCTAACATTTAATAGCTATTTTTCTTATCACTGAAGTTTCTTCAGATGTCTTTATCACCTTGGGTTTCTTTTAACATGGCTCTTTCTGATGCAACATAGCTTTTTAAGAAATCTTAGTTGGAAGATGTCTCCTGTGAGAAGGTACTTCTGTAACTGGCACTGATTTGAGACTACTATTTTTTGTAATATATGAAAGTTGTGTGACCCTGGAATTCTGCCTGACTTGCAGCAAATGGAATTACTACTTTTTTCCTTGATTTTATTGCCCAAAACAGAAACAATTACTAGTTTTGGAGGAATTACATGTAGTTTTTATAACATTCTTGAATGTATATCTGCTTTCAGTTGTGTCTTCAGTCCCTTAGGTCACTAAACCAACTGAATGGCAGACTAGACTTTACCAGGACACTTACTTAAAAAATGTCCATTTTGATTGAGCTAAGAAAAGCAGGTACTTACACTGAATCACTGGCATTGCAAGAATTCTCAGGACTGGAATGCAGATAAGGTGAAAACAGGCAAAGTGTTTAAGTAAATACAATGAAACAGTCCAGCATCATGAAGCTTTCTTGGTTGTATTTTATAATTTACCACAAGTATACGTAAAGACATGATTGTTATGCTTTCAAATTTTTAATCTTCTTTTTTTTTTAATAGTTGTGCGACAAAGAAGGGAAGCAGATGCTGCTTTGTTTTCAGAACTCTACAGAAAACTCGGTTCACAGGTAGTTTCATAAATGTGTAAAGAGTAAAGAAACTGACTCATAAGCATCCTTCTGGTGTTATTGTTTTGGAGAATGCTCAGGTCATGAACAGTATTTTTTCTAGGAAGATGGTTAAATACTAGAACAGCTTGCCTAGGAAAGTTGTGGAGTCTTCATCCTTGAAGACAAGTCAAAACCTGACTGGACGTAGTCATGGGGCAGCCTGCTGTGGATGACCCTGCTTTAAACAGGAGGATTGGACCAGACAGCTTTTAGAGATGCCTTTCAACCCTAGCTATATTTTTAGTATTTGGTTCGAGTTATATGAAGGGTTACCTCGTATGAAGAAAGGAACCCTATAAAAATCAAGGGTTCATTTTATATGTAAGACTGATGAATTTTGTCAGAAATTTCTTACAGAAATGCCTTGCGGTGTATTGATTTCACTAATCTAGTATTCTTATGCATCTGAATTTTTAAGTGCTCCTGGCCTTTAATGTTGCGGGTTAAGGGTTTGCTGACTTGGATGGCTCTAACACCAGTGTTGATCAAAGGGTACTGCATGCCAGTATTCTGACAAAAGATGTTAGTGTGCGGAAATCCTGAGTTTAACATGATAATGCTAAGATTAAGATCACAAAAAAGGTATTATGTGGAGAGTATGACTAGTCAGAACTTGGTTCTCCTCCTCCCCTCTTCCATACTTGACTTACCCATTACTTGGTTAGTGTTTGGAGCTCAAATTACTGAGTAAGTTGTCTTGGTATCCTCTGGGTTTGTGTATTAATTGCACTGGTTTGTACAGCAGAACACCGATTTGCAGACAACTCTAGATACAGACTTTGTGTGGCGTGTTTCTCTATCTTATGTACTGCATTGCCATTTGGCAAGCAAAGTGCTGCAGAGCATGATGACTAATCTTTGGGACAAAATGCCTTGCCTGTGTTGTATTGCTTATTGTTCTGAATGTAGTGCAAGCTATCTCCTGGTATTTACTGCCTCCTCAAACACAGAAGTTTCTTTTAACTTTTTTTTTCATCTGCTAGCATCTTGTGTGTGTGAAATAGTGTCATGGGTTTGTTAAAATTCACACAACCAATTATTATTCAATCTGCTGTTAGGTTTATTACTAATGGTGTACAATCATTTCTTTTTCCCATGAGCATAGGGAAGGGCTCAAAGGGATATAAGTTTTCTGAAACAATGAGGCTCTTCTTCCAACAATTCTCTTGAAAGCAATTGGGAGGGGGAAAAAAGCATGTGTGAATCTGTTTTAACTTTGTTTCATCTATTGCTCCAAACTGGAAAGGAAGTCAGTGCTTATTTTTGTGGCAGTCTGCCAATTGAGCAAACCATGCTTCTTGGAGCACTTGGATTTATTCTATCCTGGCCAGTAGAGAAGCAGTTGCTGCTCCTTCTTCACCACTTGTTAATCAGTTGCTGTATTAGTTACCTGCATCAGGTGCAATACCTCTACTTTTTGCTTGTTCTTGAGATCAAAGCAGAAAAAAATGGAATTGTGCTATACACAATAATATAGAATGTCTCCTTTTAGTCTTATAAAAATGTAGAGCTTTGGTAAGTTATGTTGCTTCATAAGGGATGGAGTCCGTTTTGAATCTTGATATGATTCAAGTTTGCCTTATATTCAACATTGCTTAGTATTGCAGATCATAGCATGATCAATATTATGGGGGAATTTGAATCAAGGTTTCTTTGACTCAGCTTAATGTCCATCATAAGGTTCTATGCCCCTGGTGAATTCAGGTGCAAGTGTTAGTGTCACAGAACTATGGAGTAACAAATCCAGAAACGTGCATATTTAAAATAAATCATTTTAGTACTTGCCTTAATTTTAAAGTATTCTGTTTGTAGCTTGGGCTTTAGCTAAAGTTGGTCAACTTTCTGCTTAAATGAGACAGTCTTATTCTGTAAGTCTGTATGTGTCCATTTGCTAAAGACTATATTGTGTATTCCTCAAGTTTCATATTAACAGTGTCTCCATCTTAAGCTATGAAAATTTTGGTAGCTCTGTTAAATAACATTTAAAGTAATAGAAATCGAAGCCTCACTTTCGAGACCTCCCTGTAAAGGAGAGTGGAGGGGAAAAAGAAGGAAAGACAGTTCCTTGCTTAAAACTTCACCAGGAGTTTTCCTTTTTCACATTTAGGTTAAATTAATGGCTGCATCTGAGATGTTTTAAGTGGTAAGAGTGTGTGGGAATGCTGGTAACAGTTCAGCTCTGTATAAAACTTGTTCTTAGTACCTGTGAATTTTAAATTGAGCCTGCTTGCTGATCTCTGACCAGGTGAAAATTCATGATTGGAACACAGTGGGAAAATTCATAAAATTAGCAGTACAGAGGCTGCATTGCACGTTCCCAGTTTATTCAAGAACACGGCTCTGAGTTAGTCTTATTTATCTGGAAAGTTTATTTATGTGTGTATATATGAGGAAGTTGGATAATTAAAAAGAATTTTGTTATTATCAACAGTTAAACTTATTTATATTTGTCTTCATCTTACTTTGAAGGGCATTTTGAAAAACAAATGGTCAATACTCTACCTCCTGCTTAGCCTTAGTGAAGATCCACGTAAACAGTCTAACAAGGTAGGTGAGGAGACTTTTTGTTGCTTCTGAGAAATAATAAATATGTGTCACTTATTTTAGTTGTCTTCAAGAATCATTATCCAGACTTGACCAATACCTCAGGTTGTTTTCATTGTATCTGTGTGTGAGGCTAGAAGGAAGAAAACACTTAAGTATCTGTAATATTTGGTGTAGTTTTCTTACACTGCATAAATGTAAAAATATGAGCTGCCCAACACGTGTAACTGAAGTTGTGAGTATATTAGATGGGTGGTTTTTATGTTTACTTTCTCCTTGGTGGTGTGATGTCTGCTCATGTGATAATGTGTTTTAAATGGAGTAGGGAAAGCAAAATTCAGCTCTGCTAGCACCAAAGTGCTTTTTGCAGCTATTGTTAATAACAATTTCCTGATAGCATCAGGAATATTTCTTTGCATAAGCATGCAGATATTTTTTGTGCTTTTGATAGTACACTCCTGTTAACTGAAGATGCGATTTAAAGCAATTTCCCCATCTTTTTTTTTTATTATTATTCCTCCCTTTTCAATTCCTTTTCAGGTGTCAAGTTATGCCACGCTTTTTGCTCAAGCATTGCCACGGGATGCTCATTCAACCCCCTATTACTATGCCAGGCCTCAGACCCTTCCACTGAATTACCAAGACCGCAATGCTCAATCTGCCCAGAGTTCCTGCAGCATGGGGAGCAGTGGGATCAGCAGCATCAGCCTCTATGCCCTAAATGGGCCAACTCCAACTCCACAATCACTCATTCCTGGGTAATTTCACCTTACAGATAGGTTTGGAGAAGACTTCCTTTTTTTCTTTTTTTATTTTCTTTCCTCCACCCTCTGCTTTTGTATGCTGTTGGAAGTTCCACTTTAGGTGCACAGAAACTGAGTTCCTGAGCTGAACAGTTCAGAATATCAGGTGCTGGCATGTGACCATATGAAGCAAAAAATGGCTGCCCAAATGTGTCCATTTTTAATCCCTGTCTTCTTGTCTGCTAATTTTCTTCCCACTCTCAAGAGTTGTGAAACAAACACGAAATCACAAGATGCATTTTCAGAAAGAAGTAAAGCTTTTTGTTTTGAGTTGAAGACATATCTTTTTAGTGGAGTGTATTTGACATGAGTAAATAAATTCATATCATGGAATTAGTGCTGACAGAACTGGATTTTATTGTTATTAATAGGCTTTACAATACAAATACTGCAGTAGTGATAAGATGATGTAGTTCAAGATTCTGGAAGTGGAAGCGTGGTAAAAAGCAATATTTCATCTCTGGACTTCAAGGTAGGAGACTTGAGGCTCTTCTGGGATCATCTTGGAAATATCCCCTGAGAGGCTGCCCTGGAGAAAAGAGGTATTAAGGAGAGAACAGAACAGGCTCATTCTGTTTGAAGAGAGCTACAGTGATCATTTGGTTCAACTGCCAGACTAGAGAGCTGGCTGATATTCAAGGATCACCTCCTGCAAGCTTAAGAAAGAAATGGGCAAGGAGTAGTTAAAAGTGGCGGGAGACCTGCATGGAGAAGCGAGTTGTTTCTGACAAAACTCAGATGTAAAAAAGTATACAAAAGATGGAAGCAGGGCCAGGTGCAAAGGAGCATCCAGGGGCAGAGTGACTGCAATGAAGTCCTAAACTGACCTAGAGCTTAATCTGTCAAGGTGCATGAAGGGAAACAGCAGATATTTCTGCAACTACATAAGCAGTAGAGGAAGGCTAGAGAAAACATGGGACCCTGTTCAAGGGGCATGGACTTGGGTGACAGATGTGGAGAAAGTTGAAGTACTTGGTGCTTGCTTTGTCTTTGTGCTGGTAGTGTCAGTGCAGGACACTGAAACCCCACAGAAAAGTCTGTGGCTCTGGAAGGCATATCCAGACAGGTGATGGACAAGAAGGGGGAAAACTAGGAATAGTCAGCACAGAGTTCAGAAAGGCATGGTTGACCAATCTTTCAGCCTTCTATGATGAGATGACTGATTGGTGAACAAGGGGAAAGCAGTAATTGTTGCTTATTTCAACTTTAAGAAGACTTTTAATGCTGTCTACCTGTGACAGCCTTATTGACAGACTTAATAATATGGGGATTAAGTAAGGTGACAGTGAGGTGAACTGAACCTGCTAGACTTAAAAGGATTATGATCAGTGGCACAAAGTCCAGTTGGAACCCAGTCCCTAATGGTGTAACCAGAAGCTGCATCCTTCATCCTATCTGATGGCACAGAGTGAATCTTTGGCAACTTTGCAGATGATACAAAGCCGGGAGGAGTGGTTGTTAAAGGAGGTTATTAACCTGCTTTTCAGAGGGAGCTCATTGGGCTCCAGAAACAGGCTCACAGGAGCCTGCTGAAGTTCAAAGTCCTGTACCTGGGAAAGAATAACTCCATGCATCAGTACATACTGGGTGCTGCCTGATTGCAAAGCAGCTTTGCAGAAAATGTCCTGGGATTCACGGCAGACAACAAGTTGAACATGAGCGTGCCATATGTGGTGAGGAAGGGTTGGGTTGTGTTATGAAGGACATCACCTGGAGGGGGAGGCAAATAAAACTTCTCACTGCTCAGTACTGATGAAGACACACCTGAAAAACTGGGCCCAGTTGTAGTACAAGGAAAAGATATAGGCAGGCTATAGGCAGGCTGGAAGGAGTCTGGAGAAGGAAGCCCAAAACTGTTTAAGGGGTTGAAGCATCTGACATGTGAAGGGAAGCTGAGTGAGACCTGGGGTTGTTCAGCCTGGAGAAAAGACTTGGGATCTTACCTATGTAATGGTATGACAGGTGGCGTAGAGAAGACTTGATCTAGACTCTTTTGGGTCAGGAAAAGAACAAGAGGTAACTGGCAAAATTGGTGAGTTGTGAATCACAGTTAATCGAAAGGGGAAGAAACCTTTTTTCATTGAGATGGGGATGTATGTTTGAGGGCTGGGGCATATTGTGAAACACTGAAATGGGTTGGCCAGAGAGATTGTGTAGTCTCCATGCTTGAAAATACTAAAAAAAAAGACTTGAACAATGCAACAGCTAATCTTCTCTAGTTGATCCACTTTGATCAGAAGGGTTGTAGGAGGTGATCTCCAGAGGTCACTTCTAGCCTCAATCATTGTATAATCCTGATACAATATAGAAAGATATGTCAGTGAGGTTATTTCTTATATCTGCTTGCTTAAAAATATCAGCAGAACCTACCCTCTTTGTGGCATATTCTTGTTCTGACCTGTTCATCCTGTTACATTTTATTGCAATTTCACTGTGCTCTTTAGTCCTGTAGTCTGTGAGCTGAACAACCCAAATTAAAGCTTTTTGTGAGCTTCATTCCTTCTGAACTTCTCTTTATACCTGTTTTTCTTTTTTCTAGAGTTACATTCTTCTGAACAGCCAAAATTCAGTGTTGTACCGTGAGGCCTTACTAATGCTAAAGATACCAGAGCTGTCTTCAGCACTGAGACTGGCTGTTCTCAGGACAGGTGGCCTTCTGAGCTGGTAGACATGGACAGGGAGCAGAATGGACCCACTCTAATTTAGGAGGGAGAAGTTACTGACTTGCTAACCCACTTAGATGCTCACAAGTGTATGGGACTGGATGGGATTTGTCCTAGAGTGAGTGACGAGGGAGATGGTGGAAGAGCTCGCTAAGATGCTCTTCATCATTTAATCCATCCTGGCTAACCAGGGAGGTCCCGGGCAGCTGGAGCTTGGCCAGTGTGACATTTTTTAATGCTTAAGACTTCCTGTGTGAAAAGAATTGACAAGTTTGAAAGAAAGGGAAATTGGAACTTGTCTGTATATTCTGTCCTTGATTACATCTTCAGGCAGTGGATACAAACTATCTGAAAGAGTAGAGTAGCTGGAAAGTGAACTTTCTCCTCTTTCTCTATTTTCCTTTAGTTCTTTGACAGGTAACTACAGCTTCAGGTAATAACAAATATATAGGTGTTTCTACTATGACTGTGTTTAT
Source organism: Cyanoderma ruficeps (assembly GCA_008694505.1). Taxonomy (NCBI): domain Eukaryota; kingdom Metazoa; phylum Chordata; class Aves; order Passeriformes; family Timaliidae; genus Cyanoderma; species Cyanoderma ruficeps. The sequence goes on from VZDJ01007754.1 coordinate 26,285,745, forward strand.
TCTTATAGTACCTTCACTTTTAGCCAATTTCAGTCTGATTACGTGTTTCATTAAAGTTAATCTTTGATATGAAATCATGTATGTCAAACTTACACTTCCCTTTTCTATGGGTCGGGGGCTTTTGTGAAAGTGTAAGCTTACAGAAAGAAATACATTGCTTTTGTGTTCTCTACCCTTTTTTAAGGTCTCTTTATTAAACCACTAATTCCCCCTCCCCCCAACAAAACATCTTCAAAAACTTGGGGCATTTTTCAGAATTCACATCACATCATGTAATGGGTATAAAATCAAAGTTTTCAAAGGTGTTTCTTCCTTTTATCCTTTCAGACAATCCTATCAAGCTCCGGGTGTTGGAGATTGCCTCCGTCAGCAGCTAGGGTCACGTCTTGCATGGACTTTAACTTCAAGCCAGCCTTCTTTACAAAGCACTACCTCAAAAGGCTTTTCAAATGCTGTCTCTCGTGGTGTGCCAAGGTCTAGGCGAGAAGGGGATACAAGTGGTGAGCAAAGATGTATTTGTTAAAGATAATGTTTTTTACAGTTGTTATCTATAACCTCCATTATATTTTAAATTATTTTGGAATCATAGCATGTTGATTTTTTTGAAGAGTGGTTTTCTCAATGTGTTTAATAGAAGGATAGAAGCAAATAGGCAAGACTGGTATATTTGGCCACAATCTCTTTGGCTGGTTGTTAATTTCTTCTTGCACTGGTTAGATTGTGATCTGGTCCTCTTAAAAGACTGAGTTCATTCCAGTGATTGTGACATGTGAGCAATGATCATTCTTTTGATGATCAGAAGATACTACTGTTTTTAGAGTCAGAAAGAGAGTTCAGTAAACAGAACTTGTTGAAATACTCATTTGTTTGTGGTTCTGTGTCTTTCAGAACTTAATACAGAGCTTTTAAACCTGTTTCTTCTTTAGATTAGCATACTGTTTACAGTGATTGTATTTAGAACAAGTGACACAAAATATTGTCAATAAAAAAATATATATAGATAAATACAGACTCCTGAAATCACAGAATGGTTTGAGTTGGAAGGTACCTTAAAGATCATCTTGTTCCAACTCTCCTGGCATGGACAGGGACACCTTCCACTAGACCAGGTTGCTCAGAGAGCCATCCAGCCTATCCTTGAACACTTCCAGAGATGGGGCATCCACAGCCGCTTTGGGCAACCTGTTCCAGTGTCTCATCAGCCCTCACAGTAAATAATTTCTTCCTAAATTCGTAATGTTGCTAATGCACATCCATGATTAAGTGCCTGTAAACTTGAAGCTGATGCCTAGAGGATCTATTCTGAATTTACACAAGTGTAACTAAGGAGGAATTGTTTAACAAGTGATCTCTGTGGCAACTCTTACCGTAAAAGTAAGTGCTGAATAAGTGAGTTGATGGCAGATGTTGTCATCCCATAGCACCGTTATTCTCTGGCAAAGAAAGATAAGAAATGCAGGCTTTTGTTTGTGGTTTTTTGTTTTTTGTTTGTTTTGGTTTGGTTTGTTTTTAACTTCTATATAAATAAATGTGGATATTAAGAAACTAAAATATAGCCTGTCTGCCAGCCTCTGCATCTTTCAGTTGGCAGTGTACAAAGCAGTGGCTTATAGATCAGAATTGTACTGGTGTATCTGAGGGCAACATTTGGCATTTAGAACCTAATTAATAAGACACTTATATGCAAGATGTGTGTGTGTACACCTATATAATGCAAATATGTGGTTTATATGTGTGGTCGATTTAATTTATATAAAAACAGAAAAAAAAAGAAAAAGCAGAAAAAGGAGTGGGAAAAAGCACAGGAAAAAGAAATAGAAAAACATATAAAATCTTGCACTGCCTCTTAATTTATTATCTTGATTGCTATAAAAAGCAATGCGTCTTGTGTTGAGTCAGCCAGCAGCTGTGACTTTCCTGTGTGGGATGGGTATAAGGACTGACAGTTGTCTTAAATGTAGTCACTTGCTGGTGTAGAAATAGAAGTAGGACTGCATTCAGAATATAAAGTCTATTTTCAAGAAGATACATTTCTATGAATAATAAATTCCTGGAAATAATTTTTTCTCCTAAAGTTGCTTGCTTTTATTTGAACTTTTTTTACTATTAGAGTATAAAAAAGGCACATTGTATGGCAGATGTTAATGCTTGTATTATTTATCAATTAAAGAAATGTGCACTTGCATCTTTCACCATTTCACTACAAGTTCCTAAGAGGGGCAACCTACAGTCGTGCACATCATATTGTTATGAGGGAAGACTGAATTTTAAATGGTATCTTGAAGTGAAGACTACTTTTGCTGAAATAAGAGTAGAATTTAATTTTTCTTGGTTTTTGTCTGGGAAAGTGGATTCTTGGGGAGGCAAACTGACAAGAGTAAGAGTAATGTCTAAATTGGGAGAAGCATGCTGTAGCATCTCAATTTCTGGATAGTTATTAAAATTGTTTAGTTCTTGAAATCCTATATGAATTTACAAAAACACATGGTGACAGTTTGCCCAGAAGAGGTGGGGACAGTTTCAGTGGCCAACACAGTACCTTTTTTGATCTTATGTTTCCTTTAAATTCATGATGACTGTCTTATATCTCTAACACAATCTACCCTCTGACTAGAGATGAGAATCAGAAGCCAACTGTATGTTGCAATAGCAAAATCTTTACTAAATCAAAGATATATTTATCTTCAGAAACAGTATTAACATTTAAATATTTTCTAGCTCCATGGCTGTTATGCAGTCTGATTTGATCAGTCTTCTCACTGAGCAAAGGCATATGTGATTGAAAGCCACTATGACGCAAGCAGCTCTTCCTTCTGAATTAACTTTTCTTTTCCTAGGTGAATGTAGAAGAGGTTATTCTGTAAGTCTATTTCACAGTTTCAACTGTTAGTTCAAAGAAAGATAAAGTTACTGTGGTGCTTGCCTCAGAACTGGCACTGGTGCTGGATCACAAGAGATAACAAGTTTAAGAACTGGCCGGTGTGTCGGTTAAAGTAGGACATGCCCTGTGCCGTACAAGCTGACTGCTCTGAGAGAACCACAGGTAGCATTAGAGGCAGGTAAAGGCAATCTTAGGTTTTCCTGTTAGACTAAGAGGACCTAAAGCATTTCTTTACAGGTTACAAGCACAGGCTTTATAGTTTTTATAGTTTCATAGAGTTATAGTTTTGGGTTTTTTTGGCTATGCATCTAAATAGCTCTTCAAAGTTGCAATAAAAACTAATTGTCTCAACAAATCTAAATATTTGTTTTGGTTTTTTCTTTTCTAGGTTCCGTTGAAATAACGGAAGCAAATCTTGTAAGAGATGTTTTATATGTCTTCCAGGGAATAGATGGGAAAAACATCAAAATGTGCAATTCTGAAAATTGCTATAAAGTGGAGGGAAAGGTATGTATGGTGACTCGCATTTCATATGTAAGCAGAGAAGTATATAGGGGAAAAATAGCCATGAGGAACATGTAAAAAAGTTAAAATATTATTACGAGTCTATTCCCTCTACCAGCTGTTTTGTTTTGTGCTGGTTTTGATTGTTTTGTTTTGGGAGGTTCTTTTGTTAAGACAACAGAGTGGTTTCAACAGTAGTAGTTGAAAATCGATTGGGTAGATTGGATGCCAGAAAGAAAATGTAGCATTGCACAAGATGTGAATAGCCTCCCAACTCCTAATCCATGGCTTTGAGGACTTTTGTCACCATTTCTCCTTTTCAGTATATAAGAATTAGTATAAAACATTATTATTGAATTAAATTTAACAGCTTGAGGATGGATGGAATGGATGGAATGGATGCCAGCCACTTGATGTTATGGGCCTGATTACAATTATAGGTGATCAGATGCAGATTAGCTAGGAGGGAAGGGACTGGTGGTAGAACTGCACAAAGTGTTATGAATTTGAATGAGGACATAAAATGGGGGACAAAAGGAGAGATGCCTGAGAGACTTTGCTTTAAGGTGGTGAGATGTTAAGCCTATCTGCAATTTAAAAACAACCAAGAGTGTGATTGGGTCAGCTGAGCACAGAACAGAAAATGGCAGTAGTTGCTTTAGCATCTTCACATTCAGTATTTAGACAGTACAACTTAAGAATTCAGTTACTGCTAATTGGTTTTCATGTTCTTGTTCAGATGGAAAGACAACAGTTTCAATTTTCTCTTATATTAAAAACTTTCTGCTATGACAATATTACATAGTCCTTAAATGGCAGGGAAATTACTTTTGGGTCGTTTCATATGCCAAGAGCATGGTAGGCAGGTCTTAATATTGATACCTAAGCTAATTTCCTTTTTTTCCTTCATAATAGTACCAAAAAGTGAAATGTATAGTTGTTTACCATTACTTTACAATGACGTTTACAGCTCTTTAATGGAGGGATAAATGGAAAACTCTTGTTAAATAAATTAAATCTTATTAATTAACAGATTCTTAATAAACATCTACCTGTAGGTGAGGCAAAGATTGTAATTCCTCAGCACCTTCACTGAGTAAATTATATTCCACATATGAGTTTGTGTATGGTAACAGAAGGGTAGCATAATATATTTTTCTAGAGGAATGTAAAGAAAGCTTAGTCAGTGATTGCAAAAGGGACAATGGGTTTCATTGGTTTTCTGTGTAGCTTTCATATCCGATAGGCTGGTTTGGGGTCAGAAGCTGTTTTACTTGGAACTTGTAATTCAGGGATTTTAATTACTGACCACAAGCCAGCTGAATAATGTTTGCCTGAGAACTTTGTCTTCAGTTCTTTTTGTGAAGTCACTAACCTTCATTCTTCCTTATTTGTACTTGGTCTGAGCTACCAGACCCAGTGAAGATGAGATTATCTGACTCATCAGAGCTGCAGCTGGAACTTCTTCTGACAAACAAGGAGGGCCAAAGCTGTATTGCTCCTCTAGCTGTATTGACTGCACATTAGGCAAAACAGTAATCAAAGCATGTAGTTCTCCTTCATTGTATGCAGTCTGGGTTGCTGGGGTTTTTTTCCAGAAAGAAACACACTCTCTAATGTGCTATTCTTGCTGAAATGTTTCTTAATCTTAGTGTTTAATATTAGATCTGGTGGTGACATTCAGCACTGTGTAAGATAGCAGCTTCTCATTTGATTCAAGACATACAAATGTAATAACACCGAGCCAATTCTGCTTGTTCCTCATTTAATTCCAGCGGATGTGTGTTGTGCTCTGTGTTTGCCAAGTATTCTGTACTTGCAGAATTCTAAATAGCTCTTTTGTCATCTCTTTGGTTTTAGCTGTGGGCAGGGTTTCTGTGTCCAGTTATGCTTGTTTGGGCTGGAATTTACCCTACAGAATTTGTTGAAGAAGTTAAAGCTGTACCTCTGTGGGTAAACAAGAGGGCTAGGGACAGAACTCTGGTCTTACAACCAATTGCTGCAGCCTGGTTCAAGCTCACACTGGTGTGAATAACACAATCTGACACTAATTGTTATCTTGGAGAATGCCTGTACTGTTAACTAAACGGTTTAATGAAGGAGATTGATTTCCAGTTCTTTGTCAGCTTAACTTCTTAGAACAATTCCTTGCTTTGGTTTCAACTGTTCCAGCTAGCTGACAAAGTTAAAATTGTCTGCAGAGGTGGGACGGGCAAAAGTCAGTCTCTGCCTCGTGGTCTGTGTTATCAGATTGTTTGGGGACTTTTATTCAATGAAATTTTGAATACTTGATAATAGTGTTCTTGAGTAATATGATGAAATGTGGAAGAAGAAAATCTCAAGTAGGAATTGTCTTATCTGTTGGTAATTTAGAGGAAGAAATGTGCTGATGCAGATGAAAATTGTAGTGGTAGCTAAATAAGATGTTGGGACTAAGGCAGGCTTGCAAGGTGAGTGAGATACTAGAAGAAAACCAAAAACAGACTAGAAGAATTCAGAAGGACATATGATCAAATAACTGTCTAGGTTTGGCAAGACGGGTATCTGCCAGGGAAAGCTGGAGTTTTCCTTGGAATGGAGAATGTAACCCCCGCCCCCCTTCCAAATTATTATAATTTTGCAATTAATGACTTTTCAGGCAAAGATTTGAGAATAGAAATAACAGTTCTTTACTAGAAATAGTAAGAATATAAATGTAGTAGTACAAAAAACAAGCAAACAAAACAAACAGAAAATCCTAGAAACCCTGACAGAGTCAGAAATACAACCTGACACCTAGTTGGTCAGGGTGTTGGAAGCAGTAAGCCTTCCTGGAGTGGCAGATGTGGTTCTGTTGGAGTAGAGATGGTCCTGTAGAAAAAGGGCCCAGTAATGGCAAGATGAGTCCGGTCTTCCTTTGGGAATCCAGTGGAAAACCAGTGTCCGGTGTCCTGAAGTCTCAGTTTTTATCTGGGTAGGAATGGTTTGGCTCCCCCCACTGGGTGGAGCATCTCACAATGGAATGATGTAATGTGTCACGTCATTGGCGACCCTTAATAGCCCATTAGCGGAAGATATTCCTCTGGAGGGTGGAAAGAGATAAGGAGCAATGCCCCACCTGGTTTTAACAACTGGCCCATTATCAGAAGGCACACACCCCACTTCCCCCTGGAGTTACAAGAGACAAAGAAAACACCTCCTCAGCTGGTTTCAACACATGGAATAGAATAAACTTTTTTTTGTTGTTGTTACATAACCCAAGACAGTAACTTACAAAAGCTGTACTTAACCTTGGAAGTTGGGTGCCGCAAGTTTGTTTCTGGTGCCTGGTCAGGCATTGGGTCATTTGTTTTCTATTAAAGGTTTCTTTCACATGTAGCACTAACTAATTATTTGTCATAGCTTTTTCATTAGTTTCAGTCATTAATGTCTCTGCTATAATTCTTATATATTCAGTCTTGCTGATTGTTAGTATAAGATAAAGTCTGGTATTACAGCATGAAAATGCAGATTTCTTCCTTTCTTCTGAAGACCATTTTGTTATTGCCATAATTGCCTAAGGTAAAAGGAGTGTATGAGTATTGTTAGATTAAGATTCCCAGAAGAGAAGGTCTCTTGCCAGTAGTTTGTTGCTTTTTTTAAAGCATATATGTATAAATATAATGCTAATTATGTGGTTGTCTGCTTTTTTGCAATATCTGTACTGTAGAATGTAAAATGAATTGTTTCTCAAACTGGCTTTTTTGGTCCCTCCCAAAAGACAAACCTTTGTGAAGAAACCACTATTGGCAATAGTAGATTTGACTTCATTGCAAACTCATTTCTGTTAACTTTATAGGTGAGCTTGTCCAAATCTCTCCGAGATACTACAAGCAGACTTGCAGAGTTGGGGTGGCTACATAACAAAATAAGAAAATACACAGACCAGAGGAGTTTGGATCGTGCATTTGGACTTGTGGGACAGGTGGGTCAGCTACAAAAAACAATCCAACTACAGGATTTGGTCTTGTTTGCCTAAGAAACTACTGAGTAAATGCAGTGCTAGAATGATGCATGAACTTTGGAGCTTGAATAATTCATCATTTGATTTACTCCTTTTGTGGGTGCTGCATTCGATAGAGGTGATAGTCAGCAGGCAAGGAAAAGGCATTTGCTCTTGCTGATCTTAAGGATTTGCCCCTGTAATTTGTAGCTGGAAATGCACATAAATTCCTTTTCTCAAATCTCCCTTTTTTATAAAAAACAATATTTTAAAATTATTCATGCATGTTCGTAAGCAAAAACATTTCTTAAATGGGATGATGTCATCCCTGAGGTAATTAATCACCAATTCAGTTGTTAGTGACCTGTGCAGGAGACATTCTTGTCAGCCATTGTTGATGTTCATGTGTAAATACTGCACTAGCATACATAAAATGCAAGTAGTCCATTATCTTCTGCCCTTTCTTTTGAATACAGCATCAAAAGAATATTAATTTTTGTTTTTATAGGTTTCATCATCATGATTTATAGTCTACAGTAACTTCACTGCTGCTGTAATACCCAAAACCACATTTACTGCTAAGACATTCCTGTTTCCTCTCACTTGCTCCCTCTGTAAAACTGGATATTATCCCTTCTGAGTCGACAGAAATGTTATCCTTGCCTCTAGCCATAACATCCTACCTAATCTGCCAAGAAATTGAAGTGCTTCTCCCTTCAGTCTAATTTTTCTTAAGAGGTCAGTAGAGACACTGTAGTGCTTCCTACTTTTCTAATGTTTTATTCTGTTCCATTCTGTCTCTTACTCTAAGTAACCCTTCTAGTTACATATAAATAATTATTTTTCTACTGATCCAGTGCTGATTTCCGTGTTTTATATAGTAGTGCTACTATGTATGCATTTTCTTTGCACTTTCCCCCTTATATCTGGGTGAAGTTTTATTCTTTATCTAGAATTGTGCATATTTTTACTGTCTCTGGCTTTAATCTTCAAGTTTACAGAAAAGGGAGAACTTTAAATCTTCAGGGAATTTAAATGTGCAGTATCTTGGCTTCCATATGCAGGTTTCACATCCTGTGCAGAAGGCTGTGCAGTTACGTTACCTGAGTCTGCACAGCTCTAATGCTGCTAATTTTGCTTGAGGCAAACACTTGTGTGTATTTCGAGGACATAAGCGTACAAATAAAAACTTGTTCTACTCTTGCTGTCAGTGTCTGGGCACAGAGAGTATGCCTTCATGCTCTTCATAGCTTTTATGGTTGAGAATTTCAGGTGCTGCACACTGTGCATTTAAGGAATTTAGCACAACAGTGTATATTGTTATAAAACATCTTTCACTCAATGTTCTGAAAGAATGATTGTGTAAACCCCTGTTTAAACCAGGTGTAGAATAAGATGTCGGTCACCTCTTTTATTATGATTCTGGTGACTGGTTTTACCACACAAAGTGTCTGGTATTGACATTAAAAGTAGAGATCTAACAATGTATTATACTTTATATTTTCCTACCTGATTAATATCTAAGTTTTACTTTGTCCTCAGAAAATAAAAAGAATAATCAGCAGTTAACTGTGATTTAGCTTGTACTTTGGTATTTTGCCCAGTTAGATCCAGTTGAGCTAGTGGGCATTTTAATTTTTTTCACTTGAACAAGCATTCTGTTTCCTTCCTCAATTCTCTTTTGCAGCAGACCAAATCAGAATTCTAGGATAATGTCCAGTTTTTCTGTAACAGTTTGGGAAGCAAAAGTCTGTGTTTTGTGATGCAGGAATTGGTACTTGATGTAAATTTTAATTTGTAAAGCTTCTCTGAAAAATTGATGTCCAGTAAGATTCTAAATCCTTTTGGCTACTGAATTATTAAAGTCAGTGATTACTGTTCTTCCTTTTTGAGCAGAACAGTACCTTTGATTGTTTTCTTGGAGGGTCTGCCATGCCCTCTATCTTGGCAAGTGCCACTTTAATAGGTTCAAAAATTTACTGGAGAAGCAAGTGAGAAGAAATGAAAAGTGGAGTTACACATAAAAGAATTTCTTTTTGCCCTTCAGTATCTTTGGGAATAAAATGAATGTCAAATTTCTTTGCAATTTACAACGCTGAGTTGAAGAAAGGAACCTCCTTTCCTTAAAAAGGATACAATGGCAAGATTAATGACTTTTTTTTTCCCTAGGCTTCTTAGCTGCTGAGCAGGAAAGAAGATTTATTTTCTCCTATGCTTCTAGAAATATGTCTTCCTTTTACATACTCCAGTGAATAAATACTTTACTTCAAGTTTTTGAGTTCTTTCTATGAAGTTTTCATTATTTTTTCTGAGTTCTTTTGACTGTAATTTTAAAAGGTCTTGAAGGGAAAAATCTGGGAAATTTATCCATTAAAAAAAAATATCCATCAAAATACATATGAAATTCATTAGCTGCGAATTGGTTAGAAAGTTGTCAAAAATTTGTGGGTGTTCATGAGAGTATTCTTCCAAGAAACCAAATAAATAAAAAACTTTGGGCACTTTTTGGGATTTTTTTAAAGTCTTCTTTCACTTTGTCCCAAATTAATGAGCCTTATTTTTAGTTCTGATTTGAAAAACGTGTTGCAGGCATTTTTTTATTCTGTATGTTAGGTTAAGACCATTGCAGAAGTAAAGCAAGACCTCCCCCAGACTCTAAACTGTGGAAAATATTTACTAAACAAGTATTTCACAAATTGTTTTTAAAATTTTTCTTGATTTTTAAACAACCTAATGTAGCTGTGCTTAGAATTGTTTTATATAGAAGAATTTTTGCTTTAGTTCCGGCCTGAATCAACATCTGTATCTTTTACAGATTTCTGAAGATATACTTTGTGTTGTTCATTTCTTCCATGTCAAGTGAAGAATCATATATAACTGTGAATTGATAAAAGGTCAAAAATTTAGAGTACTTGATCTGGCAGCTCTTACTGGGAGCATTTTTTTGAGCATTGTGTTTTCTTGTTCATGTCATGTAGTCTGTACTGAAAATGTAATGATAGTTGCCTAACTTCTGTGTTCTGTTGTTAGAGACCTTCCTGAAATTTAAACTCTGTCACTTCATTGCATACTGTATCGTACATGATTAAAATCTTCAACTGGGTCATGTTATAATTTGTACATCCCTGTGCTGATTATTAATGCCATTACTGAGATGATATATCTACTTGAAGAGTTACACTTGTCATATTTTAATCTGTTGATAGAGTTAAGGTAGCAGAAAACAAGGTCACTTGATAATGTGTATGAATTCTTGGAAAAGGTACATGCAGCACTTAGGGAAACACTTATACTTTGGCCATTTCTCTAAGAATTGGCTTTTATGCTGAAACTTGTAGAAAGATTCCCTTCAGGAAATTTCTGACTGTTGAAAGTGTGGTGATAGAATTAAATCAGAAGGATTTCTCCTGATTACTTTTCCTTTTTTTTTTTTTTTTTTTTTTCTTTTT